>OX276378.1:57446544-58046544 GCA_946251855.1 Alsophila aescularia | reverse complement strand
TTAATTATATATATTACTAGCAGCACCCTGCGGCTTTGCCCGCGTGACATTTTCAAATATGCCAATAATCATCATCATCATTTCAGCCTTTAGCAGTCCACTGCTGAACATAGGCCTCCCCCAAAGAGCGCCACGACGAACGGTCTTGTGCCGCCTCCATCCACCGACTCCCTGCGACGGCTACAATGTCGTCCGTCTATCGTGTTGGGGGTCTCCCTACACTTCGCTTGCTTGTTCGTAGTCGCCAATCCAGAACCTTTATTCCCCAGCGGTTGTTGACTCTGCGAACTATATGGCCTGCCCATTGCCACTTCAACTTTCAAATTCTGAGAGCTATGTCGATAATCTTGGTTCTTCTACGGATTTCCTCGTTACGGATCTTATCACGTAAAAATTGATTCAAAAGCTGACGCTTCATATCATTCAAAAATATAAAAAGTGATTAAAAAATACTACATCGAATTTTTCCCTTGTTTTTTCTTCTAAATTCAGTATTTTTTTGCCATAAACCATCTCAGGCGTCATCAGAAGATCCTGCCAAAGTTTCGTCACAATCCGTTCAATGGTTTAGGAGCGCATCGGGCACAGACACACATTCATAATTATTTTTTGAGGCTTTTCAGTATTTGTTACTGAAGTTACTGTTACTGTTTTTTTGTCTGTCTGTCTGTTTGTCTGTCTGTATCTTGACCCCGCATCACACCGAAACTACTGAATATATTCAACTGAAACTTGGTGTGATTTCATGTTATGCTACGAGGTAAAAATTCATAGCGAAAAATTAAAGGGTCCGCGCAGGATATAGGTTTAAAATTATTTAAAAGAACATGTATCACGCTGAAACCACTGGACGAATTTTGATGCAACTTGACACAATCATAGTTTGTATAATGGGTTAAAATTAAGCATACATTTTATCTCGAAAAAATAAAGGGTTCCTGCAGGATAGGGGTCCAAATTTATGTTAATTTTGAAGTAATGAATATCTATACTTATAATGAAGAAATAAGTACGAAAAAGTCTGTAAAAAGAAGATAAAAAAGTGGTCTAGGGTACTTAAAATAAGCTACTGAACAAGAATATAACATTTATTTAAAACATGTCTGTCTGTATGTTTGTTTGTTCGCACATCACGTAAAAACTACTGGACCTATTGCGATGCGGTTCATTATTGTATAGCTTAGGATTTAACTTAAAAACTGGTATATTGGTATAATGCAATAACTAGAAGCTAAGCAATAGATAAAAAAAAATTGACGGCTTGAAGAAATTTTGACCAAATGTTGGTATATTGGTATTTTAGGTCTTGGAATAGCACATAGAGTGTGTTTAACCTAAAGAAATTACTACGCGTGCGAAGCCGCGAGCACAGCTAGTATGACATAATACTGTTTATATGCATAACAGTATAGGTACTTTCGGCGATATGCGATCAAACACGCAATGCCCTCATCAGAAGGTAGAACAGCAAATAATTTTTTTTTTTTTTTATTTATTTATTACCGACTAGGCAATCGTTTGACCACGATCTCACCTGATGGAAAGCGATGATGTGGTCGAAGGTGTAGCACGCTTACCTAGTAGATAACTATTCACTCTTGACTTGAACACACCGGGGTTATAATTTACCGGAAACACTGACGAGGGCAGGGCATTCCACTCCTTTGCAGTTCTTATAATAAATGAAGAAGCGTAACGCTTCATTCTTGTGCGAGGTATTTCAACCATGAAAGGGTGGCGCTTTGCCGATCGTCTAGTCGTACGGTGATGGAAAGGTGATGGGGGAATCAGGTTGTGCAGTTCTTGTGCACACTCTCCATAGTGCAATCTGTAGAATACCGCCAGGCTTGCTACCTCACGTTAACACCGTTTTATTGTCTGAACTAAATTTAATTTTATTAATTATTATGTAGTTTTTAACAAAGATTACACTAAAGTGCAATAAATGCGGATACAAAATGACCTCAAGCGCGCAATCGCTTTTTTCATTATCTAAAAATTAACATTGAAAATATAGTCACTGAAAGCGTAAAGAAAGGGTAGCAGCGTCCTCCGAGCACATATTTGTAACACTGCGGTCACCAATCCGCCTGCCGCCTGCCTGCGTGGTGGTAATGAACCCCCCCCCCCTTCCCCCCTCCCCCTCCCCCGACCCCAATATAATAGACCCAACGCAAACACGGGCTCTAGTCCTCGGCAGCTCCGATATTCCTGGCACCGGTAGCAGCCACTGTAACGGCGGAGCAGGGGGTGCTAAGAATCCCCGGCAGAGACCTTGCTACCATCCCCCATGATCACTGGACCTGGCAACTTATAACGCACGTACCTTGAAGACCGTCGAGAAGTTGATAGAGCTGAAAAAAGTAGTAAGTAAGTTGCGCTGGGGTATTATAGGGTTACCAGAAGTCCGCAGAGAGGGAGTGGATACGATGACCCTCAATTCCGGCAACTTACTTTAATACCGGGAGGGCGACCAGCAGTCCCAACACGGTATCGGGTTTCTCGTCCACAAGTCCCTCGTCAACAACATTGTGAAGATCGAAAGCGTTTCGAGCAGGGTGGCATACCTTTTACTCAGAATTACCGAACGGTTTTCGTGGAAGGTCATACAGGTGTACACCCTACATGTTAACGAGCGCAATAACAAATACATATAGCTATAAGTATATATATATATAGAACAATAGGAACACAGTTAAATAGGTGTTCAAAGTGTTCGCAATACCTAGGTATTGCTAGGTATTGCGAACACTTTGCGCTAAGTAAGAAAGGTAACGCGTAAGTGAGATAAATATTATTTCATATGGGCCTAGGAAATAGGAAAACGTAGTGTAGAATCTACGTGTCATCACGTATGACATCTTGTCGATATTACCTTTAGGTATCAGTATGAAAAATATAAAATGTAGACAGTAAAAGCGAGAGGAGGCTCACTGGGAGAGACTTCTCTAATATTGGTCGAGTGTGTTGACTTGCGACGAGTCACACACAGGAATGTCTCTAAACTGGACAAACTTTTAGCAACATGCCTAAAGTTTGGGTACCGTCTTCGTACGGCTGCGAGGATTAATTACTACACAACAATAATACAAACAAGAGAAAATTAAAAATTAGGTATTTGGCACGTGATATAACTGCCACGTGCGATTACCAATAAGAGTATTGGCAATATTGCTATTGCCAATACTTTTTCTCGGTGACCTTTTTCTCAGTATCAGCAGTGAGATCCTAAATAAATAATGCTGATTCATATGAGTGCCTGTCCACTGCAACTGAGCAATGAAGTGGTTTGTTTGAAGAAGCAGTGCTGGCGTCTGGTGTCAGAGTTTGTCAGGCCACCCGAGGGCCTCTGACATGGCTTGACGACTGCTATTAATCAATAACAGCCACGACCGATAGCTTAACGTGCCCTCCAAAACACAGGGATACCGCACTTAGAAAAGTCATTGGTGCGGAGCCTAGGATCGAACCCGGTATCGTTGGATTGTAAATTGCATTGAACATTGAACCGTTAGGCTACTATCACTTTTTAGCAATGAAGTGAGAATCTTAGAAAAACACAATCAAGATTGCTTCATTACGCTAGAAAAAATAAAAACTATTTAAGATTAGAACTCACATCGTAGAAAAGCCTCTAAGTCTGGCAAAAGAATGGGCTGAGTGAACAGAAAAACATACATATATAAAATTAATATCGGCCGCAATCGGTTTCTACACCCTAGTTAACAGGGTACACATCTTTAGACATAAGACTATTCTATGTGTGTGTGCATTAATCCATACCAATATATAAAAGTGAAACGTTGTCTGTGTGTTTGCTTGTTTGGGGAGCTTTCACGCGATAACGGCTCGACGGATTTTGATGAAATTTAGACTGAAGACAGCTTATACCCTAGAATAGCAAAGAATACTTTTTATCCCCGAAAATTGAAAGTTTCCACGGGAAAAATGGAAAATGTTGATTAGTCACTGTAAGGAACGGTTGTCATCACATAATGGTCTGTGGTTGCCATGGAAACGAAATAACAAGTCGGTCAAAAAACATTGGTAATACCTACTTTTCGTTGGTTTTTAATATCCTAGAAGAAAATAGGATGCTTTTCTCGCGATAATCAGTTGTCTGCGCGTACGAAGTTGCGGGCGGGAAAATTAATAAAATGCTAACCTTTCAGTATTCGCATAATTTTTATTCTTAACACTTGACATCTCACCTTAGTAATAAGCTACATTAACATACTCTTGCACGGCGTGCGGTCATTTGTCAACTGTGAATCAGCAATTACTTCATCTGATCTATAGATCTTACTTTTCGTTAGAAAACCGTATGTCAGAATAGATCAGTTGCAAACTCTCGGCTGCTAGCCTGAAGTACCGGAATTCTATTTTTTATGATTATAGCAGTTAAATCCTGCTTAGCGTAAACATAGATGATAATTTTCTAACGTTTTTTTCCTCGTTCGTGATCCGAATTTTTCCATTAGAAAATCATCATATACCGGAATTATATTCCCGGCTGAAGTGTTTACATTTTGCACTTTAAACATTTTATGTGGTGGCTTCTATCTTGATAGCACCACGCGTCCTCATTGGTCAAATCAAATAGCGCGTGCTAGGAAGCCAGCTTCCTGTTACACACTTATTCTATTTTTTATGATTATAGCAGTTAAAGCCTGCTTAGCGTAAACATAGATGATAATTTTCTACTTATGGTTCTACTTATGGTTACTCTTTTACGCATTATTACGCTTTTTATGAAATAACTCCCATAGATTTCAAAATGTAAATCAAATAGCGCGCGCTTCCCCGGCTTCCTGTTACACACTTCCGGTTTCACACTTCCGGTTACACAACGGTTACGCTTTTCACGAAATCATTCTCATAGATTGCAGGAAAGCGAGAGGAAAGATGTTACTGATCAATAAATAAACAAAGTTCTAGCAATCGGATATTTGCTAGTTTCTACAGTACAGATACCGATGCGATGACAATCGTTAGCTTTGACACAACATTTATCAATTGTAATCAATAGTTATAATTGAACTTTGTGACAGATTTCGGTTGTAAATTAATTGATTGCTATCTATCTCGAGGCTCTGGTGGTTAACAAGTGTCTGGTAATAACTCTTTCCCTAACTCACCCTTAAAGAATGTATGCAAACTCGTATCCCGAATGCAAAACCTCTGCCGAGTCGCATAATACCATTAACTGCATTTCGAGCCCCACTCAAAGCGACCGACTTATTGAATTTGGCATTTGTGCCAAATACGTACGTAATGAAAATTCAGCGTAGTTGTTAACAAAATTCATGGTACAGATGGATGCCATTCACGGATTTAAACGCGTTTTGTATAATGCAATGCATTCACCTGAAAAACATAGCCCTCCTTCTGGGCAGTTGAGTAAAAAAGATTTAAGGGTGCTAAAAATACAATTATTTTATGTTGGAAATTTAAAAGCAGACTTATCGCGTCATAGAGTGGAGCGAGCGAGACTGAATTTGTTTTCATATAACTAAGTTGATATAATTTATACCTACTTTCACAACATAATTGCAGTCGAGATGAGACCTGAACTGTTCTAGAGTCCTGCAACGAAGCCAAGTGGACTGGCGATATATTCAAGCGTTAAGATGCCTGTATGTGCCGCAACAATGACCGTCTAAGTACAGAATCAGCAGACTAAGCAAATCGAGGATTGAGACATGGGAACAATAATTCTCCGAAAGTGTTTAAAAATGCATTTGAGGATATATATAAGACTCATGACTGGGCAGGACGTGGCATAAATATAAACGGAGAGTATTAGTAATGACAGAAATTTTGCAGGACTTAAATCAGATGCTGAACGATCTAGCTGATTCGTCTCATCGCATCAGTCTCCGGATGAACTTGGATAAAACCAAATTTTTGTTCAATGAACATGTCTTTCCGGAACCAATGTTCATGGATCTCTTCTCGAAGTTGTTCAAGAGTATGTTTACCTTGGCCAAACGCTGTAGTTGAGTAAAAACAACTTTGAAAGAGTGAAATGAGTAAAAACAACCTGTAGAAGAATACAGCTGGGCTGGCCAGCATTTGGTAAACTTCGTTGAGTCTTTTCGTCACCAATTTGCCAATGGCTGATGACGAAAGTCTTCAACCAGTGCGTCCTACCTGTTTTGACTTCCGGTGCTGAGATGTTTACTCTCACAGTATAATATGTTCACCAATTCAAAGACACTCAGCGTGCTATGGAAAGGGCTATGCTCGGAGTTTCTCTGAGAGATCGAATCCGGAACGAGGTAATCCGATAGAGAACCTAAGTTATCGACAAAGTCCATAGGATTAGCAGGCTGAAGTGATTGGTCATATTTGTCGAAGGATATAACCGTTGGGGTAGACTACTATAGCGTAGTAGTAAAAATAAAACAAACGATAAGTTCTTTAATATAACGTTACTATTTCACTTCCTTCCTTACTGGCAGATACGTAGATACATTTGCTTTGATATTGTATGCGCTATTTTAAATGTCACCGTTAACCGCGTCTTTCAAACAAATTCCCGATAACCTAGAAACAAAACCAATTCCCCTGTTTTTATATCACCCAAACGTCACGTGAATCCTTATGAAGTTGATCTTCGTATTTGCTATGGTGACGTTATTTTCACGATCAAAAAAGTAATTTCATTTTATTACGGGACGTTGCTTTCTTCGTGCATTGGCGAAGCTGGTAAACGTATGTAAATGAAAATTTATTCGCATCCGCCCCATCCATTTCCTCTGTTACAGGCGAGTGTATATACTGTGTTGTGACGCGGACCGAATACCTATATGGTCTTGATAAGGAGAGTGGAATGTGTGAAATTATAGCGACTTGATTATATATTATAACTCTCAATGAAAATGTGATCGTGTTTTTGAAATGAAATTTAAATTGGAGATTTAGTCATAATGAGTTGTTCCTTTCTCGGCTTATCATAAAATCGGATTTCGTGTCAACATCATTAAATTAATTAATTAATTCCCAAATCTGATGGTTGTCCGAGTTGCCACATTTCGTTTCGATTTGGATTAAATAGTTTTTAAAAGTAAAAAATAAACGATCGGCTTCACGTGAAATAAAAAGGATATTACAAGACAAATCTAATGAGCAAAAAGGGTTTTAGGTGTTAGTAGGCAGGAGTGTTCAAAAAAAATATCGATTCCACACCGCCTAATCGAAAATGATAATTATTGATTCCTGTTGACATCTTACTTATATATTTAAATAGATATTTTTGTTTATATCAACCATTTCAGTTATCAGTTTTAATTAATTAGTGTACTGTAAACTACTATTTATTAAAATAAAACAAGCACAAATTAAAAATCTATATAATCCCCGACCCAGAATGGAGGTCCATTATAGCTAAGACGCATTTCGATCACATCTGTGTTCAAACATAAAAAACCGCATCAAAATCGGTCCATCCGTTTGGGAGCTACGATCCTCACCCCCATCCCCCCCCTTCTCCCTGTCATTATAGCTAAGTAACCATCTCGTTAGCTTAATCTTTCAAACATAAAAAATAACGGAAAAGTTTTTATTTGTTTAAATTATAGAGTCTCAATGTATTCATGCAAAGCGACAAGCGACAGTTCGTGAATACGCGTAGGGAAATCATCTGTATATCTCATACTTATGAGTTACGAATGGCGCTTATAACTAAAAAAAATATAAAAGTTTATTTTTTCTTGTGTTTCATTTTCACTTTTTACATTTTTACGTATTTTTTTCCTTATTTTTTATTGCTTTGTCATCGGTTTGTGAGCTACCCTGAAAGTTTCAGCCGAATAGCTAATCGGGAAATGCTCGAAATTTGAATTACAAGATTCCAGGACAATATACATAGATACATAACATACATACAAGTGAAGTTAAAAGCTTTTAAAAATAGCAATAAACGTGACAAATAGGATAATTATACATTTGTGCAATTTGTGCGTCAACTCAGACGATATATCGTGCGAATATGCAACAGGCGACACTGGGTTTCATACACAATTTGGTTCGGGGACTTTGGATCCATTCCGACTTCGTTAGTTTTATCTACCATCTACCACCCACCTCTCAGTAACATCTACACCTATATTTTATTTTAAAAGCTTTATTTTTAACTTCACTTGTATGTATGTATCTATATATGTATCTATCTATGCATCTATCTATGTACCTATGTAATTCTGTCTGTCCTGGAATCTTGCGACTCAAATTTCGAGCACTTCCCGATTAGCTGTTAGCGATTAGCTACTAGAACTTTCAGGGTAGCCTAACAAATTGAAGACAATGCAAAAAAAAATTTTTTTTTTCTTTTTTTTTATTATACTTAAATTATCCCTGTTCTAGATTGCTGAATTTCAGTTCTCTAAAATTCTTTAAAACTCTAGCTAGACAAAGCACGACCACAACAAAGTTTATAAAAAACCGGAGTCTACACCGACGTACGGAGTAATGTGCAGTTGTCTATGACACCGACAAATAAAAGAGTGAGGCATAGTAAATGGCGCTACGTGTATGTGTGCATGACGGTTGATACACATCACAAAATACTGCATTGTTTTTGATTTTCCGTGAGAACCTGACAGAATCGTCTATTTCCGTTGTCCCCCGCTTGTTGTCCACCGTGGTGGACAATGGGAAAAAAGTAGCGTTATCCCCCACTAAATTATTCCCATTGTCCCTCAGTGGTGGATATCGAAACTAGCCATGTGGCATTGTCCCTCAATTAACACGACTAACAAAGACGAGACCTTGCTGCAATATGGCGGCCGATCACCATAGCATAGTGTAAGTGTAACTCAAACAAACCATGAGATCACGTTGTTTTATACAACATAATTATCGAGTTAGAAGTTTTTACCTTATTTTTTCCAGTATGATTGTTTGATGTTTGTGGGATATCTCATTGTCACTTTTACCTTTTATATTTATAGTTTACATGTTTTGTTATAATTGTGACATTTGAAAAAAATATAAAGAATGAACAAATATGGAAAAAAAACATCCCCGTAGAGTTTCTTGGTGCTCTCTTCTCTTACGGGCGTATTTCCGAAGCACCGGTAGAGTCAGAAGGGTATTTCCTTTTCCAGTGTGAGAATAAACTCTGTTGGCACATGAAAGGGAAATTTCCTTTTCAAACTCAAAGAATACTTAGTTTATCTAAATTTGGATTGATTTGATCTTTTTATAATATTTTATGTATATCTCTTTGTTCAGGATATGTTAATTTTGACTTGTAAAAGTACTATTATTTTTGCCTATTTACAATAAAATACTTTGACTTTGACTTTGACTTTTGTGTGTGCGTGAGGCTTGTGCGTACGAGCAGATCGGCACATCTTAGGTGCATCAGTTTCGATTTGGCGATGTAGGATATGTCTTATTTTAAACATTGTTGGTGTACTATTAGTTATTCTGAGACAGAGCACTAAAAATCTCACTTAAAATCACATCGCATCCCAGCCCAACGTTAAACAGCGGCTGCATACATCACGATCGGGTAATTTCACAGTTGTCGTCTCGTATTCCCGCCTCTATTACACCTGGGAACGAACACAGATAAGATCTCTAACTCGTGTGACACTATTGCCGTTACGGAATTACTACTGGAAAACGAATTTAATTTAACTATTTAGAAGTTTAGGAACAAATTGTATGTTCAAGTTTATAGTTGATAGATTCAGGCGTTACTTTGCGGAAATCCATATTTAAAATAAACAAGATAAATATATTATGCTTCCGCCAAACTGAAAGTCAGACAAATGATAAATGGGAAAACACTATCCAAGTGGAAGTATCGTTAAATAAAAAGATAAGTCCAGAAGGCCAGCAGAAAAAAAACATTATTTTTATATGTATATACACAATAAAAAATATATACCTCTATCCAAATACCAACGTCTGAAAGTATGACACGTGTTTCGCCTCTACACGAGGCATCTTCGGGAGATGTTGATTCGTCGAGTGCAGGACAAGCTACATTCGTCGAGTGCAGGACAAGCTACATATTTTTACCTTGTTCATATTTTTTATGGATAGCTTATTGAAAAAAAGTTCCAAAGTATTTACTTTTCAGATCGCTGGGCAAAAGACGTCACGCCGTGGGTGCTTCGTCCTCAATGCCCTCCAGGAGCAGGATTGCAGGGAACCGGGACGTCTGGAAGAAAATGGGAGACACATTTGCCTAGCAGTGGGACAATCATTACCAATATATGAAAGTGAAACGTTGTCTGTTTGTTTGTTTATTTGTTTGTTTGTTTGGGGAGATTTCACGCGATAACGGCTGGACGGATTTTGATGAAACTTGGAATGGAGATAGCTTATACCCTGGAATAAAACATAGGATACTATTTATCCCGGAAAATTATAAGTTTCCACGGGAAAACTAGAAAATGTGGAAAAATGTTGATTACTCGCTCGCTAAGAAACGGTTGTCATGTAAACGAATTAACAAGTATGGCAAAAAACATCAAGAGTGGTGCTATAGCTACTTTTGCATTGGTTTTTAACATCCTAGATAAACACAGGATGTTTTTTTCGTGATAAACAGCGGTATTCCAAGCGGACGAAGTCGCGGGCGGGAAAATTAGTAAATAATAAAAAAAACTGCATACGCTTGGCTATTGGCTTGGGTTATTCCCTTTCTCCCCACCAGCTTTGTCCCACTAGTGGAGAGAAAGGGGAAAACAAAAAATATATGGCCTTTCTCCCCACTATGCAATATATTATTTGACAGTGGGGAGAAAGGTAATAATCGAAAAAGTATTCTCTTTGTACTTTGTGTTGTATAATAACATTTGCCATTTTTTACTTGGGTTTGAGTTGGCTACATCTCACCTTATGGAAAGTGGAGATGAGAACGAAAGTGACACGTGCTTGCTTGCCTTTTTGCTATTGATTAGATGAGAGGCAGATTAGAACTTCAGGCGATACCAGTTTACTAAGAAATATATATATTTAGATAGTCACGGAGTTTTTTATAGAGTATTAATAGTAAGGGATCAAAATGCAATACAGTGATACGGTGCATCGAAACGCTAGGGAAATTTACATTTAAGAAAATATACTAAAATGTTTATTGCTAGGACATAAATAGCTTTTAGCTAAGTGCATTGTAACCAACTGTTATGGCTTGTGAAATACTTTATTGCTCAAATAAGTTGGTTTATAATGGCAAACTACATAATGTTGACACCCTCGGCAGTGCACTGGTTGGTAGATTGACTCGTATTACTGATGCCAATTTGACTCTGCAACTACGGGACTAAGGTTTGCTGAAAAAAGATACGTTTTGAAAGGTCTTCCAAACATAAATTACTAAAAATATTATTTCTTAAATATCTATGTAGTATGTATAAACCAATTATAAAGCAGTATGTACCAAAAAAACTTTGATATATATAAAAAATGCTCTGTTGTATTTAAAATAAGCTACTGAACAAGAAACTTTTTTTTACCTCGTGTCTGTCTGTTTGTCTGTATTTTTGTTCACACATGACGTAAAAACTACGGGACCGATTGCGATACGGTTTAATAGCTATGGGTTTGACTTAAAAACTGGTTACTTGGTATCTCAATCCGATGAGTAGAAGCGATCAATCGATAAAAACTTTTTGACGGTTGAAGGAACTTCTATCAAATTTTGGTACATTGGTAGTTTAGTCCTGGAATACCATAAAGAGTACTTTTAACCTAGAGAAATAACCACGCGTGCGAAGCCGCGGGCAAATCTATTATAAGTATAATTTCGTTCATAGCGCGATCAAATTTAAATGAGTAATTAAAAATAACCAGTCCGAAAATTTATTGAATGAGTAAAATTTATGTTACACCTACCGATTTATTTTCAAATAAGGATTAAGAAGAAAGGGAAAGAAGGAACGAAGGCCCTTGCCTTGCACGGACAGTCATGGTTGAAAATTAAAATAAATAGGTAAATAAATAAGATGTAACATGGTTGGGACATGACATGACTGATCCGCTCTTTGGTACATAAAGTTTATCTACCATTGTGATTTAAGAGATTTTAGAAAGAGTCTACAGAGAAGGACTAGGGATAGAGGATAGAGGGGATAGAATTTGCCAGTAGGTACTCTGGCAAATTCTTTAGATTCACATTGGATGTTTTTGGTCACGCAAACCAGCAATACGACTCGGCCTCGGCAGACCTTTTCAAGAAATGTTCCTACTTATAGAAAATCCAAAAACCAAATAATCATGCCGAAAAATTACGACTGGTTTGCTCAGTCAGTCGTGGGTTCGAATCCCGCAAGGTGAAAACATTAGTGTGTTGAGCAGAAATGTTTGTTTCTGAGTCATGGATGTTATATTCGTATCTTTGTATGTTTATTCGTTGTACGGTAATTATTGCACAGGGTTTCTAGTTTTGGGCTAGGTGTCAAATGTCTTGACTATATTTTATTGTGTTTATTTAAATTTTTGATTAAAAGAGTGCATAGGCTACATTTGACTGTTAGTTTTCAGCACGAATTTGAGAGAGTAATTTTAGCTTGTATAATTTCGGATACTTTTCTACTTACCAAAGCAAAGCTGCAGGCTTTATTTAGCTGATATCAGTATTTGATCCGATATATTCAAATGCTTGCTTATCGTATGAGGCCGCCCGAGAGCATCTGACATGGTTAAACGATATCTATTTATCAAACAACCAGGACCGACAAATTTAACGTGCCCTCCGAAGCACGGAGCGATGGAATTCCGCACGTAACTTAGAAAATGCATTGCTGCAGAGCCGAGGATCGAACCTTGTATCATGGAATTCTAACGCGCACTAGTGATACATCTCAGCCACCATCGTTCAATTCAAATAATAAACAGCATCACGGTTACATAAACCACTATGCCAAATAGGAGGTCAATACAAGATTCTTCTAAATTAGGCAAATTTCGAGCATACGACCAGGTAGATTCAAAACGAGTTGCAAAACGTTTCACATTAAAGGGAATCCTCTGTAAATTCTTTTAAAATACTCCTTACACTACAATTATGTATTCCCCCAAAAAAAGAAACAGGAATAATGTAAAAGGCTTAGTGATTCTAATTATAAGGGGTGCTTAGTAAAGTTCCGGACACATCTTGGCGACTAGTGCGACTGCAGAGTGGGGACGTCACATCCACGTGCTGTCTCCCGCGCAGCCACAAGCCTTGACTTCAAAAGTATTTGAGATTTTACACGGGTCTTTGAAAATTTTCCATACACTTGGTTTTCTTTATATTTTCTATTTAAATAAAATGTCATCATCATCATCATCAACATATACTTGGCCAGTGCTGGACGTAGGCCTCTCCTTATGCACGTCACTAAGCTCGGCCTTCTGCTCTCTGCATCCAGTTTCTGTCTGCTGCAGGTGACAGAAACTGGATGGAACAGGTGGAGTGATTTGCAGGTCATCACTCCACCTGGCCACAGGTCTTCCTACGCTACGTGTGACTAAACGTGGTCTCCACTAGAGAACTCGTTTACCCCAACGGATGTCGATTCTTTGGGTATGTGACCAGCCCATTACCACTCTAGCTTGCATAGAGCTATGTAGACTTTGGTGACAAAAAATTCTAAAAGACGCATTCAAAAAAAAAAAGTTACGATGCGACGTCAACGTGTCGTTACTTGTGACTTGCAGTCGTAACCAGTAATTGGCACGAAGAATAGCTCCTTTGATATAAGATGGAAATGGCTGACTTATTAAAGCATATATAAAAAAAACTGTCCTGACTAAAGAGATCCTGAGTCTCGATAGAGAGTAGTTATGTTATATGGTACTGCGATAGTTTATCGCGATTTTGATTTGCAGTCGCGATTGTAGCCCAGGTGTGCTGGGAGGTATAAGCGGGGACAATTCCGGCATAGAAATATTTTGTGCCGGTACGTTTTTCTTCATTTACCTTATTTGAATAACGAAAATGTATTTTACCTGAGCGTGGTTTACAAGTTAATTCTGTGAAAGAAGTTGGGAACGGGCACAATTAAAATTGTGATATTTTACAACGGAGAGGTAAATTTGGGAGACATTCGGTTGATTTGGTTTTTGGAAAGTTTCCATAATTTGTCTTTGTACTAGCATTTCTGAGTTGGTCTACTCGCAAGCGTAGTTTTCTCGTTTGCTGAAAGGAAATTTGTTTAATAATTAACAAACAGTTTTTTATACATTTTAACTACATTATCTTGATATAACATAGTAAATAAAGTTGGCACAAATCATTATTCTAATGATTGACAGGTTATATTAAGTGCTGATATCCAAAAATAATAATTTAATTTATATATAAGTAACGAATTTACGACGGTCATAGACGACGGGGTAGACCAAGAAAACCATGGTGTGATGACTTGGATTCCACACCAATATATAAAAGTGAATCGTTGCCTGCATATCTATCTATCTTCTATCTATCTATATCTATATACCATAAATTACTATAATAAAACTGTAACTGGGCTAAATCTGTACATTAAATATTTTTTGAAAATTTTGATTGAGATAAACTTCAAAATCGATGTGGAGTGCAAAAAGGTTATTTTTTATTTTTTGTCTGTCTGTCTGTCTGTCTGTCTGTCTGTCTCTTTGAACACGCATCACGCTGAAACTACCAGACTGATTTTGATGAAACTTGGCAGAATCATAGCTGATGTACTGGATTAACATTTAGGATACTTTTTATCCCGGAAAAATCAACGGTTCCAGCAGGATAGGGGTAGAAAGTTATTTAAAATAACATGTATCAAGCTAAAACTACTGGACGGATTTTGATGTAACTTGGCACAGTAAAAGTTTATATAATGTCTTAAAATGCTAAATAACTTTTATCCCGAAAAAATTAAAAGGTTCCTGCAGTCTATGGGTCCAAAGTTGTGTTAAATTTAAAGTGATCATACATCCGTTTACGACTAGACTGGTACCGAATTTCGTCATTCTGCTACGAGGCTCACTGGTCCAGTTGGACAGATGCATTGGTGTATCCAGGCGTACATGGATCGAAATCACGCGCTGTAGAAATGTTTTGCTCCATAATTAAAAGATTTTTACATTATTTATGCTTTATTTTTTACATTTTCCTTGATATCTATCTATACTATAATAAAACTGTAACTGGGCTAAATCTGTACATTAAATATTTTATGAAAATTTTAATTGAGATGAACTTCAAAATCGATTGTTTCTTCCATTGAGATATTATAATGTACTACCTACGTACCTATATAATTATATAGATATATCGGAGGTTTCTTCATAATGTCTTACTGGCAAAATAGTTAGTTGTCGGTATTGAAATGTGTACATACAGAGGTAGGTACATGTATTGCTCTTCACAGAGAAAGTAAAGAAAACTTTTATTTTTTCCAATCAATCCTCATATCGTGTTGAAAAAGCTCAAAAAGTAGGTAGGTAGGGGAGGTAATTATTAAGAGCCAGTTAAAGTGCCAGTAAGTACGTCGTTCTCTGAAACATCATAAAATATAATTTGTACGAAGAACACAATGTTTCGTTGCATTAAAATTTGTTCGTATGGACCTCATAACAATGACCTACCCTTAATGCCCCATCCAATTTACCTCACCACCTTAATTACTCTCTAATCTGTGCCACCTTACCTTCGGAGATAATGTTCTCTAGTCAATAACAAGACGTTCATGATAACAAGTTACTTCGTTTAAACTAGATGGGGTTCTCTACCCTTAAAACACGCAAGTGGTTTGTTACGAAGTGGTTTGAACGTTGAATGAACTCGAACAACACGTTTTCTCCTTTTTTTTACTTTATGGTCCCTAAAGGCTCTTAAAACGTATTTAGATGTTTTTTGTATTTTTTGATAGAATAAGTCGACTTCAGTTCAGAATTATTTATAGTAATTTATTAATTAAAAAAATAAATTTAACTCATTCATGTCATGAATCTTTCATTATAAAAACCAGGGTTCAAAATACTTTCAAGTGCTTTGTAAACCGAAGCCTTGAAAGTAGAAAATACTTGCATAGGAAATTGATCTTCGTGTCCATATAAATAAGGAGCACAATCGTGTTTGCGAAAAAAGTACTTGGAAGCGTGGAATTGAAAGTAAAAAATACTTGCAGAGGAAATTGACCGGTGCTCTTATGTAAATAAAGAGCACAATTGCGTTTGCTTAAAAAAACTTCGAAGCCTTGCAAGTTTTTTGAGTGATGTATCGGCCACCTAGCTTCTTGTGACCGGGCTGGCCGAGTGCGGCCGAACTCAGCCGAGGCCATGCCGAACCCGCCACCGAGTATGTACATGTAGGTGCGGACGGGGCGAAAGAGCGTAAACTTTGAAAGTCTTGCAAGTATTGCGGGTCCGCACCAGGGCGGCTTACTTACAAGCCAAAACCTGGTTTAAAAACCTGGTTCCGTAAATTAAAAAAAACCACGTAAACCCACCTTTCCTAATTCCACGCAGGTGGCGTGGAATTGGCGTGAGTGGTCATACAGAATCCAGGCCCTGCTCTCAAGCCCTTGCGACTGATTTAAAAACTGGGGTACTTGGTATCTTAGGCCTTGCACGCACTGCCTTGCAGTGGAACGCGGTGCGTTTATTCTAGCGTTTATTTCACATTGTATTATATGCGTTTATTTCATATTTTATTATATGCGTTCATTTCATTACAATACGTGCACTTCTATGAAGTGTCATAGAAGTGCAAGTGTGTTATAACGCATATTCTGTGAAGTACGGAGTGCCGTACTTCACAGAATATGCGTTATAAAAAGGCAAGGCAGTGCCTTATTCCGATGATTAGATGCCGAGCAATCGATAAAAAACTATTTGACGGCTGAACGAATTTTGAAGAAATGTAGTATAATATTGTACTTTGTAGGTTTGGTCCTGGTCCTCCTGGTCCTCTGGACCAAACTTACAACTGGTCTGGTGGTGGTTTGGCTTTTGGTTCTGGAATAAAACGTGTGGGCTACTTTTAAATGAAATGACCACGCGGGCAAAGCCGCAGGCACAGCTAGTAATATAATAAAACTGTAACTGGGATAAATCTGTACATTAAATATTTAATGAAAATTATAATTGAGAAATATCCTTTTGCACTCTATATCGATTTTGAAGTATAAAATCGATATAGAGTGCAAAAGGATATTTTGTTAATTTTTGTCTGTCTGTCTGTCTGTCTGTCTCTTTGAACACGCATCACGCTGAAACTACCGAACGGATTTTGATGCAACTTGGCACAATCATAGCTTATGGATTAACATTTAGAATACTTTTTATCCCGAAAAAAACATGAGTTCCCGCAGGATACGGGTTTAAAGTTATTTAAAAGAACACATATTACGCTGAAACTACTGGACGGAGTTTGATGTAACTTGGCACAGTCAAAGTACATATTATGTATTAAAATTATTGTGGATCTAAATCACGCACTTCTTGAAATGTTTTGTTCCATATTTTTATGCATTTACATATTTTATGCGTTAATTTTACAATTTCTTTGATTTTTTTAAATTGTTTTTTTTCCTGAAGTAAACCGTCAAATCGTTACAACAAAATAGGTCACAATAATTCCAATTCGGATAATTTAGAAAAAACTCAAAAACAGAAAAGAATTCTGTCAATTTACTTTGTTTTTTTTTTAACTTTGTGAATGTGTTAGTTTTACCTAAAGTGCATGTTTAAAAAAGAAATAAATTATCATTTATAATTTACATTCCCTCATAAAAAAGCGCCCTCTAGCGGCTGTTTTTATTGGTAACCAAACTGCTTACTGTTTTACATTTTTAACCCCCGAACAAAGAGACGGGTTTTATAAGTTTAGGGTGTGTATCACTGTATGTGGGGTGGAAATATGGTGAAGTTCGTAGCTCCCAAATAAATAGACCAAATTTGATGCAGTTTTTTATGTTTTAAAACGGATGTGATCGAGATGGTTCACCATGTTTCTTTGCTATATGGGAGGGGGGGGAGTTGAAAAAAGGGGGGTGAGAATCGTATCTTTCAAACCGTATGGACCAATTTAACTGCGGGTTTTTGTTTCAAAGCTGAGGTAAACAAGATGGTTCTTAGCTATAATGGGGCTTTATGCTCGTCACGCTTCGCTCACGTCTTCGTCTTCTAACCTATCACGACCATGTCGGATCGCCACTGAAGGTTATTAACACAGGTAGGTAGATACCTATATTGGTACTTTTGGTACTGGAATAACTCAAAGGATCATTATATCCCAGAAAAACTACCACGCGAGCAACGCTGCGGGCACAGCTATAGGCAATAATAACGTAAAAGTCTGTACAAAGAAGATAATTTTAAAAAATTGGACTGAGCTACTGAACAAGAATAAAACATTTTTAAAATTCGTGTCTGTCTGCTTGTTTGTCTGTATGTTTGTTCGCGCATCACGTAAAAACTATTAGACCGATTGCGATGCAATTTTCAGTGTTGGATAACTAAGGGTTTGACCAAGACCTGGGGTACTTGGTATCGTAATCCAATGATTAGATGCCGAGCAATCGATAAAACACTTTTTAACGGCTGAAGGAATTTTGATTAAATGTTTATTTTAGGTCTGGGAATAGCACATAGAGTACTTTTAACCTAGAGAAATGACCACGCGAGCGAAGCCGCGGGCACAGCTAGTAGACATATATATTTTTCTGTGGTCGTCTGTTTGTTTGTTTGTTTGGGGAGCTTTCACGCGATAACAGCTGGATGGATTTTGATGAAATTTAGAACGGAGATAGCTTATACCCTGGAATAAAACATAAGATACTTTATATCCCGGAAAATTGTACGTTTCCACGGGAAAACTGGAAAATGTTGGCACCTCACTGTAAGGAACGGTTGCCATCACAGAATGGTCTGTGGTTGTCATGGAAACGAAATAACAAGTCTGTCAAAAAACATTAAGAGTGATGCTATACCTACTTTTGCAATGGTTTTTAATATCCTAGAAGAAAAATGGATTCTTTTTTTCGCGATAAACAGTAGTCCGTGCGTACAAAGTCGCGGGCGGGAAAACTAGTAATATTATATGATGCTTAGACCGATCCCCGTAATCTAGGCGACCCTACAAGCCGAGCTTCGTATCCCCTGGGTGCCCTCGAGCCGGTCGCCAAATTTTATGGCTTCATGATCGGCGATGATCGTTACTCGTGTAATCGTCTGTCATCGGCAAGGTAATCATACGATCATCGCGCAAGCATCCACACGTTCCTCTGTGATTATTTGTTGGTCGGCAACTCTTCAAGATGGACATTATAGCTGCTGCTACCATTCATTTAACTTCAGTAAACAATCATTTTGATAATTTAGATGAACGAAAATTTATAAAACAATAGAAAAGAAGATAGTGGTTTTGAGCATTCATCGTAAAGAAAAACAGTCATTATCGTCCCACGGCTGGGCAAAGGCCTCCCTTCCCTCATCGTAATAAAACAAAATAAAAATATTGTTACCTATACCTACAGTTTACTAGGTAAACCTTTTTGAGACCTATAATGGACTAATGACTCGGCTTCGGACGGGTAGCTAAGGGTTTCTCTTTATTTGTACACGATTTTACCCGAGTTTTGATTGACTAATTTGAACAAAAAACAATTATTGTGACTTTACTTATACTCGTAATAGTGAGACATAAGCCTCGCGAAGTTTTTTGTGGGTACCTCATGATGAGGACTATAAATATATAGTAGATTATTTAATGTATCATCAATGGTTTTAGCAGCGCGCGCCAAATAATGACTTTTACGTAGTACTATACTTTGTATTTCGGTACTGTACAATATAGAAACAAACATGGGTACTTTTTAACCCGAAAAATGGTAAGATTCCATGGGGAAACTCGAAAATGTCGATTTCTGCTGTAAGGAACGGTTGCCATGGAAACGGAATAATAAGCGAGGAAGCTTTCCACATGGTCTCCATTACACGCGAGCACGATACTGAACAAGAATACATTGAGATATATGTGCATATATATCAATGCAAGATTATATCATTTTTTTAAATCGTATGTTTGTTCGCGTATTACGTAAATACAACTAGGGGGGGGGGGGCTGCTTAATTTCATGTTAGCGAATCGTATTAATCATTACTATTAATTATCTGCGCTGTGTGGGATTGGGACGCCAATTCCTAGTTACACCTCCTCGTGGTCCCCCCTGGTAACTGTGGTGAGTGGTATAGTAGTGAGATTTTTAATTCAACTATTGTACTACTTATCACAGGCCAACGTAGCAGGAAGAAAACTCGCCAAGACGCATAGGCCAGCGTGGCGTTTTAAGGCTAAACCCCTCTTGTCATGAACATGCCAACAATGCCAAGGCCCTCAGTCCCCAGCGGCTCCACTATTCCGGACTTCGACAGCGGTCTCGGTAACGGTGGGACAGAGGGTGCCAAGAATCTCTGGAAGAGATCCGGCTGCCACAACAACAACATGACCCTCACCCTGGCGTGCTATAACGCCAGGACGTTGCGAACGGACGACCGATTATTTGAACTCCTTTGCGAAACCGAGACTATAACATGGGACCTAATAGGCTTATCAGAAGTGAGACGAAAAGGTGAAGACCAAATTAGACTTGCCTGTGGTGATCTATTCTACTACAGAGGCCATGACGATTCCACATATGGGGGAGTAGGATTTCTCTTGAAGAAGTCTATAACACCAGCTATTAAAACATCAAAATCACCACTCTCTAATGAAAAGTCTGTCGGAAATTTTGGACTTGGCTTACGCAATAGCCGCGGGCAAACCCTTGTTAACTTCCTTGAAAACAAACAATTTTACGCTATGAACACATTTTTCCAAAAGCGAACAGTAAGGAAGTGGACTTGGGCGAGCCCGGATGGAAATACCAAAAATGAACTGGATTACATCATCAGTTCACACAAGTACGTAGTAGAAGATGTGTCAGCCCTCGCCCGCTTTAAAACTGGCAGCGATCACAGATTGGTTAGGGCAGCGATCAAATTCAACCTAACAAGAGAAAGAGGCAAGATGATTACTGCACAATCAAGATATGATAAGCAAGATGTTGCTCTTCTCGGGGAACAGTTCCAATTAGACCTAAAGAACCAGTTTGATGGTCTAGAAGAGTTGAATTTGGATTTTGGCCAAATTAATCAGCAACTTTATAAAGTAGTCTCAGAAACAGCTAAAATGCAATTAGGCTGCGTGAACAGAAAACAAAATATATTAACAGCAGAAACAAAAGCCTTAATAGACCAAAGGAGAGACATGTAACATAGAACAATAGCTAACCACAAATCAATATTGACTATAAATAAAAGAATACATAAAGCTATTAAAACAGATCTAAGAAAGCATAACACTAAAGTCATAATTAATACAATAGGCAAATATAGAGATCCAAAAGTATTTTAAAGAAAACTAAGTACAGGAACCAAGCAAATTATTAAATCAAAAGATAACAGTGGTAAATTAGTGACGGACAGACAGGACATTTTGACAGTGGTTGAAGAATTTTACGAAAATCTATACGAATCAAAATCTGCTGAACCTGATCCACCGAGAGACGAATCCATAGCTCCGGCCCTGGAAAACCGAAACACCGAAGAACTACCGCATATAATACCCAGTGAAGTGGAGAGGGTATTCCAAATGAAAAGCGAGAAGTCTCCTGGACAAGATGGTATTACTGTAGAATTACTCCGTGCCGGCGGAAAGCCAGTAATTAATGTTCTTTTCAACCTTTTTAACAACGTCTTGACCAGCGGTCACACACCAAAGTCCTGGAAAAATGCCACTGTTACTATAATTCACAAGAAGGGAGACATAGCAAAACTTAGTAACTACCGACCCATAAGTCTCCTTTCACAAATTTACAAACTGTTCGCTAAGGTAATTTGCAATCGACTTACACGCCTACTTGATGAATGCCAGCCTGT
Source organism: Alsophila aescularia (assembly GCA_946251855.1). Classification (NCBI taxonomy): domain Eukaryota; kingdom Metazoa; phylum Arthropoda; class Insecta; order Lepidoptera; family Geometridae; genus Alsophila; species Alsophila aescularia. Next base: position 58,024,638 of record OX276378.1, on the reverse strand, counting down.
CGAACAAGCCGGCTTTAGGAGCGGATTCTCCACGATCGACCACATTTACACGGTAAAACAGCAGATGGAGAAGAGTCATGAGTATAACCGGCTTCTGTGCATGGCCTTCGTCGATTACGAGAAGGCATTCGACAGTGTCGAGCACTGGGCCATGTTTATTTATTTATTTATTCATAGGAAGACCAACAGCTTAAGTAACAAAGTTGAATTTTTTTAACTCTCTTCATCGCTGTTCTATCGACGCTCGATACGTGGATGTGCTCCGAGAGCTCTATATTTCGGCAACGATGCAAGTGAAACTGCACGACTTAACCAACCCTATTGCCATCAAGAGGGGGGTGAGACAGGGGGACACCACTTCACCCAAGCTTTTTACGGCTCTCGTAAAAACGCTTGCTTGGGGCACATGTGGAATAAACATTAACGGGGCCTACCTGTCTCATCTTAGGTTTGCAGATGACCTCGTTTTGTTTGCCGAAAACCTAGATGATCTCCAATGCATGCTGCAAGACCTGTCAGATGTTTCATTGAGGGTAGGTCTGAGGATGAATATGACCAAGACTAAGGTTATGTCGAACACCTCAGGAATCTCGAATCCAGTAATGGTTGGTAACGAGAGCTTAGAGATGGCCGACCACTACGTATACCTTGGTCATATTTTGTCTTTTGGCAATGAACATCAGAGCAGAGAGATCTCTAGGCGAATACAGCTTGGGTGGGTGGCTTTTATAAAGTTTGACGATATCCTCAAATCACGCCAAATTCCACAATGTCTGAAAACTCGCCTGTTTAACCAATGTGTCCTGCCAACCATTACCTATGGTGCCGAGACGTGGACGCTCACACATGAGGCTGTGCACAGAATCAGAGTAGCACAGAGAGCCATGGAGAGATGAATGTTAGGCATCAAACTCCAAGATAAAGTCCGTAATATCGAAATTAGGCGAAGAACAAAAGTTCGGGACGCTGGAACTACTTCTATGAGACTTAAATGGAGCTGGGCAGGACACATGGCCAGACGAAGTGACGATAGGTGGAGCAAGGCTGTGTCTGAGTGGTGGCCGATACAGGGGAAGCGAAGCGTTGGTCGTCCTGCGGCGAGATGGGCCGACGATATTATAAAGATCGCGGGTCGAACCTGGATCCGATTGGCACAGGACTGAGGCGAATGGCATGGTAAAAGAGAGGCCTATACCCAGCAGTGGGAAGTTAAAGGCTGTAGATGATGATGAGATGACGGTGGATATTTTAGGTTTTGACTTAAAAACTGGGGTATTTGGAATCCTAATCCGATGATAAGATGCCGAGCAATCGCTAAAAACTATTTGATGGCTGAACGAATTTTGAAGAAATGTAGTATATTGTACTTTACAAGTACATATTTTGGTCCTGGAATGACATGATCTACTTTTAATTGAAATTAACACGCGGGAAAAGTCGCGGACACAGCTAGTTTATGTAATAATTTGGATCACGGTCGTTATAAAAAAACATTAGTATTTAGTTTTAAGAGAAATGAAAACGGTCGAAGAAAAGGACATAATTATTCATTCAAATGTCCAACATAATAATGATAGTTCATTATTTGATTCCCCGTCGAATGTGTTGTAAATCTATTGTATTAATTGTTAAAGTTGTTAGCAACTTAACCTTTTTGTTGGTGGAATCTGTATGATCTATATATTCTGTGACGAGGATTTGGGTTTTGCCGCGCTTTTTGGAGGTCAATGACTCTATGGTGGCCGATAGAATGGAGTGAGATTTGGGTTTAATAATAAAATAAATGTGAATTATTATAGTAAGGATGATAGGAAGTTGTATGTGCGATAATAAGGTGTATTGGAATATAGCAGTATTGTGGAAGTTGAGTTTTCTTACAAAGTTATTTTGCGACAGGCGATCGTCTAAACAGTATTTACTTAGGTACTAAAATAAGTTAAACTTCCTAAGCTAGATAATATACTAAAAGACTTAATTTTATTGGCAATTCTTTAATTCAAAGTGATGTTATCTCGAGGGTCCATCAACGAGACGGCGTTTTTTACCGATTTAATTAAACTTTGGACGTTTCACCCGGTTCGGAGGCCATTCTGTTATAATGAAACTTTTTCCATAAGTCACTTTGTATGATTACGTGTGGGAAAGATAATGGTTTCAAGTCTCTAAAGTATTTTAATTCTAATAAAATTCTACCTAAAAAAAATATTAAAAGAGTTTTATTTACTTGTTATCATAACTAGCTGTGCCGCGTGGATTTACCCGCGTGTCATTGTTTTGGGATAAAACATTGAATTATAGGATAAGAGTATGTTTAAACCCAATTTCTTCAAAATTCGTTCAGCCGTCATACCGTTATTTATCGATAGCTCGGCTTCTTACTCTCGGATTGAGATACGAAGTCTGGTGAACTTTGTATCATTTTCTAAGTCTTAATCTAAGCTAACCTTTAGTGAAAACCGCAATTCAATCGGTCCAGTAATTTTACGTGATATGCGAACATAGGGACATCGGGGTTAGGTTTTGTTATAAGTTTAGGGTGTGTAGCTATACTTATAATAAAGCAATAGGAACGAAATAGTCTGTACAAAAAAGATAATTTAAAAAAATATGGTCTATGGTAAAATAAGCTACTTACTGAAAAACAATATAACATTTTTTTAAATCGTGTCTTTCTGTTTTTCTGTTTGTTTGTCACGTGAAAACTACTGGACCGATGTGGTTTTCACTGTAAGATAGCTTAAGGTTTGACTTAAAAACTGGTGTACTTGGTATCCAAAGGAATTTTGATAAAATGTTGGTATATTTAGGTTTTGGAATAGTACATAGAGTACTTTTAACCTAGAGAAATGACCACGCGTGCGAAGCCGAGGGCATCAGCTAGTGTTACATTAATTATTAATTTGTGCTTGTTTTAGATGTGACAAAAAACTTCTAATATTCTTTCAAACAGTTCGGAAATATATTTAATATCCAAGCTACAGTAGATATTCGCTTAACCAAATGTGTATTTTAATATTTTACTCAAAGGGTCCAAACAAAATTACTTTAGGCTTGTTTTACCAAAATATTGTAGGTATATGAAAAGTCCTAAAACGTATCAAATAGTTGAATTAACATCTTTCTGATATCGAATCTTCGACAACAGACGTTCAAACTACTCTAGGCAATAATATTATTCCCAATTTCTGCTACGAGTTAGCTATCTTCTAGCTACGAGCTTAGAATCATAGAAGTAAAACACAAACAAAACCTTTTTAAACCTTACAAAAGAGGTCTATCTTCGGAAGCCAACTGGACCCATGCGCTTTACAGAAAGCACCAGAACGCATGCGCGATAACCATGGCGTCGAACAAATGACAGTTGTGACAACAAACGCAACGGGAAGGAATGTTTTCCTCAATTTTCTCGAAAAAAAATGTTTCTTTCGATATATTACACGGGATTCTTCAATAATTTTCTTATATTTCATTCTATTTTAGTGAATTATTTTATAAATCAGTGAAGATTGTTTTGAGGTTAGCTTTTATCTTGTGTTTACGGATTCCGTGGTAAATATTTTTAAACTTTTGGTGCAGTGTGTTTTGAAGTTTTAATTCTATTCAATTTAATTGTTTCGTGTATATATCTTAGAGGCGTGTACCAGGCTACTAGAAATCGTAAAGAGGCAAAGGAAGTGCGTCATTCAAGCTGGCAAGGTATGAGAATACTCGTAATTCATGCTCAATGGAATAATACCCTTTTGAGAAAAGGGTCGTATGATCGTATCCGCTTTGCTAGTCTAAATTTAATCCTATTCCCGTGGAGGAAAAGTGTTCTGTGATTCTATTTACACGTTATGGTAAAAAAATAATGAATAAAGTAAAGCTTTTTAAGATTTTATTTCCCGAATGCTTTCATGAAGCCCTCCTGCCTGAGTGCCATTGCCATTTAACATATTTAGCGTGTTTGCTTGTGTTTGCTTGTCCTTCGATCACTTCATCACACAACGCCAGAAGAGAAGTAATTAAAATATGTTTCTAAAAATATTCTGGTGTGTTGTCTATGCAAGGTGAATCTTTCATTAAAACTTACGTGATGCCTCCTGATCTATGATGACAGCGACTACTAGAAATAGTATCTTTCACTCGAACACCTATAAATGTATGATACTCTGGTACATTTCGCCAAAAATAAGCATTATGTATATTTTAATGAGTAGTAAGGACCACTTAGGTCTGTCGGATGTCGGATACGACTTGCACCAGTAGAACCACGCGGTTAGACCAAAGCCAACAAACGAAACGTTAACATAATCTACACCAATATATAAAAGTGAAATGTTGTCTGTTTGTTTGTTTGGGGACTTTTAACGCGATAACGGCTGGACGGATTTTGATGAAATTTGAAATGAAGATGAAAATTATGGTTTATAAGTTTTAGGGGTTTAGTCTGGGAACATTCTCGGACAAATAATTGTGTGAGTACTTAAGCTTTTTTAAAATTTCTTATTTTCATTTCAAAACTACATAAAAAGTTTTAAAAAGTTTGAATAAATATTGCAAAAAATATCAGAAATAAGTTTTTTCACATCACGCCAGATGAGAAAACAGAGTTCAGGTTAAAGAATATTTATTTTCTCAAAATTATTTTCACTTATATGAGACACAAACTTAAATAGTAATATAATCTTAAATGTACTTCGACAACGTAGGTAAATTTAAAGTAGCTAAATATACTAACGCAAACAGAATGAATTAACTACAATACCTACATAATAAATTAAAACAAGATTTTTAACAACCCGCGGAAGTCGTCGTATCAGTCATCCGAACCGCAAAAAGGTAGGTATTGTACCTATTCAATAGTAGAACAACCGGTTTGTTTAGCAAAGAATGCAAGTACGCAAGTTTATAAAATAAACTGATCAAGTGCGGGTCAGAAACGCATAGAGTTAGGGTTCCCTAAGCATGTGCGTGTGGTGTGAGGGCCCAAAAATTAAAAAAATTTGAAACTATACCTAGTTTAAAGTGAATATCCTAAAAAAATTGTGAAAGTTGGAATAAGATTTTGTAATAGTTAAATAAGCGAGATAGGAGCTGAAAACTTGGCCCTCAGTTCTCACATTACACAAAAAGTATTTACGCCAAAATGTAAGTCAATCCAAAAAAAAAAAAAGTTTTGTTTTATTATGGCAAAACGCTGGACTATTTTGTGTATCTTAGTTCAAAATGGGCCCTCATTCCTCACCCATGCAAAAAGTTATTTCGTATATTATGCTTAAAGTATGAAAAGTCTAACCAAAAGTTGTCTAATATTGTGAAAAAAAAATGTGCAACAACTTGATACCAAGAGGAAATCAAAATACTCATTTATTATTTAAGAAAATAAAATTTTATTTTTATACCACAAAATGCATACAAAATGCATTAGCAAAGAACAGCAAATGGAGAATTAAAGGTGTTATTACACTCTCTTCGATGGTATGCTTATTAACGTCTTAGCATTTAAATTTTCTATGGATTAACAAATTACATTTGTAATAACCTATATATACTATTAGGGAAAGAAGAAGGAACGAACTAAATTGCACCGATGAGTTCGTACTCATTTTTAAATTTTATCTTAATCTTAGTGTGTGGTATAATCCAACAAGGAAATTTTATCAGTTCCGTTTAAATCAAATTTAATAACATAACGTAATTCGTAGTTGACTGCTACGCTATTATCACAAGTAAGACAATACTTAAATGCAAATTGCTTCTTCCAAAGATTCGGTTCCAAAAACGGATGACATATCCAATTTGAGTGGTATGAAAGCAAACTATCTTCCAATTGGAATGGATGTGCAGTCACTGTTACGGCATCGTTTTGTAAACATGGCACTGTAAAAATAGTACAACAGAATCGTTTCAAGACAATAATTTGCATTGCATTGGCAGTCGACAAATACAACTTTCTTATTAGTTGATTGTAGACCAGGGGCCCTAGACAAGTAGGATTTATTTTCTTTCAATACAATGGAATAGAATGAAAATGTACGGGACTGACATTAGAGTTTTCGTTCGCTAAGTTACTGTACCTGCCAAGCATGTACTCGTAAGGTACTCTGGGATTAACTCAGAGATAAACAATTTAAACGCTCCTTTTACATGTTGGTAAAAAAATGTAGGTAAGAAAAATGACGCAGTGTGAGCGCTACCCATGTGAATCCGGGGTGAGTCACTAGTTAGGTATAAAGATAAGAATCCCACGAACTTACCTGGAATAAACAAAGTTTGACAGCGAATTAAACTAGACTGAAGATATTTTTATCACAATAAAAATAATCCGCTATCTATTATTTCATAGAACTCTCCTCGATGCTTTATCACCTAGAACTTCCTCTGCACTATCCCAACTTTCGCATATTAGACAAACTGTTAATACATGTATGAGGTAGGTTTTAGCTTAATGATCTTAACAATAAAACTGTTAAGTAGTTAGGTACGAGCACTTTGCAATTAGCGGAACTAACTAAAACATCACTCAGAATCGCCAACAATATAGTGTGAATATTTTTTTGAACCAAAAGTTTTGGAACAAAATTGAATAAAATAGTCAACTTAGGTATTTATTATGATCTAGATTTATGAAAATAAATTGAAGAGAGTGCTATAACTCTCCATTTGCTGATATTTACTACAAACTAAAAATATTGTGGTCACCTTTTTGTTAATTTTATTTGGCCAACATAAAAGTTCATTTTCATCTACATCTACACTAATATTATAAAGAGGGAAGATTTGCGTTTTTGTATGTTTGTATGTTTGTTTGTTGGTTTGTAATGTATTAAATAAAAAAAAACTAAACTGATTTTAAAAATTCTTTCACGTATTTAAAGCTATAATTATCAGCGAGTAACATGGACAGTCTCTTATTGTTCAAAAAATTAGAGTTGCCTACAAAAATTGCAATAATGTAACCCGAGGTATCAAAAATTTGCATAAATGACGATTACTTTGTATAAGGAACGTTGCCATGGAAACGAAATAATAACAAGACTGTCACGAACAAACCAGACTTGTTTTTTTTTATTTGTAATTATTTATTTTTAGAGTGATGGTAGCCTAGACGGTGCAATAGTGCAACTTAGAATCCAACGGTACCAGGTTCAAACCTAGGCTCCGCACCAACTTTTCTATGTTATGTGCGGCTTTCCTGCGCTACGTGCTTCGGTAGGCACGTTGAGCTGTCGGTCCCGGCTGTTATTGATTAATAGCAGTCGTTAAGCCATGTCAGAGGCCCTCGGGCGGCCTAACAAACTCTGACACCAAAGGGCAGCACTACCTCATACGAAAAACAAACAAACGAACGTGAGTAATGCAGTTGCCTATGGTCAAAAAGCACTGCCACAGGACACCTATTAAGCACTGCCACAGGACACCTATTAAGCACTGCCACAGGACACCTATTAAGCACTGCTGTCAATGATTCTGAATTAAGCTTACTGGCGTTTTTTTTAGAAGTTACGACGGGTATAAAATGCTAAAGACAGAAAAAATTGCCGCGGTGTATGCGCTACAGATAAACTCAAAAATTACTTAACCAATTTTAAATATTATAGACTTGGCGTAGACGTTTCACGACAAACAAACGGCCGTGCGCACGGCTCAGTCCCACCCGGATTTCTAAACCCAAAGAGGTTGAACTACGCTTACTGGCGCTAAATCTTAACTATTATAAAGAGAAAAGATTTGATTTTTGTATGTTTGTTTGTTTGTAGTAAAATGACGCACAGAGTAAAATCAGCAAAAACTAATGTTTTTGTGATCTTTTACTCGCGATTTGTACGTGGTTTAGACGTTTCACGTCAAACAAACGGCGCCCCGACACAGCCCCATCCGGGTTTTTAAACCAAAGGAGGTTGAATAACACTTCCCACCCGGTTTTTTTACCGACTTCAAAAAAGGAGGCTGTTCTCAATTCGTCCCGTATGTTTTTTTATGTTTGTTACCTCAGAAATCCGTGATTTGTGAACCGATTTCGAAAATGATTTTTTTGTTTGCAAGGATATAGTTTCAGATTGGTCCCATAGAAATTTTATTAAAATCGGTTTTGTAGTTTTTTAACCAGTTCCGATAATAATAAAAAATTGGTTCGAGCGTTCGCGAAGTACGAGCGTTTGTAGTCGGTTATTCACGTCAAAAAAATATTATTAAACCAAAGGGAGGTATGCTTCATGGCGTTAAACCTTATATAACAATAAGCATAATTCAACCTCCTTGCGTTAAACTGAATAATACTATAGACAAAATAATACATCAAAAAACCCTTACAACAAAACATAGCAAAGATAAGTACAACAGTTTATGGAGGGAGTAAGTGTAAGTAATTGTTGATAGGGTAAGCATTTAGTGTAAGGGAATTCTTGTTACCTATACCAGGCCAGTCGCACTCCGCAACAAGTACAAATATTATACCTACACTTTGCGGCCGCAATATTACGGTTCATTCAGTAGAGTGTCAAGCGTGCGCTCGATGAATCTCGCGCCGTGTGCTTACGATGAAGTACCTACTTACGTAAAGTTGTCAAGTTTTATTCTTTTCTTAATTATGAGTACCAAGAAGAAACCTAGAATGTACTGCATAGCATTCGGTCTGACAAGCCTCGTAAAATACCTACATACTGACATTTTATTACGTAGGTAGCCATTTCTATTTCATTCATTATTAAGCATGGAATTCAGACAGGCACCTTTTATTCATAAAAGTGCAACCTATTAAGTTATGATCAAATAATGAGGTATTAGGTCTATTCTGATAAGAATGTCATTATATGTAGTTAACAGAACTATCAACATTTAATAATAAATTAAAAAATAATACATTATTACATACTTAATTGTTTATTCTGTTACAATATCTAAGTAATATCATTTCACAGAATAACTTCTAGTGCAAGTACCTAGTTATATCTTGATACAACCCTGCCGAGCGGAAAAGTGACAGAGCGATTCTGAAACGGTTAGAGCAATGGAAGCTCTCACGCGTTGTGATATGGTACATTCTAGCCTGCATGCAATGGGTGAGCGCCTTCTAGGTAAATATAATTGAAAGATCGCAGCGCTGTGCGAATTAAATTGCACTTTATTGCGTTGTTGCGAGAGTTGCTATGTATTTAAATGATTTTACTCAGTTATCCTTCTGTACTTGTACTATTATTTATTCTAGTACAGAATAAATAATATAAATAAAATAATTAAAATGACTTAATTTGTGCAAATTAAGTATTTAGTGTCAAAAATTGTTGTTAAGTTCCATTTGTCAAAATAAAGTATTTAGTGTAAGGAATCGTTCTTATGTAATAACTGCGCAAATAAAAAAAAGTAGTACGAGCTCTGCGTCCGGCTTTGGGAAACATAAGCTTGGCCTTCGGCCTCACTATAGCGTCGATTTGGGATACCGAGGTTTTTTTTGTTCAAAGCTCGGCCTGCGGCCTCGCCAAATCATAAGCACAGCCTCCGGCATCCCGGAGCATTTGCTCGGCCGAGAAATTGTTGATAGGTTCTATTTGTACAAATATAATTTTATCTTTCTATATATATATATATATATATATATATATATATATATATATATATATATCACGTGCGAAGCGGGGGCGGGTCGCTAGTATATAATAAATGGGTATTTCGATTTCCTCTTGGTATCAACTTGTTGTACTTTTTTTTACAATATGGACCACTGTAGGTTAGACCTACTTTTCATACTTTAAGCATAAATACGAAATAACTTTTTGCATGGGTGAGGATTGAGGGCCCATTTTGAACTAAGATACACAAAATAGTTTAGCGTTGGGATTGACTTACATTTTGGCTAATCCCTAAGCTACCCAATTACTGTAAAAACGGCATTAAAATCGGTCCTGTAGTTTTCGACTATATCTCGTAAGCTAGTAAATCTACATAGCCGTGATAATTTTGTTAGTAAACTCGTATTGTACGCCATTGTGCAAATTTTTTTTAATTTTTTTTTTTATAGTTCTTTTCTTGAGTTAGAGTTTGAAGGGGGGAGGAACGACATGCAACTCAAGAAATATAAAGAAAAAGAATTACAGTGAAACATTAAAAGAAACTATTCAACGAAACTCCATAATACGGAAAAAAAAACTTATCCTCTACAAAATGCTTGTGACGTACAGACGGACGGACAGACGATTATATTATATAAGGGTTCCTTGTTTGACTACGGAATGCTAAAAACGAGCGAACAGGGCGAGCTTCTTGAGTACATACTTATATATTAGGTACAGCCTCTAGGTAAGCTTATCGCCAGTAACCGTGATTGTCTCTGTCACTTTCAGCTATATACCGAGATTGCGAGGAAGTTTTTTATCGTGGTACAAAAACACGAAACGTGATTTGATGAAGACCCAAAAATCGGTAACGCAAAATCGAATTTTATACCTATATTCCTAGCTCTAGCATGTATTGCTTACCTCAATAAATAGTAGGATTAAATTCAAATGTTTCTCATTTATCTATCTATCTATACTTATTTAGAGCAATAAGAACGAAAAAAAACTGCACAAAGAATATAATAAAAATAAAGTCTAGGGCACTTAAATTAAGCTGCTGAACAAGAATAATAACATTTTTAAAATTCGTGTCTCCTCTTTGTCTGTATGTTTGTTTGTTCGCGCATCTAGTAAAAACTACTGGACTGATTGCGATTCATTTTTCACTGTTGGACAGCATAGGGTTTGACTTAAAAACTGTAGACTTGGTAACTCAATCTGATGAGAAGAAGCCGAGCAAGCGATAAAAACTTTTTGACGGCTGAAGGTTTTTTAATCAAATGTTGGTATATTGGTATTTTCGGTCTTGGAATAGTACATAGATTACTTTTAACCCAGAGAAATAATCACGCGTGCAAAGCCGCGGGTACAGCTAGTTTATTCAATAAAAATAAAACAGATGACCAGAAACAAAGAAAATAAAAAGATACCATAGGTAATATTTTTAGCTTACCACCTGAGTAAATTGATACATAACCTCAACCTATTTTTTTAAATTTGTGTACCTACCGATAATAATACCTAATTATAATCAAGGTTGCACAATTTAATGACACTACAAGCACTTGCTGATACACGGTTGCAATCTCTCCTTACATTCAGATTTAGAAAACATCAAACAAAATTTTAAACTACCTATAACTTACCAAACACAAATATCGAAGTACCTCGATAAATTGCAATACACAGTTCGATTAAAATCTTAAAATATTAGCTCAGCATACACGTACCTACTCGGCAGTTTAATTAAAAGGCTTCTCTGTATATCGCGCTGCCTCACCACAACGGAATATCTTCGGCTTAGTCGGTAACCGAAATTCGAACCGCAAATAGTCTGAGCGGAGTTAGTGCTAATCAGCCCTAGAATATGTAGCTACAGTAGATTTAGAGTGACAATCCACTGAGGCGGAGGTAAATGGAGACGTGACTTGTAGGACGGCGTAATTGTTTGCATCACAATCAAGTCGCTCGTCTATGCTAATTTAATGCCTCGTTGGTTTAGACTCCTCTCACAGAATGGTTGAATTTAATACAGCAAAATAACATTGCTAAAAATACCTTCCAAATCGTGCTGCTACCACAACAACCGATCGATCGTAGATCGATTATGAATCCATAAAACTCAATTGAGCAGAGCAGTTTGTACTAGTAACTGTCGATTGACGTCGACTGATCTCATTTTACCTACTACCGATCGACGCCATCGATCGACGATCGATCGCTTGATTTGTTAACTCTAATGCGGCTGTCATCATTAAGCATCCTCTGTCATTCCCTTCGTTGAGCATCAAAGATTATATACATTGTAATACCTAATTTGATATCAACATTATTACCACCAGTACTACGAACATTAGCTGAGTAGATAGACATATTAAGTTAAGTAAATATAAAAAAAAAACTTGTCGTGTTGAAACTTAGAACCGGCTATTATTAAAGAATGCGTACATAAAATTTTGTGACCGTGCTATTAACCGTTGAGGAGTTCCCTAGTCAGGAGCTGTTCCTGGATGTCAATTCAGGTCATGCTTACCATAAAAATGCATTGTCATCGAAACTGAACCAAAATGCAAAAAAAAAAACTGTAGGATATGAGGAGGTTGTACTAATCCAGCTTGCAAGATTTGACCTAAACAAACATACATATGAAACAAACATTGCAAGTTAAATAAAAGCTTTTATCTGTACTCATATCGTAAAATCCGGATTATGAACTCAAAAATTGTGACATAATGACACTTTTCGCACGTCATGTCTCTAATAAGAAAAAAATACATTATAACACTGTTTTTTGAACTAATATTGTTTTTTTCCCATAAAAGCACAGGTTTGACTTCGTAGAACGAGACTTTTTGCCATTTATTATCTATGGCAGCACGTGTTAGGCCTTATATGCGCGAATCCGCTGTGGACTGCATTTTGGCGCCATATTTTACTTTTCATTATTACCAATACAATTTAATGTGTTACCTATGTGTTTTCGTAGATCGAAAGTTTTATCCCGATTAAAAATGTCAGACAGCAGTGTTAGTGAGGAGAGTTTGATTCCACCTGACATCACGGAAACAGAAACGAACATGATGAACAAGCTTTTACCAGCAAAATCAAGAAAATAAGACACGAAATTGTTTTGATTTTAAAAGTAAGTTCCTATTGCATGAGTGTAGATAAAAGGCACTTAGCTATGTATTAAAACACTTGAGTGATACTATTAAAAAACTCGCTCTCGTGTTTTAATAACCCTGGTTATGCAACCGTTTCATCTACTATTAAAAACCGCAAACCTGCCAACGCAAAACGCTCCATTAGGACCATAGAGAACATGTTCGTTCATCCTCCAAAATCTTGTTTACCTACGTCTAAAATTTCTTACCACAATAAATTATAGCGTGGCTCCTGCAGAGATGTTTTTGCATGCAGGACGACCGTGTAGGCACGCAAGGTCTCATTAATTACACATCATGAATTCTGCTCACAGTGCTTCCAGGGTAAATATGCTGTAAAATGCTATAAGATTCTAAAGGTTTAAAGCCTCCGCACACTCTTTACTTTTAATAAGAGCTACAGAGTTTTTTGAGGACATCAATGCTATTTTTAATTTTTCTGAATCCTCATCATCATCATGTTTCACGTTTTAGCATCACCAATTTTAGAGTTCAGCTTCAGGGTGTCGTGGTTCTGGCTTGGTAATGTATGAACTTTAATATGAAAAGATCGGGCTCAGTGTCTTCACTTTAATTATGTAAGTGAGGTCTAAGTCGATCAGTGTCTAAACCTGGGCTGATGATTATGATTGTTTGTCGTTTGAGGTAGTGCTGGCATCTGATGTCAGAGTTTGTCAGACTGCCAGAGGACCCTTGACATAGCTTAAAGACTGCTATTACTCAATAACTTCCGGGACGGACAGCTTCACGTTCCAACCGAAGCATGCACGGAGCGATGGAAATCAGCGCATAACTTAGAAAAGTAATTGATGAAGCCTAGGACTGAACCTGGTATCGTTGGATTCTACGTCGCACAAGTAAACCGCTAGGCTAGCATCGCTCTATGATTATGATGAATTCGTGGCTGTATATGTGGCAATGTATTGTATGGTGTAACCACAAAAAAATTGTACTAATGGCATTTCAAAGGCTACAATTGGCGTCTAAAAACCATCTAGTTAACGATCACTGACTGATGATAAAAGCATTGAACCAAGTGTGCGAAAGGCATTAGCGCTGGCAGTGGTAAAAAAACATTGGAAAAACACGCCTCTGCTTGACTCCCGTGTATAATGGATCTAAAATTATTGTTATGCCCCGTATATCGCTATATCTCAGCGGGATTTCTGCTTTGAAAAGCCCACGGGTTTCACGTTAAGCCTTTTCTGTTTTTGCACCGACTCCCCCCTTTTCAGAACGTTGATGTGTTAAATCGTGATATAGTAGGTGAGCGTTATATTGCGAGGATCTAAGCTCGTTGGGAAATGGGCTCAAGCAACGTGGTTAGGAGATTTAATGTCAAAACAAAATTGTTCTGAAGGTTTATCCTTCTTTTTACTTAACTTGAAATTCTCAAGGAAAAGTGCTATTTTTCAAAAGAGCTCTGAAAAATATAGAATGATATAGAATATGTTTTATTGTACACCAGTTTACTGAAATATAGTATAGAAGACCAATCTCAAAAACATAAGTAATATAAGCAGACAGGACCTATCGCTAAATTACTAGCTTCAAAACTAAAAAACACGCCTGCCCTGCCAAAAAAGAACTTATGCTTATAAATTATATAGTGTTGGAACGTAAAATTCAAAGTATTTTTTTCACATTTGAAAATGCAGCCACATTGTATATTTTGAAAATGAAGCCACATTGTATATTTTGAAAAGGAAGCCACATTGTATATTTTGAAAATGAAGCCACATTGTATAATTTGAAAATGAAGCCACATTGTAAATTTTACAAAAAAAAATATAGCATAGGTACTCGGAGTGAAGTAAAGATTCTAACGATACCCTATACGTCTAAAGTTATGGTGGAATAAATAAACTCACATACATACAAACAAAGATACATGAATCCTAATAAATACATTACACTCCTTTTATTTTGGGCTGTCGTGTAAATATAAATCTCCATATTATTGTTAGCTTTTGTAGATCATAGGGCCAAGGTGTAATTTGCGATCGTTGAATGCCCGCCTATGACATCCATATTTATTTATTTCCAACCAGGGGATATTAAGCTGAGAGGGATTAAAGGAACAGTCCGATTTTTTTAGCTATGTGGTTAAAGACGGGCGCTGTTAGACTCAGCTAAAGGATTCAGGAAATGAGGAATTTTCCTGAGTAATAGAGTAGCGCCGTCTAGGGTAGGACCACAGCTTTTCCAGATATTCAACCGCCAAGCAGTAGTGTGCAACCCTTTCTGTGTTCCCGTATGAAAGGAAATGTTTCCAGCAAATTTAATAGTTTAATTAAATAGCTGTACCCGCGGCTTCGCACGCGTGGTCATTTCTCTAGGTTAAAAGTATTCTATGTACCAAAAATACCAGCATTTGATCAAAATTCCTTCAACCGTCAAAAACCTAAGCTATCCAATAGAAAAAACCGCATCGCAATCGTTCCAGCAGTTTTACGTGATGCGCGTACAGACACACAGACAAACAAACAAATAAACTCAATTTAAAAAATGTTATATTCTTGTTCAGTAGCTTATTTTGAGTCCGCTAGTCATTCTGTTTAATTATCTTCATTGTACAAACTTTTTGTTGTTAATACTTTACTAGTTTTCTCGCCCGCGACTACATACGCGCGCACTACTGTTTATCGCAAAAAAAAAACATCCTTGTTCTTCTAGGCTGTTAAAAACCAATGCAAAAGTATAACACTAAAAAACAGCTCTTGATGTTTTTTGACAGACTTGTTATTTTGTTTCCTAGCAACCGTTCCTTACAGTTAGTAATCAACATTTTCCAGTTTTCCCGTGGAAACTTACCATGTTCCGGGTTAAAAAGTATCCCATGTTTTATTCCAAGCTACAAGCTATCTCTATTCCAAATTTCATCAATTCGTTCAGCCGTTATTGCGTTAAAACTCCCCAAACAAACAAACAGACAACGTTTCACTTTTATATATTGGTATGGGTTATAAGTAGGTATAGATGGAAAGATTATTATCGGTACTCTGTGTAATTCAAACCTGATTATGCTTGATGAGGTTAATCTTAATACAGCAGTGGTAATGCTTTGTTCACATGACATCGGCAGGATGCATCTACACGCAGTATTGATTTGCAATCCCTGAAATTGTAGGCAATTATGCAAACACAGATACTAGTTAACTAACAGTTGCTGTGTAATCCATTAGGATAATCCCCACATGCACGAAAACAAAACAAAGTAACTAGTTAACCCAAAATGTATACTCCAAAGTTTATTGACCATTATTTAATTTTATGTTTTGCTGCCGTTGCCACTGGGCAGTGGCATCGCTCGCTATTCATAATTTTTTCTCAGTGACTTCTCAAATGCAAACCTCGTGATAATCGCTATTTAGTAAAGGTTATTTATTCTGTGGTATAGGTATGTATTGCTATCTCCACCTCCTCCCCCCGATCCCTTAAACGAGCGATAGAGTTTCTGCACGTGAGTTTTATTAAGGCTGGATTCGACCAAACGAGAGTAAATTTTATTCTTACCATAGTAGCATAGAGAATATGACGGTTATTACGTCATTTCTATGCCACTATTTTAAGAATAAAATTTACGCTCGATTGATCGAATCCAGCCTTAATAAATTTACGCTCGATTGATCGAATCCAGCCTTAATAAATTTACGCTCGATTGATCGAATCCAGCCTTAAGAGTACATTTTTTGATAGAATTGGTGTTTTGGGAGAAGTACTTACCATCATCTAAATTGTGGTGAAATCTTTTGTTGTTAGTAACTTAAGAGTACATTTTTTGATAGAATTGGTGTTTTGGGAGAAGTACTTACCATCATCTAAATTGTGGTGAAATCTTTTGTTGTTAGTAACAATCGCTCGAATAGTAAAATCTACTATTAAACTAGTCCTTTTTTTGCTTTTTGTTTTAATATAAGAGTACTTTGCAAAGCGCAAAAGAAAGACAGTTAAAAATTTAAAAAAAAAAGTGTTTGTTTGTGGTTTTTCTTTTTATATGGACAAGGGCGCTATAATAGACGTTCTCATTAGAGTTTGCTTATATCACGGATGAGTTTATAATTCAGACGGGCTAGCATTAGGCTTATCTGGGTAACATAAAAGAACATGTATATACCACTAATGCTGAACGTGATAAGCTAATTCTGTTTTATTCAATCTGATTACAAAAACAGAATGAAATGATTAGTATGATTTTCACAAAAGTAATAGTTTTTGTTATACTGAAAGAAAATACCAACAACAAATGGTGACCTGAGAATCCTTCGTGTGGGGGGTCTCCCCACACTTCGCTTGCTTGTTCGTGGTCTTGCTTGGTGGTTCTTGCTTGTTTGATAATAGTTTTAAAAAACTAAAAAACACGCTTTATATAGAAAACCAAACTAAAAAATAGAAAATAAATTGTATAAATAAGAAAAAAGTGTTTTATTTAAAAAAAAGCGTGGGGTGCTTTTTAAGATATTATCGAAATGATAATCCTTCTTCTCATATCTGTCAATGAAATATTTATAACTATTGAACCCATGCACCCCACGATTTTTTTGAAATAAAACATTTTTCAATATAAAACAGTTCGACTTATTGCCGGAATTATAAATAATTTAAACAAAGCCAGGTATCCAATAGACGCATCAAATAGTGGAGGTCGTCGGGATGTGTTGCTAGTTATAATTATAATCTGATTGTATTCTAGCCATGGGTGAATATGTTACTTCTACATTATTATGCCTGTGCCATTGCAGACTACATCACCACTTAACATCAGGTGAGATTGTGGTAAACCTCAAGCTTATCGACTATAAAATAAGATGAAAATATAAATTAGTTTATAAACTTATAACCGACTACGGTCTTAGTGAACTAATAACTTATAAACTTATTTTATGACGTATCACGGACGCCATTTTGGATATTTAAAAATAATATAACTGGCCAGACTTTGTTATGCCGCCCGAGTGCAAATTAATTACTATTATAGAGTACTAGCTGTTCCCGCGGCTTCGCGCGCGAGGGCATTGCTCTAGGTTAAAAGTACAGTAGTCCAAGACCTAAAATACCAATATACCAAGATTTGACAAAAATTTCTTCAGCCGTCGAAAAGATTTTTATCGATTGCTCGGCTTTTACTCAGCGGATCGAGATACAAAGTAACCCAGTTTTTAAGTCCAACCCTAAGTTATCCAACATTGAAAACCGCATCGTAATCGATCTAGTAGCTTTTACGTGATGTACGAACAATGACACAGACAAACAAACAGACAGACACGATTTAAAAAACTACTTGTTCATTAGATTACTTTAAATACCCTAGACCATTTTTTTATTTTTTTCTTCTTTGTACAGACTTTTTCGTACTTATTGATTTATTATAGGTATAGATAGATCGATTAATGGCAATCTTGTAAGGTTAGGCCCACGAAAGTATGGAACTCGCCGACTTCCTTTCGAATCACGAAATGCAATGTGAGAACCTCCACCAAACTGTACTGGGCCAGTGTTACCTGATAACAGAAACTATTACTGAACAGATTTTATTCCGGTTTTCATCATTGTGTAAGCTAATGTGATTTCAGATGATGGTTTTGAGTTAAAAACTTTATTAAATCAAAATTTTTGCTAGCCCGTACGAGGCCGGGACGAAAGCTATTTGATATATGAAACTAATAATGCCATTTTTCTTTACTGTCAAAAAAGTAAAATAATCTCATGTTATTGATAGGAGCAGTTAACATTACTTTTAATTAAATTTAGAGGCAGTCAAAATTTACGAAAACCACAAAGAAACACAAGCAGCAAATATAGATTAAAAAACTAATCTAATAATCACGTTTTTTTTTTGTAAATGCATTGTCAACGATTTGTTAGCTACCCTGAAAGTTTCAGCCGATAGCTAATCGAAAAGTACTCGAAATTTGAGTTGCAAGGTTCCACCCGGAACGACAGACAGAGAGACATACAGACAGACAGACAGACAAACAAGAAGTGACTTAATAAAAACGTGGTACAATACTGAATCTATAAATGGTTCAGTCTATCATAACTAATACCCATTAACCGCTTTGAACATTATCCGCATACTATTATTCTAAATAGTTATGTTATTTAATTCCAATGGTATTTATGTGTGCCCTATCTCGCAAAATAGCACAACCACAGTGTAAAAACGTCAGTGTGTAAAGTTTAGATATAGCTCGTAAACCTACAACCTACTATTAGTGCTGCTCGCGCTCACATTAGTGATCAATGCACTCAAAACCTAGACGAATTGAGTCATAATATCAGTTGTCGATTCGTTTTACTATTTTGCAGCAAAATAGGCAAAAAAATCATTTTTTGGTTTGAATCTGGTTGCTTGCTTAATGTCGTGTGAGGTTAGTGCTGGCCTCTGATGTCAGAGTTTTTCAAACCGCCAGAGGGCCTCTGACATGGCTTAACGACTGCTATTAATCAATAACAGCCGGGACCGAAAGCTTAACGTGCCCTCCGAAGCACGGAGCGATGGAAAACCGCACATAACTTAAAATAGTCATTGGTATTATTATTATTGGTTAAAATAGCCTAGGTTTTGAACCCGGTATCGTTGGATTCTAAATTGCACTATAGAACCGTTAGGCCAACATCTGGTTTAAAACCATCTCAAAACCTCGGACGGATTGTCTGGAGCAACAAATAGAGAAAACTGTCCCAGGACTTGACGCGAGGCATCAACGTGATTGCCCCTGGAACAATTTCCCAACCAATTCGCTCGCACACACCAGCCAGTATCGCAGATAATGTCGCACGAGGAGGCCTGTACTGCTGACATATTAAGCACTGCTGTCATTGCCGAGTGTCATTGCGCGTTCACCACGGTGCGCCCGCTGTCGGAGCGGGCCTTAAGTTGTATTTGGTCTGAGGGGCGGGCGCATGGAACATGTCCAGCGTCACGTGAAAATGTTTCGTGACTGTGTGCAACCTTGCAGTCACGTAAACTCAGTTGTATTGTTAAGCAGCGCAATTTTTGTTGTATGTGTTGTTGTCAATCGTACAGTGTTGTATGTCATATTGAGGGACTATTGTCCCATAGTGAATCCGAGGATTAATAGCTGACACATTTTACAGCTTCTATCATATATGACAACAAACACAATGACATCATGTTGTAAGATAAGGAAACTGAAAATTAGTTCTAAATTTTATAATTTTGCTTGTCGATGTATGTTTTAGAAGAAACAGTAAGTTGCCAACCTATGTTGTATTTATCATCGTCGTCATCATCTGTAAGTCTCTGGTAGAGATAATGAGTATTCTGTCACGCCTGGTTTTTACCCGACTGCGGAGGGTTATGTGTTTGGATTGTATGTATGTTTGTTTGTACGTTTCTTTTGCGCGTCCTACAGCCTAAACGGCTTCATGGATTTTGATAAATGAGATTATCATTGGATTCGTCTAAACCTTGAGAGTGCTATAGGATATATAATGAAGTGTCAAGAAAACTAATATGGGGGCTTATAGCTACCATAATGCATTTCCAACGCAACAAAAAAATACCAAAACGTATCGAATGGGGTATCAATAATTTTGGAATGGTTTTTAAAAGACCAATATAAAATTATTTTATGGAAAAATATATATATAAACAAAAAACCCGACTGCGAACAAAACTAAAAAGCTGTATAATCTTGATTTTTAAATATAAAGTACAGTCGAAGGCATCATTCATTTCATTTCCCCTTTGACGTGATCAGCTAGTACCTGGCGAGCTACTCCTCATGCCTCCAACTGCATCCTTTAATTAAAAATAAATAATCTAAAGCTTGCTTGCCTTTTGTTAGTTGTGTTTGCAACCAGTGTTTTTTTTTTCTCTGTAATATTATAGCCTGCTTCATTACCCTGTGGCACATCTGATCGTTTCCCCGATATAGCATTACATATGCGTACGTTATACGGGGATGGTCGTTTCTCTCTTTATTTGCTTTTCATTTGCATACCTGATGAATAAGTGAAACGGTATAATAAACTTTGGACGTGTTATGGGGAGCAATTTGCGTGAATTGCTGACCTTTTTGGTACGTTTGTTATTATATTATTATCGGGTGGGGGATGGTTTATAGGATGTGTTTTTAGTGGAGTTTTGTAGTTGTGTATGTAGTATGTAGCATAAACATGTTGTTTTATATATCGTACTGCTATTTTAATGTAATGACATTTTAGATGTTTAATTTTCCTGTAAGAAATCTGTAATTAATTGACAGACTGAGGCATTACTTTGCGTATATCCATAAAAAACAAATGATCAACCATGAAATATTTAATTTTAGCACTGTTTACTGTTTTGGAAGTACCTATATATAATACTAACTTTGCCGCCCGCGCGGACTACTGTTTATCGCGAAAAAATGTTCTTCTAGGATATTAAAAACCAGTGCAAAAGTAGATATAACACCAACGCTCTTGATTTTATTGACAGACTTGTTATTTCGTTTCCATGGCAATCGTTCCTTACAGCGAGTTATCAATATTTTCCAGTTTTCCCGTGGAAACTTAAAAAGTTCCAGGAAAAATGTATTCTTTGTTTTATTCCAGGGCCAACCGACCTATGTCCATTCCAAAATGGACAATGGACCTAAAATCCAATCCAATGTTTCCGAATGGACCTATGTCCATTCCAAATTTCATCATAATCCGTCCAGCCGTTATCGCATTAAAACTCCCCAAACAAACAGACAACGTTTCACTTTTATATATTGGTATGGATTTTCTTGTTATCCATATTAATTTGCATTTACTCGGTTTTAAAAATAATATGTTTTTAAAATAAAGGATTAAGTAGGAATACTTAGTATTTGTAAAATATCAGACATTAATATAATCCGCTTAGTTTATTAAGCCTATGGCAAAAAGGAATAAATAAATACGGAGACCACACCACCAAACAAAAGAGTGAAGCAAATGGCGGCTGCGTAGGTGTGCGTGATAGGACACAACAGTACTCGTAGCTTTACACCATACAGTTTCATCACAAAAATGCATTGTTTTTGCATTTTCAGTGGGAACTTGATAGAATTAACACGACTAACAAGGTCGAGATCTAGTTGCGATGTGGCGGCCGATCAGCACAACAAGGTGTAAGTGTGTGCGTACGGGTGAATGGGCATATCTTGGGTGCTTCACTTTCGATTTGGTTGTGTAATGAATCCATCTATTATGAAACATTCTTGACCTATGACTGAACTCACTATTATTATGTTTACCTACTTGCGGATTTATCAAAAAAAATTTTTTATCGGAAATAAAGAAACTTCTCGTGAACAATTTGACATATTATCGAAGAATAATTGAAGTTTGGGCATGGAATATCCAATTCATACTAGGACAGCGAAGTGGCATTTATATTTAACAAGCTTTTGCTCGCGACTTATTCCGTGCGGACTACAAACGGCAGCTTTTATCGCGATGAAATGTATCTAATGTCTTTCCCCAAGGCTCAAACTTTATCCATAACAAATTACATCAAGATCCGTTCAGACGTGAAAAGGTAACAGAAAGACAGACAGAGAGGCAGAGTTCGAAAAAACTCGGTCCATTGGTCTCCATCGGTCTTCGCTCGTTTGGGAGCTACTATCCTCACCCCCCTTTTCTCACCTCCCCCCTTCCCCGTACAGCTAAGTACCATCTCGATCACATCAGCATCCTGATGCTGATGCTGGACCTGTCCAATAGTTTTTACGTGATGCAAGAACAAACAAACATACGAGTACAGACAGACAGACACACGTTTTAAATAAATGTTATATTCTTGTTCAGTACTTATGTATATTAAGTACCCTAGACCATATTATTTATCTTCTTTGTACTGTTTTTTTTTCGTACTTATTGCTTTATTATGAGTATAGATATTTATTACTTCAAAATTAACATAATTTAGGACCCCTATCCCGCAGGAATCTTTTTTGCAGGATAATTAGTTTTCTTAATTTTAACCCATCATACAAACTATGCCTGTGCCAAGTTGCATCAAAATCCGTCATGTAGTTTCAGCATGGTACATGTTCGTTTAAATAACTTTCAACCCCTATCCTGCGGGAACTCTATAATTCTTCGGGATGAAAAGTATCCTATGTCCTACCTCCTAGTATAAACTTAAACCAAGCCAAGTTTCATTTGAATTCATTCGGTAGTTTCAGCGTGATGCGCGGCCAAGATACAGACTGGCAGACAGACCGACAGACAGACAGACAAAAATGAAAAAATAAAAACAGTTTTTGCTTCAGTATCGAATAGAGTATATTGGCTGTTCTACAGCCTCCAAAAAATATTTACAAAATATCTTCAATGTACAGAATTGGATCTGTTACAGTTTTATTATAAGTAATAGATAAAACCGTTTTTTTCTTGTTTCTTTGAAGTAGGCCTAAGAAAATGAGGTACTTATTCCGTTCGATAAGAAAGCAGCCATTCTGGAAACTGTTAAGAGTCCATACCTTTTAAACTACTTAACGGATTTTGATGAAACTTCAACCATTCCGTAAATTGAAAGATACTGAAACTATTATTAAACGATTTATTGTAATCAGACTTATAGTTTCCTAGAAATACGTGGACAAACATACATACATACATACATACATTACATACATTAATTAACTCGCCAAATTTTTTATATACGTTCAGACACTCATATAGACTAACATAATATATGAATATAACGCATTTTTAGCAATATACACATACATACAAACACATCAACTTGAGAACCTACTTTTTTTTGAAGTCTGTTAATAATGAAATATTATACAGGGCTATTGGTAACTAGACGTAATCCTGGCAGTAACGGATCGCGATATCAGTTGACACGACTCACTGCGATCCGTTGATAATCTAAACGGATCGCGCGATCCGTTGGTACAAACCCCATGGAAGGAGTGCTTATATGCAACAAATAATAAGCCTCAAATGTATGGCCACAAGTTAATAGTTTTTGAGATAGGTATTTGAAATTTAGCAATTTTAGAAAAAATACCCAATTATGGGCGTCTGTGACAAAATAAAAAAAAAATCTAATGTGAATGTCTTTGAAGTATTTTTCTATCTGTAGGTGTGACTAAGAAACAAAGCTTAATAAGCAATTACATATCTAAAAACAATTAAAAGTGGTGTAATACATTAATTTTATGATATTTTTTACGCTACTAGCCGAAAAAACAAAATTTAGTTTCCAAAAACACTATGGCACTAAGTGTAAAAAATTACAAATAAAACTTACTCGTTTCATAAACTATCCAAACAGGTATAAAAGTCGATATTTATACACGACTGCCCAAAAAAGGAGTGTTATGTTTTTAGCATTCATATAATATGTTTGTATAGTTGTATGTATGTATGTATGTATGTATGTGAGTTTCTTTATTCCACCATAACTTTGAAATGCCTGAACAGATTTAGACGTATGGGGTATCGTTAGAATCCTTACATTCCCCTGAGTAGCATAGGCTATATTTTTTTTTTGAAATAAAATATACATTATTTCGGCAGTATGGCTCCATTTTCAATTGCAAAAAAAACTTCGAGTTTTACAATATGGGTCATCAAATTGAAGGCCTTGATAAGCAAATTCCTATAGTATATAATTTATTGGCATAAGTTCATTTTTGTTAAGACAGGCGTGTTTTTTTTTAGCTTTATACAAGAAAAAAATCATCAAATTTAATTTTTACAACCACTGGACATGCTCACATCTATTGTGGTTAACCTGTTTTTTTACCTGATTTGAACCTTGCCGGGAATACGTCGAGTTTCCCATACGCCTGTATAGACTCGAATGAAGTCCGCAGGACCCATCGCACACAGTCTAATAACTAGCTTAAAAGCTAATAAAACACGCCTGCCCTGCCAAAAAAGAGCTGTTGCCAAAGTGTTGGAATGTGCTTATCAAGGCCATAATATGATACCCATATTGTAAAACTGGAAGTTTTTTTTTCGACTATTTATTGGAGCCATACTGCCGCCAAATTGAATGTTTGCAAAAAAACTCTACACTACTCTCACTCATTTTTTTGGGCAGTCGTGTAAAACATAACTTATTCATCAAAATATTCGCCTAAGATCGCACAACCGTACCGAAACCCATCCACAATTGAATTGAAACAACGCTGAGCTATTACTCAATTCAACGTATGAATTATTAAGGCTAATATACATACATTCAGCGATTCAGTCTGCCGTAATGATACGTCCGTCCTTTGGCTGAATAAATAATAACGGGTATTCATGATACGCCAGTGCCGATTCGCACAAAATACGTAGCTCATGTATGGATAATGCCCGTATATCAGTCGATGTGCACACTGATTGTATCTGATTTAGGCATATTGACATAAGCACCTAAGTATTAAAGCGTTTGTTTTTTAGTATTTACAAGCTTTCCCGCCCTTGGCTTCTACAGTTTATCACGAAAAAAACATCCTATTTTCTTCTAGTCTATTAAAAACTAATACAAAAGTAGGAATAGCATCAACGCTCTTGGTTTTTTTGGCAGTCTTGTTATTTCTTTTCCATGGCAACCGTTCCTTACAGCGAGTACTCAACATTTTCCAGTTTTCCCGTGGAAAATTACAATTTTCCGGGATAAAAAGTATCCTATGTTTTATTCCAGGGCATAAGCTATCTCAATTCTAAATTTCATCAAAATCCGTCCTGCCGTTATCGCGTGAAATCTTCCCAAACAAACAAACAAACAGACAACATTTAACTTTTATATATTGGTATGGATCAATGACATATGTAGGACTTCATTGCCATCAGTTGAGATGTTTTCAATGCAAGCACACGTAGGTAAGTAAAACTATCGTGGTATCTATACTTATAATAAAGCAGTACATAACAAAATGTCTGTACAAAGAAGATATTTTTTACCTGACTACGGCGAAGCAAGGGAAGGGTAATGAAGCTAACAGTCTATAAATGTATGTATACGTATGCATGTATATAATATGTGGATGTTCCACTATACCTGTACTATTATTTATTTTGTGACCATGTCGCCCCTATTTAGCCGATTTTGACAAGCGAGATATCAATCGATTCGTCTTCATCGCAACATTGCAAGAGTGTCATAGGCTATTTTTAACCGACTGTAGTCGGGTTTTATTGTTTGAACTAATGTACAATTTTAAAATGGCCTCGATATTGAGTTGTAAATTTTCACTCAACGAGGATCTCAAATGCACAGGATATCTCGGGTACTCGTATATAACTAAATTTGTCGTTCGGCACTTCAGTTCCATTTAGGATAACGCAAGGGTTATTAGCTATTCCATACCACTTGTCTCGGAATCTGATACATGGAGGGTGGCCAAGAGAGTGAAATATTGAACTAGAGATTGAAAACTACCCTTGCTCCCTGGTAGACGTTTCTAATTAGAACCTGAGAGGAATTAGGGATATGGTAGACGTTTCTAATTAGGACCTGAGAGATATAAGAGATATGAGAAATTATAAATTTATTAGTTACGCGCTGGCTCGTTTTATAAGGAAACATATTTATGAGTACATTCAGTAACGATATGAGAAGGCGCATTTCTTTGCTTTATCGTGCCCTGACTGCCACGAAAATTACGTCAGTTTTTATATGATTTTTTACAAAAGAAAAAAATCCCTCAACGTTAAATTCTTAATTAAGCAGATCGCAGCGTCCGAGAAGCTCTCAACTAAATTTTTCATTTAGAAACCGCTTTTCTATATTATGACTAGTCATGAGTATAACTATATTTATATAGTACTAGTTTTCCCGCACTACTGTTTATCGCGAAAAAAAGTATCCTATGTTCTTCTAGGATATTAAAAACCAATGCAAAAGTAGGTATAGCACCACTCTTGATGTTTTTGACAGACTTGTTATTTCGTTTCCATGAACCACAGAACCTTCTGTGATGGCAACCATTCCTTACAGCAAGTAATAAAAATTTTCCAGTTTTCCCGTGGAAACTTACAATTTCCGGGATAAAAAGTATTATATGTTTTATTCCAGGGTATAAGCTATCTCCATTCCAAATTTCATCAAAATCCGTCCAGACATTATCGCGTGAAAGCTCCCCAAACAAACAAACAGACAACGTTTCACTTTCATATTTTGGTATGGATGTATGTTGGAATTAGGATAAAATAACAAATTATTCACACTTAATCCAATCTCAGTCCAAATCTTAAGCTTGTTGTAAAATTTTCCAGCTTAAG
The DNA here is from genome assembly GCA_946251855.1 of Alsophila aescularia. Lineage (NCBI taxonomy): Eukaryota > Metazoa > Arthropoda > Insecta > Lepidoptera > Geometridae > Alsophila > Alsophila aescularia. Next base: position 57,997,724 of record OX276378.1, on the reverse strand, counting down.
GAATTGTACCAAGCATAAGCAAGAATACCCCAATTTCATAAACTAAATTTAAATAGTATGCTGGAGTTAGGATAAAATAACAAATTATTCTCACGTAATTCAATCTGAATCCAAGTCTTAAGCTTGTTGCAAACTTTTCCATTCATAGGAATTATACCAAACATAAGCAAGAATACCCCACTATCATAAACTAAATTTAAATAGTATGCTGGAGTTAGGATAAAATAACAAATTTTTCTCACGTAATCCAATCTGAATCCAAGTCTTAAGCTTGTTGCAAACTTTTCCATTCATAGGAATTATACCAAACATAAGCAAGAATACCCCACTATCATAAACTAAATTTAAATAGTATGCTGGAGTTAGGATAAAATAACAAATTATTCTCACGTAATACAATCTGCATCCAAGTCTTATGCTTGTTGCAAACTTTTCCATTCATAGGAATTATACCAAACATAAGCAAGAATACTATTATAAACTAAATTTAAATAGTATGCTAGAGTTAGATAAAATTGCAAATTATTCACTTACGTAATCCAGTCTGAATCTAAGTGTTCAACATGTTACAAAATTTTCCATTTATAGGAATTATACCAAGCATAGGCAAAAATACCCTGATTTCATATTCCGCATCTGATTTGCAAACGAAAATTGAAGGAGTACGGACAATGCCGTACTGTAAAGCATAGTTTCGTATAGAAAATTTAATTTTCCTCGTAACCGATGTTTTTGGTGCAGTTTAAGACAGTGCTGAAACCTATAAACATTTACGAGAAAGAAGCTTGTGCGCTTTGATCATATATGAGAACATTGATACCTAGATATGTACATACCAATTTACAAGGTGAGCTTTTTCCAACGCCACGATACCAATAATTGTTTATTTGTTTGTTTGTCGTATGAGGTAATGCTGCCCTCTGGTGTCAGAGTTTGCCTGGCCACCCGAGGGCCTCTGACTTGGCTTAACGACTGCTATTAATCAATAACAGCCGGTACCGACAGCTTAACGTGCCCTTCGAAGTACGGAGCGATGGAAAACCGCACATAATAATGGTTGAGATGAGTATATATGCACTTTTGGAAAGTGCAGGATTTTTGTTATTTAGAACAAAATAAAGCCCTTCATTCTCACATCTAACCTTCTCAATTCTCACATTAACCTATCTGCAAAAAAAAAAAATTCACTTCTCATGCTAGTAAAATTAATGTTTATGGTGGGTATAAGCGGACTAAAACATTTTTTTTTTTCATTTTATGCTCTAGGGCATAAAAGGGTTTAAATTCTATAGTCTCTGACAAGGCCCTAATATAAAAAGTGGATAAATTTTTAAAAACGCTCTCGTTTGCTCGTCTTGTCTGTCTGTGGCAGTATTTCAAAGTTTTGTTTCTTAAATATGTCATGAAGTGAACATGAAATAATACTTACACTTTAATGAATGAAAATAACGCAAAAATAATTGGTTGAGCAGATATTGCCGCCAAAATATAGGCAAATATATTGTAAAACATATAAGTATTTAGGTATGACAATTTCGTTCACAAGTAAATATTCAAAATATCATTGTTCAATATCCTCGCAATCGAAGCGAAAAGCTGAGTAGGTAAGGTGTATAACTCGTTTATAAAACAAGGCATATTATCCTCGAACTCAATATCTAAAGTTCGCCTTTGGCTCGGACGTATAAATGTCTCGGATAAAATGGCATATTTTATGCACTTGTTGTAATTTACTATTAAATGTGATATAGCAAGATTTGTAGAGACAGTTACAGTTAAATGGTGTAATTTTTCTCAAGTCAATTTTGCATGTGGGACAGTGGAAGTGAAGTACGCGCGCAGTACAGTAGTATCGCGCGCGCGGCGTGATATGTTTGTATTGTTCTTTTTTCTATTGAGTTCCCTGTTTGTTTGATTATGATAACCATAATATTATTATTAAATAAACCTTGTTTGATTAAATAATTCGTAACTTAAGTACTGTACGCACAAAAATACGAACAACAATCCGGCGGTAGTGTCAACAAACGAAATGGATAAAGTTTTTAAGAGCTTTAATGCAATCATAGCGTCGAGTTGCCAACTCGCCGCGAATTTAAGTGGTCGACTGTACACAATCCAGATGCATTTATTATAAGTTTTGTTTGCACGTTAAGAACTATTATTAATTCTGTGGTTAAGGTATTAATTTTACAAGTTGGTTGCGCAAACCGCGAGATTAAGAGCGCTTTTGAGGCACAGTAGCAATTTATTTTATTCTTGCGCTAAGTTAGGTTTATATTATACTAGCTGTGTCCACAGCTTTTCCCGCTTGGTAATTTCTCGGGGTAAAATTAACCATTTATTGTTCCAGGACCAAAGTTAAGTATAGGTACCTATAATGTCACAAAGGAAATAAACAAATAAACATTTCTTCAAAATTCGTTCAGCCGTCAAATAGGTTTTTATCGATTGCTCGACTTCTACTAACAGTATTGGTATACAAAGTACACCAGATTATAAGTCAAAACCTACGCAATCCAACAGTGAAAAGCCTTTTCAATCGTTTTTTTTTGTTTGAAATTTTACTCTCGAGGTGGTACAACTTTTTTATCAGCATTGGTTCATCATCAGTCACTCACTGCTGAACGTAGTCCAATAATGCACGCCACTGAGCTCGGTCTTCAGCTCTCCTAATCCATTTTCTTCCAGCTGCTTTACTCAGGTCCTCACTCCACCTGGCCACAGAACGTCCCACACTACGTTTGCCTAAACTTGTCTACTCTTCTTCGGGGAATGTGCCTACGGCCACTTTAGCTTGCTTAACCTTAGAGCTATGTCGGTTACCTTGGTTCACTGTCGAAAATCTTCATTGCGAATCTTGTCCTTCAGAGAAACTCCAAGAATAGTTCTCTCCATAGCTAGCTGAGCGACCTTACATTTGTGGACTAGTTTGACGATGAGTGTCCTTTTGACTCCGTAAATCATGACTGGAAGGACGCACTGATTGAAGAGTTCTGTCTTCAGGCACTGTGGAATGGACGATGAGAAGACCTGACGAACCTTTCCGAATGCTGCCCAACCCAGCTGAATTCTTCGTTAAGTTCCTTCTCAAAGTTGTTCTTACCTAATTGCAGTACATGCCCAAGGTAAGCATATTGTTGGACAATATTTCCAGACAACTTCAAGAGGTACACCATTGACTGCAATCGGTTCCGGGTCAATAAAATCGTTAAACATGATCTATATGTTCATTCCGAGACCGATGGGTCGGAAAGCATCATCTAGGTTGGTCAACATGCTTTGCAAGTCTTGCAGCGACTCCGCCATTAAGGCTACGTCATCGGTAAATCGTGTGAGATTTTCTCTTTAGCATTGGTTAAGCAATTTATATTGGGAGAATAAGGATGCAGAATTTATGAACCGATTTGAATGATTCTTAGTTTATTTATAAGGGTAGGTAGACTTTTATAGTAGTCCCCAAGTCAATTGCATCAACAAATGATTTTATTTTTTTAATTATTAAATCGATTTGTTTTGGTGTTAAATGTCTCATATTTTAGGGATTTCTGAATCGAACTAGATGTGTTGCGGACTCTCACGTAGGTGCGGGGTCCCAGTTGCAGAGAAATGAGACTTTGGTGAGCTCAGGATAGGAGGACGAAACGGAAACGCACTTGATCACAGTTTAGTTTGGTTATTGTCACAAGAAACAAGGATGGTACAGAATATAAGTTTTGTAACCGATAATAAATGTTGGCTACGGAGCCGCAATATACTGTTTGTGCTTTACAATAACTTTGGACACTTATGGAAGAGCTTCTTGCTTCGACTGCTACAGTGAATTCGAACGACGATAGAATAATGCACAAAATTTTTTTTTTTAGAAAGGATATGTGCTGTTGGTCTATAACTGACCTCTACAGCGTCACCGGACGGTGGGGCGGGCGCAAAAGCGCTCCGCCGCAATGCGTGACGCGGAAGGCGCACGCCAAAGTTAAGTTTTTGGCCACTTGCTCAAGGGCACCCAGGGGGTACGAACCTCGGCTTGGACAGTTGCCATTGATTACTTGGGGAGTATCGAACTAAACACCCCTCGATCTCTACCGTTAGATAGTGATCGAGGGGGCCCTCATGAAATGGCTTTTAAATGAATTGCATAACTGACCACCGATTCGGAATACACCTTCGAGAAGAATTAGCAAGAAACTCGAAGGCGAATAAAGACGACATTAATTACGGGACCATCGACCTCGCATCCGGTGAGGTCGGTGTCTGTGTCTAATTGTGTTGAAGGATGGTGAAGATGACGGAGTGGGCGAATCAATCGCTGCCTGCACTGCGGCAGCGATTTCATCGTCCGGATCGCTCAAGATGTCTCTAGGGCGTCTACGAAGGAGCCGTGCGTCTGTTGTCGCGTCTGTCTTGTAGTCAGAGGCCTGAACTACTAGGGGGTTGGGGTGATGGGGTGCCGCGTCAAAGTAGCGGCGAGAGGAATTTTTCATATATTGAACTACCGAGGGAAGCTCGAGATCACTGTGCAGGTCCTCTGATACCAGGGGGCATCTAATGCACCGCGAATGAATTTATTTTGTAAAATCTGAAGTTTCTCGAAGAAGATTTTATGAAGTATTACTATTTATAGTAAACGCAGAAGTGTCGAAGCTCTCCCATTGGGCGATTCATTTCATTTTATACATGACATACGTGCGCGCCTTTGTTCTAAGCAAGAACTTTCCCACGCTCGAAAACTCGAAAACAGGCACAAAAAATAGACCCAGAAATAGGTTACGGTCGTACCTCGAATCCGTACCGTAGAGGAAGCCTAAGTTTTATTGCTTTGCTACGGGTGCGAGGAGAACTTCCGATCTTGTAAACTCCTCGCACTCGTACAGAGACGGTAACCAAACTTTAGGCAGCTAACTAATTTTTGTCCCATTTCACGACATTCCGATGTATGAATCTTCGTAACTCAATAAGCTTGACCGATTTCAGAGGAGCTTGTCCCATTTAGCCCCTTCTCGCTCCCACTGCCTATATTTCTAGTTAGCTTTAGTGATTACCGATGCAGATTACCATTTAGATCAGCTCAGGTTCACCCCGCGTTGCAAATCAGTACTCTTACAAAGCAGGGCTATTCCAGAGCCAACCTGTACCATTTCATGCAACCACAGAGAACTTCAGCCCCTCTGTTGCTTCATGCTTCAAATTATTTTATCCTAAGATGTTACGCGGCCATCCCGTATGCTATAGTGGTCATACGGGGTGGCACCTAAATCTAAAAACTATGTCTTCCTTATTCGCAACCTAATTAAAATAATTTATTTCTCGCTTTCACGTTAACCTATCAATATGCCGATTGGCGCAAATTGAATATAACACCTATGCCCGTTCTTGTGTGTCGCTACTTTTCACCTACCTATTCCCTGCGTTGTAGGTTTCAGTGCGCTTTTTTAAGCTAAGATTTTATACATTAATGTGTTATAGCTATACATATGTCTACTTATAGCTAGCTAGGTTGCTATCGTTAACGTTACTGTTGCGCCCGTCAACAAAATGATTAATTATTACTTTAAGGAATAAAACTATAGTGTAGTCAGTCCATACCAATATCTAAAAGTGAAACATTGTCTGTTTGTTTGTTTATTTGTTTGTTTGTGGAGCTTTTACGCGATAACGGCTGGACGGATTTTGATGAAATTTGGAATGAAGATAGCTTATACCCTGGAATAAAACATATCATACTTTTTATTCCGGAAAATTGTTTACTTGCTGTGAGGAACAGTTTCCATGGAAACGAAATAACAATTCTGTCAATAAACATCAAGAGCATTGTTGCTGTACCTACTTAGGCAATGGTTTTTAATATTTAAGAAGAATATAGGCCGTTTTTTTCGCGGTAAACTGTAGTCCGCGCAGATGAAGTCGCGGGAGGGAAAGCAAGTACATTATAAAATTCATCAAAATTGGTTTAGTAGTTAATTTATGTATGTTCATCAATACCTCCGTCAATTATGGATTTTGAAAAAAATAAAATTATTTGGTGTCACGGGAAGTAGACCTCCAATGCGGTCCTTCCTATAAAAATTACATCAGAATTGGTACAGTAGTTTTTTTAGTGAATGCATTTGGTTGTATCATGCTATTTTGCATTACCAGGCTTGTAAGCATTTCAATACAATCACAGTGTCAGCACTTTGGTCAGCCCATAATGTTGGGCAAAGGTCTCTCCTTTATTGTCAGTCATTGCAATCTTGGGCTATGAAAAACCATGATGACTTCTGAACGTTCGCCATCTCAAAAATACAAAAACAAAATTTAAAAAAAAGTGGGTAGTAAGCAACCGACTTCAAAATGAATAAAATAATCTTATGTGGGAAACAGTCAAGGAAGTCCGTGTCGTTGATTTGGTTAGATTTAATAAAATGCGACTTCCTTAACTGTTCCCCACATAAGATTGTTTTATTAATTTTTAAGGCAGTTTTTACTTTTTTATAGTTTATTTTATTTCCATATTTTGAGTGGCGTGAACAATACATGAACGTGATTACAGCAATCGCAAGTGACTTGCTGTTATCCATTGAGAAGTTCCTTTGTATCGCCGAAGGTTTTCATTATATTTTCACCAAATTATATATATGGGACCATACCTAAAGCATATCCTATTATATAAAAAAATACTTCGAAATTGACTCACATTTGACGTTAATGTAACGCCCACAAAGATGTACTCCATTGACCGTTGCAAACCTTGAGCTGGGACATCTGGAACAAAAAATCAGAAGAAGCTTAGTTTTTCTTTAGGTGCCTACATTTCTGTTTTTAAATTCTGAACCTCCTGTTTAGAATTCACAATGTGTAATGTAGTATTGATTATGGAATAATAAATAATCAAGTTTGAGAAGTCAAGCAACTGTTGGAGAAGTGCAGAGAATCAACCGGCCCTTGTGTTTGGCCTTTGTCGATTATGTAAAAGCTTTCGACAGCGTCGAACACTGGGCCGTGTTCCACTTTCTCTATCGATGCGGCATTGATAAGCGGTATGTGGATCTACTCCGGGAGCTGTACAGGACCGCCACCCTGCAAGTGCGCATGCATAAACTCATCGTCTTCGTGTCTCCCAACCGAAGTGTTCAAGGTCACTCTTTCACCTAAATTATTTACCAACATTTTGGAAGACTTCATGAAACTACCGGATTGGCGTGACGCACTTGCGTTTTGCAGATGACCTTATCATTCTAGCTGAGAACGTTGCATATCTCCAGTGTATGCTCGAAGAGTAACAGGAAGCATCCCTGGGAGTAGGCCTTCAGATGAACATGTCCAAGACCAAAATAATGACTAACCTACCATCACAGACTCCTGATTTTATTAGGTATATGTGGCTGTCCCCTAGAGGTAGTGGACGAGTATATCTGACTTGGACACTGTTTATCTTTAGGTCAAGGCTCCCAGGTCAAGAAGATCCCAACACGATTGTAGCTGAGATTGGCTGCCCTCGGCAAACTAGATGGCGTCTTCAAGTTGCAATTTCCCCAATGCCTGAAGACTATCCTATCATCACTAACGGGTTGTACCATTATTTATTCTGTGCTCACGGTACACAAACATGGCCGCTAACAAAAGAGCACATATATATGATTAAGTAGCTTAATAGGAGATTGAGTGTGCCATACTCGGCATCTCGCTCGTGGACCGATTCCCCAATGTCGAGATCAGGCGTAGGATAAATGTCGTAGACGCAGAGAAATGGATCACGAAGCTGGGGTGGGCTGAATTTGGCCAGACGAGAATATGACAGAACAGTGACAGAATGGTGACCAAAAGAAGGACGGAGATTAAGAGGCAGACAACCTGCTCCTGATGATCAGACGACGGCAGATCAAGATCAAGAACTTTACATAACACAGGGTTGATGTAGATAGATAGGTAGATACAAATTTCATCATCGTCATCATCAGCATATATTAGTCCACTGCTGGAAATAGAACTCTCCTAATACACGCCAATGAGCTCAGTGTTCATCTCTCCTTTACCATTTTCTTTCACTCGAGAACTCTTCTACCCCAACGGTTATCAGTTGTTTGGAAAATGTGACCAGCCCAATGCCACTTAAGCTTGCTTCTCCTTAGAGCTATGTCGGTTACCTTATGGTACGCCTTCGTATGTCTTCATTATGAATCTTGTCCTTCAGAGAAAAACTAAGCATGCATAGCTCTCTCCATAGCTCTCTGAGCGATCTTGGACTAGTCTGACCATGAGTGTCTAAATTTCGGCTCCGTAGGTCATGACTGGTAGGGTAGGATGCACTGATTAAAGACCTTTGCCTACAGGCACTGTGATATGGACGACTAGAAGACTTGACGAAGTTTGCCCAATCCAGTTGAATTCTTCTGTTGGCTTCCTTCTCAAAGTTGTTCTTACACAATTGCAATATTTGCCCAAAATAAACATATTGTTGGCCAACTTTAACACCATTAATTGCATACGGTTCCAGGTCAATAAGATCGTTAAACATGGTCTCAGTAGTTTGAGAAGAAGATATTATGTAAAGTAGATTCGGAATCTACTTCAGCTAATTAAAAATGCCTGTCAGGGAGACATAGGAGAGTTGAACCAATTTAAATTGAATGGTTTAAATATATTTATAACCATAGCTCTTGGCAGCGACGCATCGCGTATATACTTTGTTTCGTAGAGTATTTTTTTTTGGTGGTGAGCACGTAAGGTATGTTTTTGGCTCGTTATGCCTGTATCCATTTTCCTAGTATACTGATATGGTATCTGAAATGAAATAAAAGCAATGATTGCCAACCACATCACAAAACAAAAACATGTTAGTAAGCAATTAAAACACGCTGTTTTAACTCACTTATTTTCCTAAAATGCGATGTTATTTCATTCGAAACTCAACTTATCAATTAACTACATTGCAAAAATAACAAAAAGGGGGCTTTGCAGGACGCCCGGCAGATGTGTAGGTATACATCGAATATGGCCGAGCAGAGGCGGAAAGAGCCGACGAACCACGCGACGCCGCGCCAAAAGTTAACGTTAACCCCGTACCGCGCCATTAATTGTTTACACATCAAAATTAGGTATTGCAACAAATCGAATGCTAAGTTAGTAAGCTTTCAAACAACGCGTGTCACACCATTAAACACGTAAACAAGGAAACAAGAGCTTTAATGAAAAATATGTCTAAAACTTAAGCGCGTCACAGACGACTAAAATACGATAATATTTTATCTTAAGATAAAATATCGCTCGCTATACAATTTATATGAACCATCACAAACGGCGAAGATAATATAATATTTGCATCTTACAGTATATTATGATATCAAGCGATATGGAATTTATTAAAAGATGTCATCTTAAGATACGAAATATATCGTAAAAGATACAAAATATATATTACTATACTATCTTAGGATACAAAATATTATCGTAATATTCTCTACAGGCTGCTCTGTTTTGTATTCGTGACGGTTTTTTTTAACCCCTGAACAAAGAGGTGGGTGTTATAAGTTTAGGGTGTGTTTGTGTGTGTGTGTCTGTGGCATCGTAGCTCCCAAACAAATGGACCGATTTTGATGCGGTTTGTTTCTGTTCGAAAGCTGATATGATCGAGATGGTTCTTAGATATATGGAGAGAGGGAGGGGGAGGTGAGAATGAAAAGGGGGGGGGTGAAAATCGTAGCTTTCGAACGAATGGACCGATTTAGCTGCGGTTTTTTGTTTGAAAGCTGAGGTAAACGAGATGGTTCTTAGCGTACTGCAAGTCGTTGTTCTGTACAAATGATTTCGCGCATGTTCGTATTTTGTTTCACTAAATCTTCCTTAATCAAATTATGAATTTCGAGAAATGTTTCCTTCGACTTATTAAAATAAGTTTTTTTTTTGTAGAAACATCTGCGTAAATATTAAATTCACCGCGGCTCTTTCTAAATTTAATATGTTTTTTTTATCCAAATTGATCATCTTTTACAGTGCACTAATGCAATTTGCATATCAAATTTAAAATCAGAATCGTCGTCTGATGAGCTATCTAATAAATCTAATAGTGAAACCGTACTACTCATATTTTATCATTCTGTATAAAGATAGCGGTGAAGAAATACGTGTGGCACCTAGGACGGCCTGCGAGCGAATGAATAATTTCAATATATTATCGTATTTTAGCCGTGTGCCCTAAGATGCTATAATATTTTATATGCAGATATCGTAACATCAAATATTATAGTATCTTAATCGTCTGTGACGCCCTCTTTGAGCAATTTTTTGTGACGCCATGTTGCGCACAATAGCACCGGAGCACACTGACAGGTGTCGCGCATTGAATAATGCCATGTTTTCACCTTGGGACAAAGTTGAGAGACATGTCGCGAGAAATTGCGGGACATTTAAGTGCGACTGTCCGGCGACAATGTCGACCGACATTTCGCTCGTCCACATACCCAAGATGCCGCCCGATATAGTTTCGTTGGTCCACACTACTGCAAAAGTCGCAGAAAGTTGCGGAACACAGAGCGACACGCATCCTCACTACCCAAATGCTGTCGGGCAACTGTATGTGTTGTTATCGTCAAAATCTTAGCTGCCGTATGTCATAGCCTGGGTTGCCGTATTTATAGAAAAAAAAACAACTAAATTGCCGTATTTCACAATTTATTATGTAAAGTACATATTTTTCTAGTGTAAGTAATTGAATCTATAAAAAGAATCAAAAAAACAAAATGTTTGCAGTTTCCTTGGTTTTGAATCAGTAGTCTTTCTAATAGAGTTAAATTTACAGTAGAAGTTATTAATTTATGTCGCATTTTGGTATATGTTGTTAAACTGACTGAAATTCTTTCACATTCTGCATTACTGTGTAGAAGACAGACCATCAAGAGAAAATTTCTCAAGAGTTTTGCAGTCTGTTGTATCATAGATCTTTTCCCAAAATCATATGTCAAAAATTTGTTAACATCTGGTGAAAGTCTCAATTTTTTTGGAGATCATTTTTAGTTTTCACCTTTGGTGGTAATTTTTGCGTTAGTGGCATCATTGGTCATTTATAATCAAGGTGAAAGGGATGGCTCGATACTACAACACTTTATTTGTACACGGAATTTCCCCGGCTATGTTATAAAAGTGTTATGTGCATTTCGTTTTATTTACCACACTAGTGAAAATAACGTTTCATTTCACCTGCATCCAATTGCCGTATTTTGTGATAAGGTAATGAAGGGTCTGCCGTATGCCGTAATTTCTTAAAAATTTAAAAGGATTGCCTGTTACGGCAATGTATATTACGGCAATTTCCGTATCAATAACAACACTGCAACTGTCGAGGGACACGAAGTCGCGCAAGTTCGACGCTATCCTAGCCAATGAGATATATTATATATAACATCATTGAACCTAGCGTCGACATGCGACATGTCCCGCGACACGTACGAGTAGATGTCGCCTGCGATGTCGGGCAATGTCCCGCGTGACGTCGCCCAATACGTTGAATTCGTGTCGGGCGACAAGGTGGCAGGGAAAATGTCGCCTAATGAAAACGGGGCTTTAACGACAGACTGGCATCGATGCCAGCTCGCTGATGACCATTGATACTGAGAAATTAACTTTGTTTCAACTTTACCTCTGTTATAAAACTTTCCTTGGTCCCCCTTCGCTGTAACTGTTATTAATAATAATAAACACATTTCACCTTATATCAGCACTTAAATAAAAAGGCAAAAACAAAATTGTATCGTACCTAATCAACAGGACTCGATCACTGAGTTGGCAAAATCCTCGTACATTTTTGGGGGCGGGTGGCGGCGCGTCATTTCGAAATAGCTACGTCCGAGCAAACCAATATGAATTTAAATTGAAATTAAGTTCTGTCACACCCCGGACACTCCATACAACCGCTTTGATTTAAATACCTACTACTCTCACATAAATAAACAGAGGACGTTAGGAGAAAGTACACATAGGCTGCAAAATATAATTCTTTGAACTATGTCGGTCATCTTGGTTATTCTGACGGATCATCCCATTTCGGATTCAAAGAAACTTAGAGCATAGCTCTTTCCATAGCTCGCAGAGCAATTTTAAACTTAAGGTCCAGAATGTTAGTGTCCACGTTTCGTCCCCGTAGGTCGTAACCGGTAGGACGCAAGCGTTGATGATTTTCGTCTTGAGGCATTGCGGTATGGACGACGAGAAGACCAGACTTAATGTATCAAATGCTGCCCGTCCCAGCTGAACAGAAACTACTTGCTCATTTGAACATTTTCTTTCCTCAATAGTTTACTGGACGAGCTTAACGGACTCGGACGGATCTCGCCTTGTAGATCTACTATATAACAAGTAATGTTTATTTGTTTGTCCGACTTCTATGCCTGCGCGCATCACTGCACGTATCCGAAACTTTGTATAGTTGTAGTTGGTACTTGCGTGGAGGTTACAGACATTATAATAGATTAAAAGAAAAAATACATTGAAAGAGGCTTTACGACGCAACTATGAAAATGGTCTGTAAGATAGATACTGAATAACTATTACTACACTGATGTAATATTATACAACAAAATAGAATTTGCTTGTAAAAAAAATATAAAAAAATATAAAACATATATTTAAAAATATAAAAAAAACAAACAAAAACATATATTTAAATATGTAACATATATTTTTAATATATGTCAAATATTTTTTTCGTGCATTTCGGTAACTTTTTTCTTGGGTGCCTTAAGACCTGTAGACCTAATAAAACAATATTATTGTGTTCTAGCGGTATATTGCTACAAAATGCCGCTTTGATTAGCGTGGGATATATTTGACGCCAGTAAGAGTAATTCAGATTCTTTCGCTTACTGGCGTAAAATAGAGCCCATGCTAATCTCCGTTTGTTCTAGCAAGATGTCGCGTTTTATTTGGTCTAGAATCTAGACTATGAGACTAGATGATCTCTATACACCCTAGTAAAAGAGTTAACATATTGCTGTCATATTGACCTCATCGGGCAAAGGTAAGTTATTTTTTTGTCAAGAATGACAAGCATAACTCAATTTATGTAGTTGTTTAATATTACGATAGTGATGTTTGATAGTAGGTATTGTTTCACCGGTGGATACCTACAACGCCATCTATCGTTGAATGTTATAACTTCTACATGGGAACTTTTAGCTACTCCATACTAGATCTGTATGCTTATAATTCGTAACTTATACGACTTAATTTCAATCCAAATTAAGTCATATGGTACTTTTGTTTGTATTGGGATTACGCAAACGATTCGGTGTGACTCGTAGGGAACCCATCAAATTGTCTTGTTCCACTTTCATGCTTTTTTTAATCGATGCTAACAATTAAAAGTTTCACTTGAGTATGGATGGATTATGTGAGAGATGACATGTGTAAGAAGGGAGTGAATACTAAGATGGCGGCTGATAGGGAGAAATGAAAGAAAATTACATTGTATACCTACCCTATAACAGTGAGATAAGGGTAGAGAGATGATGATTATTTAATTAAGAAAATATTTATTCATAATATCATAATTGGTTTGTATTAGAGCTTCTGTAATCGGGCTACCAATAAAAATGACGCCAGGGCCCCAATTCTACTAAAACAATTGTAATGTCAATTATCAACAATTTTAGCAAAATTTTCTCTTTTACCTCTTAAATGTGATAGAAGCTAAAAAAATACGTTAAATTTAAAAAAAACTCTAAAAGTGTAAATTTTCTCTAAATTTTCGCTTCTACCCATATCTATGCTATGAGGTAAAATAAAATTTTGTCATTACATTGTTTTAGTAGGATTGGGGCCTAGATTGTGTTCCTAACGCGTGTAAACGACGAAAATAATAATTTACAAACCCAAATATCTCGGAAAGTATATCCCTTAGACGATTTTTATGAAACACTTTTTTTTTTTATAACTTTCCCTATTGATGATAAATCGAGTATTTTTCAATATAGCAGAAGTTAAGGTATGCTAATAAGGTTACATGCTATTTCCAAACTACTATAGACTGGATTACTGCTCTCGGAAGCTCAGCCGGCCGGCCACTCAATGCGGCGATAATGACGGCATAAGCCGTTTGTAAGCCGCCGATATTGAAATGACTGAGACTGTTAATTTGCTCGTATCTGAATTTTGTACGTAATATTCACCAACCCTGGAAGTTCTATAGAACTGATCCTGGTATGCTATCTAAGTAGTGGAAAGGCGTTATTGCAATGCAAACGGGGTAAAGCAAAACCATAGAATAACTAATAATGATAAAGAATCAACACCACCTACATCAAAATCACTTATAAACTGCGCCGATGACCTAAAAGTGTACTTGCCTGGCCGGGTCGCTGTAAATTATAATATATGTCGGCTGGCCGCGCGCCCTAGGCGCTTTCTATATCATGTCCTTAGGGGCGCCATACATTTTAATCTTTAAATATATTTTTTAGCTATATCAAGGCCCTTACTCGGGATTACCGACGCCACGTTGAATAAGAATACCAATCTATATTCAAAGAGCTTGATTTCATAACGCTAAAGTTTACATGACTTATTGACTAAAATGTTTGGTTTCACAACGCAAATGAACATCGTATTAATTAGTCACAGAGCTGCTCTCAATGCCCGAGTGTTTTCTTTTAATTACACTGGACTTGAAAACGGAAAAGGTAATTTCATTACGGTTCCTGAAACGAAACACCCTCGGGATGACTCTATCCCTAAATCACGATGAATTGGAGACACTTTTCCTCGAGTGTTTTTGGTCGGCGTAGTTTGCTACCCGGAAAATTAAAGATTTAAAACGTATTTTGTTAAGATGCCATCTAGCCATCTTAATTTTGCCGTACAGCTTGGTAATTTGACATTAACTAGAACCGTGAGAAAATAGTAGGTAACTGCCCTAGCAATTTTAGTTTACATCTTCAATACACCCTTCAAACCCTTAGCACCACAAATTAAAAAATAATATAGTTTTTATTATATTGCTTGGCTCCTACTCATTGGATTGAGATACGTGCACCAGTTTTTAAGTCAAACCCTAAGCTATCCAACAGTGAAAATTGCATCGCAATCGGTCTAGTAGTTTTATTCAAAACTTAGTACCACACTTTTAAAATTAATAGATTTTTATTCAATTGCTTGACTTCTAGCAAGTACACCAGTTTTTAAGTCAAAACCTAAGCTATCCAACAGTGAAAATCACGTCGCAATCGGTCCAGTAGTCTTATTCAAACTTAGTACCACAGTTTTAAAATTAATAGAATTAGTTTTTTTATTAAATTGAGATACCAAGTACTTACACTAGTTTAAAAGTAAAAACCCAAGCTGTCCAATAGTGAAAATCGCATCGCAATTGATCCAGAGTTTTAACGTGATGCGCGAACAGACAGACATTAAAAGTTTGGTACAGTAGTCGCAGCCAATCTATATGTTTGTGAAGTAAGGCTCTGTGAACTATCGCGCAGGTACTGTGCTGTGGGGATAAAACAGCATAAAGTAAGAACGAGATAGAATATGCGAAAAACGTAAGCAAGTGAGCGAGGCAGTTATACAATGCTGTCTTCACCTTCAACATTGGGATTGCGCCTGAAAAATAGTAGTTTGCGCAGCGACTAGCACACAACTTCCGAGACACATACTTCCGCTGCGACTGCTGTACCAAGTTTCGAAGGCCAGTGTAGAAATTCGGTAGACAGACTCAAAAACTGCGTGAAGCTTCGAAGTCTAAGATATAAGCTCACTTTATTTTCTTTAATTAGGACACTAATGCACCTAATTATCTTCTAAAAGTCTACGTCACCGATCTAATTACCCAACAGAGGGCGCGCCGCACACCGTGGCTCTAGTAAGCGCTGCGTCAAAATGAATTATGGTCCTTCATTAAGCTAAAGTGCTGCCTTAAAGTATCTAAAAAGATTCCATTATGTTACGGGAATAGCCGCCCGCCTCATTTATTAAGCTTGGCAAGCGTTTTTTTCTGTGCTCATCAGATTAAGTCGCTAACGGATTTGTGTTTAGCAAGTTTATGAAAATGTTTTATCGCTTAGTTACTGTGGGTGATGACTTTGTTTATTATGATGAAAAAGGAGAACGGGTGAATACAATATTATAATTTTTAGATAATGTGGACCTTATAAAGTAAGCACAATGAATATTATATGATGAAAAATTCCATGCAATATGCACAAGACTACATACTTACTACGTACCTACATTTCTTTCAACGCTTACATACATTGTATGAAAAAAAAACTAAGTACTTAGCAAGTACATTTTCAAGTTCGAATTTTAATCATTATCTACTAAGTAGAAGTGAATTGGTATACAGGTACGTATCTCCCAAAGCACGCCACTAAACCCAATCTTCGGAACTTATTTTCCAACTATATATCTATACTTACTTACAATAAAGCAGTGTGAATTATATGAACGATGGTGGCCTAACAGTTATATGGTGCAATTTAGTATCCAACGATACCGGGTTCAAAACCAATGACTTCTCTCTTTTTCTTTCTTTCTGAGTTATGTGCTCTTTTCCATCGCTCCGTGCTTCGGAGGGCACGTTAAGCTGTCGGTCCCGGCTGTTATTGATTAATAAGAGGCATGCCTTTTAAGTTTTGTCGTTTGAAGCAAAAAACACAACTAGAACCTTATAGTACTTTTTATTGTTTTTCAAAGTATTCACCGCGTAGCTTAATACACTTTTCCATTCGCTCAGACCAGTTATTATAAAATTTATTCCACTCTAAAGTGGGGGTGTTCAAAATGGCTGACTTGAAAGCGCCGACTGCTTCTTCACCGGACTGGAACCTTTGACCACGGAGACTTTTCTTAATATTAGGAAATGTAAAGAAATCGTTAGGGCTTAGGTCAGGACTGTATGGAGGATGGTCAAGAATTTCTACTTTTTCCTGCTTCAAATACTCAATCGGTTGGCGAGCGCTGTGTGAGCTTGCTTTGTCGTGGTGCAGGATGATGCGTCGCTTTGAGTTAGATTTTCGAAGTTCGGCGATGACTTGTGGTAAACAAACTGCGGTATACCTCCGTTAACCGTTCTACGATCTTCAAGTGCAATAGTCGCAACATGGCCGGGTTTTCCAACGAACGTGGCCACCATCTTCTTTGAAGTGCTTCGAGAACGAACAACTTTAGTCGGCTTTGGCTCGTCTTGAAAGACCCAGATTGTAGATTGTTGTTTGGAATCAGGATCGTAGGCATAGATCCAAGATTCGTCTCTACTGATGATGTCGTAGACGTGATTTGACTCTTCTCGGTTGAACCTTTGCAGAGTTTTCTTACACCATCTGATGCGGGCCGCCTTGTGATCGTCGGAAAGCAGATGCGGTATCCAACGGCAAACTAGCTTTCTCACACCAAGCACTTCATGCAAGATCTTCTGAATGGTTGTCCCTGAGATGCCTACTACAGCTTCTATCTCTCGATACGTCACATGACGATCTTCGAGAATTAGTTGTCTCACAGCAATGATGTTATCTTCAGTGAAGGCGGATTTTGGGCGTCATACGCAAGATTTGTCACTTACACTAGTATGTCCACGCTGGAATTCTAAATACCAGCGTTCGACAGTCCGCAGACATGGGGCTTCATCACTGAACACAGATGTTAGCTCTTCAAAACACTGAAGCCGTGTCAGGCCTCTTCTAAAGTTGTAGAAAATTATTGCACGAACATTTTCCATAAAAAGATTAATTTTCGTACGTAACCTGACAGATTCCAATCGGCGCTGTGACTAAACAATAGCATTAATCCTAATACTTTCATCTGTTTTGAGATTCATAATTTAAACACATTTGAATATAGAACAGTTCCAATTTCAAAATTGCCGGGAAATATGGAAACGACAGAACTTAAAAGACATGCCTCGTAGCAGTCGTTAAGCCATGTCAGAGGCCCTCAGGCGGCTTGACAAACTCTGACATCAGAGGCCAGCACTACCTCATACGACAAACAAACAAATAAACAAACAAACATAAAGCAGTAAAAACCAAAAAACTGGACAAAACTTATGCCAATAAATTATATACTGTTGGAATGTGCTTATCAAGGCCTTTGAAAATGGAGCCATACTGACGCCATTTTTTTTTTCTATAAAAGCTACAAAAACCTGTTTTACTCGGGGGGATGTAAGGATTCTAACCATACCCCAAACGTCTAAATCTGTTCAGGGATTTAAAAGTTATAAGAAACTCTTAAACACACAAACAAACATACATGAATCCTTAAAAACATTACACTCTTTTTTTTGGGCAGTCGTGTAAAAAATCATGTCTGTATGTCTGTATGTTCGTTCGCCCATCACATAAAAACTAATGGACCGATTGCGATGCGGTTTTCACTGTTGGACAGCTTAGCGTTTGGTTAAAAAACTGGGATACTTATGGTATCTTAATCCAATGATTAGATGTCGAACAATTGTATTTGACGGCTGAACGAATTTTGGAGAAAAAATTGTACTTTGTAGGTACTTTGGTCCTGGAATAACATGTATACTTTTAAATGAATTGACCTCGCGGACAAAGCCACGGGCACAACTATTGTTACAATAATAATAACTATTTTGAAATATTATTGCCTTAGTATATCATTATTGTGTTCTCTAAGGTTAGGTTTGGTTGAATCTATTGTGACAATGTTACGTTCAAGTCAGTGAACCGTTTCCCCTGGGATCCTTTACAATAAATACAACTTGTTCATCACATAAACATTATAATTCTCAAACGTATAAAATTGAGTAAACAGGTTCATTAAAAGGATATGATTTCAATTGTACGTAATTATAAAACAGTAACATAATATATTTATATAAATTATATAAAAAACTTACTAAACTTCAAATGTTCAATATAACCACTACTAATATAAACCACACCTAAGCAACTATTATTTATTCTGTGACCTAAGTCTTAATAGTCAATTAAATATAAGTTTTTATTTTGTTTGTTATTATTACGCACTTGGCAATCGTTTGACCACAGTCTCACCTGATGGAAATATGTGGTCGAAGGCTTGCCTAGTAGATACCTA
The DNA here is from genome assembly GCA_946251855.1 of Alsophila aescularia. Classification (NCBI taxonomy): domain Eukaryota; kingdom Metazoa; phylum Arthropoda; class Insecta; order Lepidoptera; family Geometridae; genus Alsophila; species Alsophila aescularia. Next base: position 57,978,695 of record OX276378.1, on the reverse strand, counting down.
TTCACTCTTTCCTTGAACACACCTGGGTTATTACCGGAAACACTGACGAAGGCAGAGCATTCCACTCCTTTGCATTTCTTATAATAAATGAAGAAGCGTAACGCTTCGTTCTTGTGCGAGGTATTTCAACCATAAAGGCTGGCGATCGTGTAGTAGTACGGTGATGGAAAGGTTATGGAACTTTACAGTGTCAGTAGTGTCTGAAGAAATCTAGTCTAGTGTGAATAGGTATCTACTAAGCAAGCGTACTAAACCTACCACATCATCGTTTCCCATCAGGTGAAATGTTGGTTTAACTCTTGCCGCATACAGACGGACAGACGGATAGATGGACAGACGGACATGAAGAAACTAGAACTAGGTTCCATACGGAACTAACAAAATTACACTTAACAAAGAAAAAACTATCACGAACTATTGAAGTCCACGCAGATAAAGTCGCGGGTTGCGGGCATCAGCCTGTATATAGTAGGTATATGAGACGATGTTTCTTGGAAGCGACTTAGTATTTTCCTCATGAATGATCATGTTTATGAAACTCTACAATCTTATAGAATTCTCCGTAGCATGATATTAATGCCTACACAAATAATACATATTATTTTAGGCGAGAGCAAAGCATGCAGCAGCTGTTTCAAAATATTGCTACAACAATCCGTCAGGAGTTTAAAAGTAGTATATCAATAATTAATGATTGATCGTGCGAACAATAATTGATTACAATTATTATGAATGCTTGTAACTTTTAAACTTTCGCGATTCGAACACATACTTAGTTAAATATTAACAAGCGGACAAATCTTGGGCCATCTAAACTCGATCCATGGCAACATCAAGTTTACCTATAAACTGGAGGTGGAGAAAACGTTAGCTTTCCTGGATGTCAGAGTGTCGGTGAGACCTAATGGCTCGTTATCTCATTCTGTTTATAGGAAACCAACGCACACTGACAGATACCTCAACGCCTTTTCACATCACCACCCGCGGCATTTACAATCAGTAGCCAGATCACTTTTAGACAGAGCTCATGCCCTCTGTGACCCTGAACATTTGGATGCCGAAGTGTCTCATGTTCAGGAGGTACTCAAGCGAAACGGATATGTGGTGACCAGACGTTGGCGTCCTAGACGCAGATATAATAAGAGTAGGTCTGATGTCGATAAACAGCCGGCTTTCATGCCTTATGTAAAAGGAGTGACGGATAAAGACGGTGCTTTATTAAAGGACTTTTCTATCAAGACCGTTTATACTTCTTTTTCCAAGTTAGCAAGGCATGTTAAAACTTCGAAAGATGTCATACCTTTTCAAACTCCTGGCGTATATAAGATAGATTGCAGCTGCGGTAGTTCCTACATTGGACAAACCAAGCGTACTATAGCGGAAAGGGTCAAAGAACGCATTGCAGCTGTAAAGAACCGCCAGATAAATAAATCTGCAATTGCTGAGCATTTGCTCGAATCGGGCCCTAATCACTGGATTGAACTCCATGACCCGAAGATCCTCTCCACGGAACGTCACTACTACTCCAGGATTGTACGTGAAGCGATTGAAATTAAAAAGTATCCCAATTTCAACCGAGAGGATGGTTTCAAGTTGGCTGCGTCCTGGAATCCCGTGATAAACAAGTGTTCGCGTAGCGGTTTATGTCAGAAGATATCTGCAGATGTCGTTATTGTCGTGTGTCGTGACAATTCTGAATTTTTACAAAACCTAATGCGGGTAGTTGGAGACAACGCTCGCCCTTCTCGACGCTGACACCCGCTACTTCAGTGTTCTCATGACCACGATCAATGCAACTTGATCGAAACGTCGAGGTAAATAAATATAAAGATTTCAGCGCGATTAAGTCCCGTTCAAATATTTAACTATTATGAATGTTAATCAAATTGTTGATCTTGCAAGCTATTTTTGCATGGTAGTTTTAATCTTCGAAAACGGAGATAAAACTCGCATTAAAAACTACAGGTCCATCTCGCTTCGGAGCCCCGTCTACGAGTATAAGCTGTTTTCTAGGGTAGTCTCGAATCATCTAGCGAGTAGACTTGACGAGTTTCACCCTCCAGAGCAGGCCTGGTTTCGATCGGGTTACGGCACCATACATCACATCCATACAGTGCGGCAGGTTATGCAGAAGACTGAAGATTATAACCAGCCCCTGTGTCTTGCTTTTGTAGACTATGAGAAAGCCTTTGACTCTGTAGAAACCTGGGCTGTGCTCAAGTCCCTGCAGCGATGCAAAGTGGACTGGTGATACATCGCGTTGATGAGAAGCTTGTATGACGCCGCGAATATGTTCGTTCAAGTACAGAACCAGCAGACTAAACATATCCAGCTGCGCAGGGGATTGAGACGGGGGGATGACGGTCGTTCACGGTGTCCCCCTTGAAGTTGTTCAGGAATATGTTTACCTCGAGCAGGAACAACTTCGAAAGGGAAGCCGATAGGGGCATGCAGTTGGGATGGGCAGCATTTGGTACACTACGTCAGGTCTTCTCGTCGTCCATACCACCGTGCCTAAGACGAAAGTCTTCAACGCGTGCGTTCTACCAGTTATCTATGGAGCCGAAACGTGTACACTCATGGTGGGGCTGGTCCACAAATTTAAAGTCGCTCAGCGAGCTATGGAGGGAGCTATGCTCGGAGTATCTCTGAAAGACAGGAACCGGAATGAGGTGAGAACCAAGGTAACTGACGTAGCCCAGAGAATAAGTAAGCTGAAGTGGCAATGGGCTTTTCACATCTCTCCCAGAACCGACAAATGTTGGGTAAAACGAGTTTTAGAGTGGAGACCACGTTTAGGCAAACGTAGTGTGGGACGCCCGCCGGTCAGGTGGAGAGACGACTTGCGAATGACAGCTGACAGGGACTAGATGAGAAGAGCCGAAGATCGGGCTCAGTTGCGTTCATTGGGAGAGGCCTACGCCCAGCAATGGACTAGTATATGCTGATGATGATGACGATGATGAAGCTATTTTTAAACATTTTCAATACATATAATAAAGCAGTAAGTACCTACCAAAAAGTCTGTACAATGAAGATAATAAAAAAATTGTCTAGAGTACCTACTTAAAATAAGCTACTGAACAAGAATATATCATTTTTTTAAATCGTGTCTGTATATTTGTCTGTTTGTTTGTTCGCGCGTCACGTAAAGACTACTAAACCGATTAAGCCAAACAGTCGATAAAAAAATATTTGACTGCTGAACGAAATTAGGTATTTTGTACTTTCTAGGTACTTTTGATCCTGGAATTACACATAGGTAACTTTTAAACAAGTGACATGACCACGCAGAAAAAGCCGCGGGCACAGCTAGATAAATAATAATGGTAATTGATAGCAAAAAAATATTACTATCAAGCTTTGCATTTCATACATTAGGTATATTAGATAGATTTTAGATAGATTCGACGACTGGTTGGTCTCGTGGCTAGAGATCCTAGGTACGAAATCGTACGGTCGCGGGTTCGAATCCTGCAAGGTTCAATCATTTGTGTGATGAGCAGAAATGTTTGTTTCCGAGTCATGGATGTAATATTCTTATCTATGTATGTTTATCCGTTACCTAGTGCCCATAGCACAGGGTATCCTAGTTTGGGGCTAGATAATTGGTGTGGAAATGTCCCGAATATATTTATTTTTATTTTATATTTCTTTCTTACATCAATGGGGAAACGTAAAAAACAATAACAAAATAATTAAATACTACAAATTTTAATATGAAAGTAAAATAATTTTATAATTTATTGTGATCTTTGGATCAAACATTCAAAGAAAATTTCCTGTAGTAGGTACCTACTCGAATTTCGACACTAAAATAGCTTACGGCTTTCCAGAAAAGAATTGGGCCATACCTAACCTGTAATTCTATTGATAACGCTATCCTACATTTTAACGGCAGAACACGGTTGAATGTTAAAAAACGCAGTCCCCCCAGTCCTTGTTTAAGGCTCGTAAAATACTTACCTTAACGAGCGTTAGATAAGGCAGCGATAAGGCCGCCCTTAAAGCATAAAAACGCCTGTTTAATATTTTTTCGATTGCTGTCAACTTGTAAATCTCTGCTTTTTATGTGCCGTTAAGTTTATGTTCCGTACTAGGAAAATTGAATTTAAAATGACGACGAGAACCTATCATCATAATTTATTTTCTTAGACGTAAGGATCTTCGCAAAAATTCTGCAAAATAATATCTAGCTTATAATATTAAAATGCTTCAATCTTACCACTCGACACCTAAGATTAAAGTATTTTTCATAGCACCTGCTCGACAATGTCCAATTACATATCACGCAATCTCAACGTAAAGCAAGTCGTTATATCCCAAGTGATAAAATGTTATATGAAACTCCCAAGGGATATAATGTGATTTGAATTTGGAACCTTAAAATTCGAATGAAAAATCTCATAGATACGGGCATTGTAAAGAGAGTTTATTCGAAAATCGAACTGGCCACTTCAAGCAGAACCCATAAACAAGTAAAAATAGTTAAAAAAAACAACTGCGAACAAAATTATTGAGCTGACCGCCCGCAACAATAATCACACTAATATTATAAAGGCAAACGTTTGTAGTATTTATGTGAGTGTGTGTATCAGTATGTTTGATACTTCTTCACGTTTAAACGGCTGAACGGATTTGGGTGAAATTTGGTATACCCTAGATTAACACACTTTATCCTGGAAAAATTTATGGCTCCTGAGGGACGCGGGTAAAACCGCGGGGCGCATCTAGTATTTACATAAATTTAATGTTTATTTTTTACTTACATATTTTACTTTATTTAAAAGTTGCAATTGCAACATTAGACTATATCATAATACATCAACTTGAAAAATCCATTATTGAAAAATTTGTAAAATCCATGCTTAAAATACAATTCTACTGTTTGTTTATAAGAATTATATATTTTTGAAATGGTCTTTTAAAGACCTTCATTTTGATACCCCACTCGATAGGTTTTGGCCGTGTTTTGTTCCGTCGGAAATACAATAGGGCAGCTGTAAACAGCCCTATTAGTTTTTTTTATATTTCATCATGTATCCTATAGCACACTCGTGATCTAGACGAATCCAATGATACCTCATATTTCAAAATCCATCAAGACGCTTAGGCTGTAGGACGCGCCTAAGCAACGTACAAATAAATAAACAAACAAACAAACATACATACAACCCAAACACATAACCATCCAACAGCACACATAGATATCTCATTAAAATCCACATAACTTAATACAGGAGGTATCTATCTGTGAAAATATAACAGATACTATTATTTGCTAAAGTACATGCCGTACACTTTCCTGTAAGCAATTGTAGTACTTAATGCCATGGTACAAAAAATCGCCTTCAAATGGATTAACAGCTAACAACTAAAAAAAAAACATATCTACCAACTTTGATGAAGTTTATATGGGACTACACTGAAAGTCTACACTTTTGAATACATCAACAACCATCCAAATCACTTTAGAAATCTTAGAGATTTGATGCAGTATGAACACAAAATCAAATGGAATTACTAAAAATACTATTTATCCTCGAAAAACTACTGAAACAATTTTAATACAATTTATATGGGACTATCTGGAGAATATACCCTTTCTGTATTGCAATTGAAGGAGAAATCGGTGCACATACATAAAAAAACATACATACAGTGGAACAAATAACCTCTTATTTTGTGTAATCGATTAAAAAGATGATGAAATCAGCATAGCTAATAAAATTACAAAATATTAGAATTCTTAAAGACCATCGACATTCCCTTCAGATAAATATCACATGGATACGCAATTCTCCGATTCGCTTGTTCGAATCTCCGACATACCGATCCTTGTGTAGAAGTTCGTGAACTTTCAGGCTATCGAGTCGAAGTTAAAAGTTTGCGAAAGATATTGCGGAGGCCGCTGCGAAAAGGAGGTATTCGAATCTCGATTGTAAATCTATTTATTGCTTAGTCCTCCCTTTACTAAAATTTTCTAGGCTCTAGTACTTCTATGGTCAGTTTGTAATATGCCTTTTTTGTTGAGTTAGGTACTTGGGAACTTCCGAGTCAACGAAGTTGTGCAATCCTCGCTTTGCTCGGTACGGGCTAAAATTATGACCCTCTGGGTACGTGTTTAGATCTCTCCAGTCACTTGTTACTTTTCTCGGGTACGACAGTTTACTGAAATAGCGAGAATAGTTTGCAGTTTGCAGCATAATGACAACATTGAACGTATCATTTACCATGAATGTAAAAGTTGTTAAATATCATTGTTACTATCCTTATTTAGAATTAATAATTTTGAGATTTTGTTTTATTGGAAAGGCAATGTTACAACAAAACATTATCTATAATTCGAAAACATTGTTCTCGTTTTTAGGACAAATTGCTAATAAAAACTCCGGACATAATAATTATAATTTACTTTCCTTTGCAAAAATCTATTTTTCGTTAAAGAGTTCTGCGTATCGTAACCACGATGAGAAGTAGGTATGCATACTTTCTTTTCAATGTGCACAAAAGTACAATTCCATTCAATTCTATCTGAAAAGATAATTAATTATTTTTCCTAAATTTAGGTACAGTATATTTTCAAAGTTACGTTTTAAGATTTCAGTGGCTATTAGTGACTGGATGAGGAGAGCCGTAGATCGGGTTCAGTGGCGTTCACAAGGAGAGGCCTACGTTCAGCAGTGGATGAATACGGGCTGATGATGATGATGGCTATATTTTTGTTATACTCTTTTGCTTCAGTATTGGCATTGTAATATTATTTTAAATTTCAATACGACATGCTTGCTTATTTCATTGGTATATCCGATAATCGAACCCGTTCTTAGATTCTAACGCGCACTAATATCATAAAGTACCTATACAGATACTTTAGATTCATACTGAACATGATTAGTCCTTCCATAGCTCGATTGAACCAAATGACTAATTTTATAACCAATACTTCTGAGCTCGCCAGCAACTTGGGTCTTGTCTAGTTACTTGACTAACGTAAACGAGCTTCTAGTCCATGGCACAAGTTGTAATGAATGGTGCCGTAAACATTGTGTGTTTCCATTTAGTAACTTCATACTGGTACCATTCAGTTTGTCTTAATTAATTTATTGTAAACTCATCGTAGAGTAACTTTTATTAGGGTCTGGTAATAGGAGTACCGTAAAATTAGTATGGAAGTAACTAATACAAATACGAATGTTACTGTAGTTGGTTTTTAAACCGACTTGACGGAAACACACCTCTTTTTAGGCGATTTAAAAAATTGTCTTTGTTTAATAATATAAAAAGTGAATTAAAAAAAAACATTAAATTAAGAAGCTTTTATGCATTAGCCATGTTATGCTGAAACTGAGAACGGGTTAATGCCATTAATTGCGAATACAACATTTCGTGTCTGTGCTGTTAACCGTTGAGGAGTTCCATAGTCTGGTGTCAACCCTGAGTGCAGCAACCATGTCATGGTAAAACTTAAAACAGTCTGTCATAATAAATGTGTACACAACATTTCGTGTCTATGCTGTTGACCGTTGAAGAATTCCTTTATGTGGAGCTAATCCTGGATGTCGATCCAGGTCATACTTACCATAAAAATGCATTGACATCGGAACTGAACCAACATGCATAAATTCAACTACTGAGGATAAGATGATAAGAGTTCTAATTCAGCTTGCAAGATTTGACCTGAACAAGCATACATACATACATACAAACATTGGAAGTTAAATAAAAGCTTTTAAAAAGGAGTGTCAAAGTAGTAAACCAAGAGCGACGAGCGTGCTTATGACCAATTACCCAAAATATTGTCGAATGTAGGTGAAGCCCAATGTCATGAAACTTTCCCTAACATGATTATGGAAACAAATCTAACTTGACTGATTACACCTGAATAACTAGAACGAACCTCACAATGACGCAACAATGTGCTAAAATGTAAAATTCAAACTGAATCTCCAGAGGGATAAGCATAATGAAGGATTTCAGGTGCAGCTATAGAGAAACCACTTCTTCCATCCTAATTTTGAAGCTCGAGTCTCGCTGGTTGTGATTCTTCATTAACGCTACCTTTTTGCCATTATAGCCTTAAAACATTATGCAGACGAATATGAGGGCAACCGTTACACGAGTAATAAACTCGTGGCCCAATGTCAACGCTCAAGGCCGTCGCGGTTTACGTGAAAAGCCGCTTAATCCTAGATTTGCGCGAAAGTGCCTAGCAACATACTTTTATAATGAAAATAATTTATGCCATGTCGAGGACCGACGTATTGTAACGATGAGTAAAGCTTATGCAAAGTTTATTTTTAGTTTTTAATATAATAGAAGTATCCTTTACTCGGCTAAGGTGTCCTTGATTTGAAGACACAAGAAGACAAGACGTGGTGACGTGGTCTTATCGTGATCGTTATTAAAGCAACATGATCGAAACTTCGAGCTTAACTAAGCAAAATATAACCGTATGACATGATTCCAAGTAAGTTAAGTTTAACGAGTAATGAGGTGTTCTTTTATCAAATACTAGTGACTCGCCCCGGCTTCGCACGAGTAGTTAAGGGTTTCTCTTTATTTGTACACGAATCTACCAGTGTTTTGACTAACAAATTTGAACAAAACACCATGAAAAAATAACATTACAAAATTCCATGGTACAAAAAATCGACTTCAAATACATGAACTATACTTTGATTTTTATAGCTTGATAACGCGCATGAAGTTTCCTATTTTTTACAGTAAAAATGTAGGTAGGTACCCAAAACAATGTCGTACTTTATTGGTGTGACAGAAAGGGATGTTCAATTTTTATTGCGACATCTTTATCACAGACTATAAAACAATACTGATCGATTATGAAAATCGAAATAACTTAATTTCATATTCGTAATAAATTCATAAAAAAGTTTCCACAAGCTAATTTGAATCTATTGTTGTGGTAAAATGCAAAGATTTTGAATTACTCTTACTGGTGTAAAATAGATTCCGCTCTATTATAATTTTGTTCTAGCAAAATGTCGCGTTTTATTTGGTCTAGATGGTCTATACTCTATCTATATGCACCCAAGTAAAAAAAATACCATCCGTAGGAAAAAAGAATTATCAAGTACTAGCTTTCGCTCGTGACTTAACTCAAATAATAATAATAACTCGAAGTACTAGCTTTCGCTCGTGACTTAACTCAAATAATAATAATAACTCGAAGTACTAGCTTTCGCTCGTGATTTAACTCAAATAATAATAATAACTCGAAGTACTAGCTTTCGCTCGTGACTTAACTCAAATAATAATAATAACTCGAAGTACTAGCTTTCGCTCGTGACTTAACTCAAATAATAATAATAACTCGAAGTACTAGCTTTCGCTCGTGACTTAACTCAAATAATAATAATAACTCGAAGTACTAGCTTTCGCTCATGACTTAACTCAAATAATAATAATAACTCGAAGTACTAGCTTTCGCTCGTGACTTAACTCAAATAATAATAATGACTCGAAGAACATGGCATTAAATCATGGTTTTAAATTTCAGGCAATAATTTATTTTGTTAGCGTTACAAAGTATCTGTAATTTTTTGTTTTTCTACTACACTAACAATTTAAACGCGATCCCAATCATTGCGATCATCAATTATAAATCTTGCTTGTTTGTCTTGGCGCCAACTGACATGCAAGTGTTTCTGCCATTTTTTTATGTGAGCTAGAGGTGTTTATATCGAAGTGAAGTACCGGCGAGCTTGTTCATCATAACCAGTTTACTTACAACGGGAGGATGGCGTGGCAGTTTGAAGGGTTTATCTGTAGGCTGGAAATGTTTAGTCACATTTGGATTGGCGGTATCGTTACTGGCTGTTTTTAGGTGCATGGGCATCCATTTATTGTTGACAGTGCCCAAAGTTATATTTAATTCGTAATCTATTCTAGTGAAAAAGTTCAAAAAGGACTGACTGTCATAATGGGTACTTGGTATCTTAATCCGATGAATAGAAACCGAGCAATCAATAATAAACTGTTTGAAGGATGAACGAATCTTGAAGATATGTAGTAAAATGTACTTAATAGGTACTTTTGGTCCTAGAATAACACGTATGGGCTAAATTTAAATGAAATGACCACGCGGGCAAAGCCACTGGCACAGCTATTATACCTATATCCATGTTTTCTCGATTCTTATGTGTAAATAATATTAATTTAGTAGTTTGTGTTGATCCACTTAACCTTTGCCAAGCATTCATTTACGATTTAGTATGAATATTTGATAAGCAAGAAGGATAATACCAGTGGTTAGGCTGCGATGGTTATACAAAGTATCTGAAACTTGTAGGTTATTAGTTTCACATAGGTTCATTTTTCTCGATGGATCTGCTGATAAGGACCTTGAATATAATGTAAACGATGTTTTCAATATTAGCATTGGAAGCTGCGTAGCTAAACGTGTTGTAACGTAGTTTGTCAGCAGGTATTTAAGCCAGAATTTTCTTTAGAATAGTGATGCCAATAATTATAAAAGCGATTTTATTTACACTCATATCGTAACATCAGGATTATGAACTCAAAAATGGTGGCATAATGACATAGTTTACGCACGGTATATCACTAATAAGAAAAAAAACCATTATAACACTGTTTTTTTAACTAATAAATGTTATAATATATATATTTTCACATAAAAGAACCGTTTACGCACCGTACAACGAAGATTTTCGCCATTTATTATCTATAGCGGCACGTGTTAGACTGTATGCGCGTGAATTAGCTGTGTATTGGATTTTGGCGCCATAATTTACTTCACATTTAATTATTACCTAACTAGGCACATAAATATGTATTAAAACACTAGAGTGATACTAATAAAAAACCTACGGCTTGTTTTTTAAACTCACTTTCGTGTTTTAATATCTCGAGTTATGCAACTTTTTCATAAACTACTACTACTACACCGGCCTTCAAAACTTAATGCCATACTTTAAAAAATAATAGCTTTTTTATTAAATTGCTTTGCTCTTACTAATTGGATTGAGATATCATGTACATCAGTTTTTAAGTCAAAACCTAAGCTATCCAACAATGAAAATCGCATCGAAATCGGTCCAGTAGTTTTAACGTAAACTTAGGTCCACACTATAATAATAAATAGTTTTTTTATTAAATTGCTTGGCTCCTATTTATCGGATTGAGATACTAACGACACCAGTATATAAGTCAAAACCTAAGCTATCCAACTGTGAAAATCGAATTGCAATCGGTACAATTCGAGGTTCTCAAAGGAAACTCTGACTTGTATAGTTTAGGAAAAATAGCAATTTTAAAGTGTGGTACTAATTTTGAAGGCCAGTGTATTATCTATATGTAAATCCGGTATTGTTAGTCTAGCTACATTATTAACAGCTAGACCTAAAGTAAACGACAGATGGTACTATGTTTTACTCTGTTACTTCAGTTGGGTCATTTATTAAACGCCCGTTCGGGCAAAAGGTTAATGAAATAACGAATTGCGCTCAGTTGTTTTCTAATGGCATGTTTTGGCTTAAAGTGCTACGTTAACTAAATTAAATTTGTACGTACAGGTTTTATATGAGGTTAAAGGTTCTATATGAACAGAATGCTGTTAGATTTTCAGTTCATTATGTAATACTACTTACCTAATAATTCTGAATACATAAATACAACGCAAGATACATACATACAAAGTAAATATAATAAATACAAAGTAAATACTTTATTTGGCAGGTCAATATCATGGTTTAAGCAGTGAATCACTGGCCACACATAATGATATAATAATGGCATAATGGCTCCACTTTCAAATGATAAAAAAATATACTTCGTATTTAACATTAATATTATATTAAATTCATGAGCACATTGCAACAATATATAATTTATTGGCATAACTCAAAACTTGTCACTAAAAAGTATAAAATATATATACTCGTAAATAATTAAAAAAAAAAAAAAAAAACTGCCTTACAAATTGTTTTTGGAGTGGAGTATTATTTTTTATATTTTTTATTATCGGTGACGATGCTTATTTAGTTCAATACGCTGGATAATGATGATTCTAATATGAAGGTTTGTTGACGGATGAATGAGAGAGAAGGCCAATGCTGGAGCTTCCTATCAGGTAGAGAGGGAGACATTTTGAGATTTATGAGGCATTGTCCAACATAATAACTAGTGCAACTTTTTGGTTGTGTTTGAAAACCATGGTTCTCCAGGAAATAATGCTTGCTCATATCATAATACATCTTAAAATTTCATCTATACTTATAATAAAGCAGTAAGTAACAAAAAATCTGTAAAAGAAGATAATTTAAAAATAACTAGCTTATAAGCTAAAAAAACTCGCCTGTCCTGCGAAAAAAGAGCTTTTGCCAATAAATTATATACTGTTGGAATGTGCTTATCAAGGCCTTCAATTTGATACCAATATTCGAAGTTCTTTTTTTCGAGTTTGAAATTGAGCCACACGTCTCCATATGTAATGTTTAAAGAAAAAAATTGACTACGGTTACTTGGAGGGATGTAAGGATTCTAACGATACCCCATTCTAAATCTGTTCAGGCATTTAAAAGTTATGGTGGAATAAAGAAACTCACATACCTACATGAATGCTAAAAACAATACACTCCTTTTTTTAGGCAGTCAAACAGTCAAATAAGCTACTGAACAGTTTTATTTTTATTTTTAAATCTTTGCTGTCTGTTTGTCTGTATGTTTGTTCGCTCATCACGTAAAAACTACTGCACCGATTGCGATGCGGTTTTCACTGTTGGATAGCTTAGAATTTGACTTAAATACTGGGGTACGTAGTATCTTAACTCGATGATTAAGTGCCGAGCAATCGATAAAAACCTATTTGACAGCTGAACGAATTTTCAAGAAATGAAGTGTGTATATTGTACTTTAGTAGGTACTTTTGGTCCTGTAATAAACGTATGGGCTACTTTTAAATGAAATAACCTCGCGGGCAAAGTGTGTAGTATCAAAGTATATCTTAAAACTTCATCTTACATAATAATTATACAAATAATCAAGTTTTCACCCTGTTTCTGCAAATTATGATCAGTGCCACTTTAGAGTCCATTAGAATCAATTCACTAATAGCAATAAATGACGTAACAATTTGGTTACTTCGATGAACTGATTGTACAATGAGATGCAGTAATTGATTCAATAGAACAGCGTGTAACTAATTCAAATGTTCTAAATTTGGTAGGGGAAGATTAATGTTGATTTTGACAGTAAATTGTGAACATTTGGTTATAGATTTCATTCTGGTGTGTCGGTAAAGATATTTGTGTATGTGTGAAACTTGTAATAAGCGGTAAAACATTTAAAACTACCGAAGTTTCAGAAACTACACTTTTTTCCCCTTTCATCATCATCATCAGCAGCCTGTGTTCGTCCACTGCTGGACATAGGCCTCCCAATGAACGCCACAGAGCCCGATCTTCGGCTCTTCTCATCCAGATTCTGCCGGTCGCCTTTCGCAGGTCGTTACTCCACCGGCTGGTGGGGCCCAACACTACGTTTGCCAAGACGCGGTCTCCACTCGAGGACACGTCTACCCCAGCGGTTGTTCGTCCTTCGAGAAATGTGGCCAGCTCATTGCCATTTCAGCTTGCTAATCCATTGAGCTATGTCGGTGACTTTGGTTCTCTGGTTGATAACCTCGTTTCTAATTTTATCATTCAGAGAAATCCCGAGCATAGCTCTCTCCATAGCTCGCTCAGCGTTTTTAAATTTGTGGACTCTGTTATTGCTGCGATAATGTGTTGACAGTTGACAACACTTTTTATTCATAAGTGCATGGTTGGTGCGGTACAATTTTCGCAGCAGTTTCAAAAAACTTGTTGAACATAAGTTGTAGGTACCTACAGATATTGATTCTGAACGTGGTTTCAAATAGTTTCAAACATCCATTACAGGAAAACCTAGTCCATCATCATCATCAGCCTATACTTGTCCACTGCTGGACGTAGGCCTCTCTTAATGCATGCCACTGAGCTCGGTCTTCAGCTCTCCTCATCCATTTTCTTCCAGCCGCTTTTTGCAGTTCATCACTCCACCTGGCCATAGGGCTTCCAACACTTCGTTTGCCTAAACGTAGTCTCCACTCAAGAACTCGTCTACCCCAACGGTTATCGGTTCTTCGGAAAATGTGACCAGCCCACTGCCATTTTAGCTTGCTTATCCTTTGAGCTACGTCGGTTACCTTGGTTCTCCGTCGGATATCTTCATTATGAATCTTGTCCTTCAGAGAAACACCAAGCATAGCCCTCTCCATAGCTCGCTGAGCGACCTTAAATTTGTGAACTAGTTTGACCGTGAGTGTCCACGTTTTGGCTCCGTAGGTCATGACTGGTAGGACGCACTGATTGAAGACTTTTGTCTTCAGACACTGCTGTACGGACGACGAGAAAACTTGATGAAGCTTGCCGAATGAATTACGCATACTGGCGTAAATTTTTTTAGAAGTTACGATGGGTATATACTTAAATGCTAAAAGTACAAAAAATGCCGCAGTGTGAGTGCTACCCGTGCGAACCCGGGGCGAGTCAATAGTAGTTCGCATATTTTGTATTCAATTACAGCACTAATCTACCTATCTCCCTGCGAATATCTCTATAGTAATCTTAATTGCTGAGGGTCGTGAACTCGTGACCATCTTCCACTATCTTTTATTTCACAATGGTAGGGCCTTCACCTGTTATTTTTTTAGTGAAGTTTTAATGTACAGAAATGTTTATTGGTACAAAATTTATTCATCCTGAAAAGTAGTTTTAATTCATTTTTGAGATATTTCGGATACAAGTTTGTATATTTTTCCTTTCACCCGCATTTATTTAGTAATACCGTAGTGTACTCGTCTGAAAAAGTATAACGGATGAGTGGCCCTCATATTTAAATCTCCCGAAGCATTTTGCATTGATAACAGATGCACGATGTTCCAGAAGTAGAGCTACATTGAATTTGTCAAAATTATATTGTTAATATTATTTTGGGTTTGCCTAATAAATATCTTTAGACAATCGTTTTACCACTATCTAAACTGATGGAAAGCGAATATGTGACTGCAGATGTAGCACGCTTGCCTAGTTAAAATGTACCGGAAACACTGACGAGCATAAACTGCTAAGCAGTATTTATAATAAATGAAGAAGCGTGACGCTTCGTTCTTAAGCGTAGTATTTCTACCATGAAATAGTGGCGTTTTGCCGATCGTTGATGCAGGATGGCCACACTTTCCATAATGAAATCTGTAGAATACCCGCGTCTATCCGCCAGGCTTGGGAGCCTACTATTTACCAGAATGTTATTCCCAATGAGCCTAAAATTCAAGTTCGATGTGAGTTCGACACCGGAAAGTGCCAGCTGGTTTGGTATTGTTACACTACGGAGAGACGGAGATTAAGATGAGCTCACAATGAAGCTATAGATAGTATTCCGTAGTGACAAAATATCTCTGCCAATGTATAAAATACTAGCAGTTGCAGCGCAGGGCGTAGAGAGGTAATAGTTAGCACACAATTTAATAATACAGCAGTAAAATATACGACTTGAAAAAACGCAATATTGACATTGGAAACAAGTTCCTAGATATACACATTGTAACACAGCGTGAATGAAAAGTTGAGATCTGAGGGCAGTGTGGTGCACCTATCGTCTTAAAGGTGTATGTAGATATTTTCATTACTTTAGGTTTAATTAAATATGAACGGTAGCATGGAAGTTCCATCACTGTCTCATTGTTGCTTCACATATACGAAAACCGACGCAATAATATAACATCCGATTCGAAACTAGGTCAAGCGCTCTGTGTGTGGATTCGCGGATTACTTGCTTTTCTATCATTTTTTCATGCACATTTTCATTAGAATTGTCAGATTTTTTAACGGGGAAATATAATTTATCATTTAAAATGGCCCTTTGATTGTAACTTTTAAACTTTCGCGATTCGAACACATAGTTAAATATTTAAACGGGACTTAATCGCGCTGAAAACTTAGCATTTATTTACCTCGACGTTTCGATCAAGTTGCATTGATCGTGGTCACGAGAAGACTGAAGTAGCGGGTGTCAGCGTCGAGAAGGGCGAGCGTTGTCTCCAACTACCCGCATTTGGTTTTGTAAAAATTCAGAATTGTCACGACACACGACACTAACGACATCTGCAGATATCTTCTGACATAAACCGCGACGCGAACACTTGCTTATCACGGGATTCCAGGACGCAGCCAACTTGAAACCATCCTCTCGGTTGAAATTGGGATACTTTTTAATTTCAACCGCTTCACTTACAATCCTGGAGTAGTAGTGACGTTCCGTGGAGAGGATCTTCGGGTCATGGAGTTCAATCCAGTGATTAGGGCCCGATTCGAGCAAATGCTCAGCAATTGCAGATTTATTTATATGGCGGTTCTTTACAGCTGCAATGTGTTCTTTGACCCTTTCCGCTATAGTACGCTTGGTTTGTCCAATGTAGGAACTACCGCAGCTGCAATCTATCAAAACGACCATCTACCTACATATATATCTACTTGATCGAAACGTCGAGGTAAACAAATATTAAGTTTTCAGCGCGATTAAGTCCCGTTTAAATATTTAACTATGTGGCCCTTTGATATTAGTGGATTCAGTAAGAATTTGCTTATGATGGATAAATTAGTAAACTGTAATATCTATAGCGTTAATAACACAATTTTTAATCCTGTATTTTTGTGTCATATCGGGTTCCGGTATGAAAACTTTAAATATGCTAATAATAAATGAAGATGACATTGTTTTGATGTGATTATGGTTATAAGCAAGACAATAAGTTCATAAACTAAAACCCGAGTACGGTTGGGTAAACAATATTCTATAATGACACTCTATATCTGAAAACGAATCGATTGATACATCGCTTGTCAAAATCGAACCAATAGGGGCGACGCTATGGTGGACCATGCACATACTTACATACATACATAGACTTTTAAACGCATTACCCTTCCCTTGCTTCGCCGTAGTCGGTCAATAAAAAGGCAAGTTTTGTCATTGGCCGAGCGAGCGCGAAGCGCGAGCGAAGCGTCTCCGTTTCAGCTTGGGCAAAAATGCTTTCGTATGTCCGGATGTCCGAATCTCTGTTCTTCTCTACAGGTCGCATTTCTCAACCGATCTAGATGAAACTTGGTATAAACGATACGAATTTTTAGAATTTTTTACTCGTCGGGGATTTTTGTTTGGGGGGTATTTCCCCCACAAGGGGGCCCTGCTACTGAATATTTCCGCCTTTTTAGATCGGATTTCGATGGTTATTTTTTATTTAAAAGGTAGTAACTGGGCATCTTAAGTAGGACATGCTATGTACTTAAATGTATGTACCAGTACACTATTCTGCTTCTACTATGATTATACTCATGCAAGTTTTCTTTTTCACCTACTATGTATAATATATAATTTTATTAGTTTAATATACAGGAAAAAGGTTCGGGGAATACTCTGGATGCTCTTTGTCTAAAGAGGTCTCCATATTCTGAAATACAAGTCTAGGAACTTAGTTTAGAGATGGAGACTTCTATATGATTGGTGCAGTGGCTAGTTGTGTGTTATTGCGTCTCTGTATGTGAAACCTTGATCCACTTGTTGTCATACTACTATGTACAATAATTATCGTATTCCTACTAGGAGACATGTAAACTTATTCTGAATAAGGTATATTGATTGATTGATTGAACTGTAAGTTAGTCTCATAAAAATTTGGTGAAACTCTGATGAGGATTTTCAGCGTGATGAGCAGAATTGCTCTTCAAAATACAGTAACTTTCTCACTTTTACGTTTCTACCATTCGAATCAACCCTTTACCCACTAGGTAGGGATTGATAGAGCACCTTGGTTATTAATGTTAGTTTTACAATAGGTAAGGTATAGGTACCTAACCAATTTAATGTGTTTATGTTGATCAAAAGTTTTAACTTGATTAAAAATATCCTACAACCGTGTTATTGAGGAAAATTTGATTCCACCTGACATCACCGAAACAGCAACGAGCATGACGAACGAGCTTTTATCAGCAAAATTAAGAAAAAATACGACATTTTTTTTTCCATTTGAAGTAAGTTCCTATTGCATGAATGTAGATAAAGTAGTGTATGAAACGGCACATAACTAGGTATTAAAACACTCGTGTGATACCATAAAAAAATAGTGCTAATACCTCTCGCTATGCAACCGTTTCATAAACTACTAATAAGTATAGTTACCTATAAAGCACAACCATGACTGATTGACTGACAAAGCACAATATGAACCGGCGGACCTAAATTTTAAAACGACAAAGTCGCGGGGCTTTTCTAGTTAATTATAAAAACAAAATAAAGACTGCTATGTGTGCTTCTAATAGATCATTTAACTTAAACAAAAGCACAAAAAAAGAAGTGACAATAGTGTCATAATTTCTATTCAGATTCTACTGACATTGTACCCAAAAGCCTCCATAAAAACGCTCCAAAATACCAATTCCCTAATCGTACATTATCGTCCCTAATATCCCTTTGTTCGAATGTCAGAAACGTAAAGAATTGAAAGTGCAACACACACACCTCTGAAAATTACTCAGTTTAGTAACAGACAGTTATTCATCTTCTCATTGGCTTATCGGATGTTTAGAGAAGTCTTGATCAGGCAAACTAGAGCCGAGCCAAGTTGAGCCTACAGTTGGTTTTATTTTTACTATAGACAGTCGAGACAATTGGATGATTCATCATCAGCCTAATATGTTCCCCCTGCTGGGACACAGGCCATCTCCCAGAAGGATTAGCCATAGGCCACCACGCTGGCCCAGTATGGGTTGGTAGATGTCACATGTTCGATTTTATGGCTCTTGGATTTTATGCCAATTGCCTCACGACAAATTCCTTTAGATATTTTGTTGAGCGATGGTATTTAAATCCACACATATTTATATAAGCACAGGGGCTTAATTTTGACATGGTTGGATTGTAGCACATATGCTACCGCTATGCTAAATGAATAATTGCAGGTCTGATCGTATTCTTAAATCTTTTCCGGCTATTGCCACTGAATAAACAATAGTAAAGAGCTATTACAGCTTGATCTTATTAAATGTTCCTGAGCGCCACCGCTCGGCCAGCCACCAGTCGATTAGTGGACTGTATAGCTGAGGCGGAAGTCGGAAAGTGACCGACCGTGGTCGATGGCGCTCGTTTGGCCCCGCCCAGTGACACCGATGTCAACAATTCAGACAGCTCCCACAATTGCCACCGTGAACAGGCGTGCGTCCGTTGCGGTGAGCCTCACAGGGCCAGCGACTGCCCCCGTCCCAGAGACCAACCAGCCACCTGCGCGAACTGCCAGGGCACACACCCCGCCAATTTTATGTCCTGCCCGGTGTTCAGGAAGGAATCCAGGAACAAAAGAGCAGGCACCCTGGCGACGACACTACCCAATAGAAGGGGGACCGCCCCAGTCATTCCAACAACTGTGGATGACTCGGCACCACAGACGCTGATGGCACCGGCAAATCAGCCACGAACCTCTGGGCTTGCGACCGGAAATGAAACCAATAAAAAGAAGAAAAGACGCCAAACCAAGAAGCGGAAAGCTGAGGTAGATGCACAAACTGCCGGACAGGCAGCACCAGCTACCCATCAGCAGCAGGATACCCTTGGAAGGACTATCGAAGTCCTCAAGATCCTCGAGGCGGTCCAGTCCGGCACGGACGCGGAAACCGCCACGCCAGGGGCCTCATGAATATTCTATCAAATGGGAGATCTTAGGGTGGTCTATTGGAATGCCCAATCGCTCGGGAGGAAGAAAAATTTACTGGACATCTTCCTCCGCGAGCAAAATGTTGACATTCTACTGGTCAGCGAGACTCATCTAAAGGAACAAGACAAATATAAGATCCCAAACTACTTTACATATAGAAAGGAGGAGACATCGCCAGAGGGAAGAGCCTACAGAGGACTCGCAGTGATGGTCCATCGCAGAATAATCCACCAGGAGATACCACACAAGGAGTTCCAATCCATCTACGCGCTAGGTGTACAGATAAGCGTCGCCGGCCGGGAGCAGCGGCTGTTTGCTGTGTACAAGGCGCCTACAGTGAAATTGAAGCCAGACGATATTCGCAAACTCATAAAATCGGATATCCCAACGGTCGTGGCCGGCGACCTGAATCTAAAACACACGCATTGGAACTCCTCCAAGGTGTGCAGCACATCCAGTGAAAAACTACTCCAAGACTCGATTGACCATCACCACGAAGTGATTGGCCCAGATGAGCCGACACACTACTCACCAAACGGCGACGGCGATGTCATTGATATTACCATATATCAAGGGATTAGGACACCACCAACTTTAACAGTACTGCCTGACCTGCCCTCAGACCACAGGCCCGTGCTGATGGTCTTCGAGGAACTCCCCAGCAGAGTTACCATTCCCAGAGGGAAGAGGAAGATCTGCTGGGAGGCGTTCCAAGACGAAGTTCAGAAAAAAACTACCACACGCCCCATAGAGAAACCTGAGGAAGTAGATCGGGCAACGGAAGAGCTGACCGCAGTTATCCAAATCTCCTTAGAGGAAACCTCACACACCTCCACGGTGAGCGTCTCGACCCCCTCCCGTCGTGGATCAGGGCACTGATTCGTGACAAGAAGGAGACAAGGAAGCTGTGGCAGCAATCGCGCTGCCCAAAAAAAAGAGAATAAAGAAAGACCTGAACGCTTTGGTGGAGCGCGTCAGAGCTGCTCTACAACAAAATGCCGCGGAAACTTGGGAGGAGCACATCAGAACCATAGGCGATGAAGTCCCCTCGGTCCATCGCCTATGCAGAAAACTATCGAATACCCACTAGTCGGAAGGGACGGAAAATTAAGGTACGATGCCAAGGACAGAGCGGAGATCTTTGCGGACTGCCTCGAAGATCAATTCCGGCCGAACTCAACAACAAACATGGAACACGTCACATCCGTCGAGAAGGAACTCCAGGAGTACTTCTCGGTGGCACCGCCCACAGACGAACAGCAACAGATCTTCACACCCGGAAGGGTCAAGAGGCAGGTCCAAAGACTCCCGTCCAAGAAGGCACCAGGGCTGGATAACATAACGAACGAAACCCTCAAACACCTACCCCCGAAGACAGTGGTCGCTCTGACGCGCATCTTTAATGGTATCATGCGCTCTGGACACTTCCCCACGAGTTGGAAGACCGGGAAAGTGGTCATGATACCAAAGCCGGGCAAAGACTGCAAAAAGCCGGAGAGCTACAGACCGATCACGCTACTCAGCACAATGTCGAAGCTCTTTGAGAAGCTACTAATGCCACATCTGACACCACATATAAAACCGAGGGACGAGCAATTTGGTTTTAGAGCTGAACACTCCACAACACTGCAAATCACCAAGATGGTCACCGATATGGCTACGTGCTACAATAAAAAAGAATACGTAGCGGCAATTTTTCTGGACATGGAGAAAGCCTTCGACAGGGTATGGCATGAGGGGCTGCTGTACAAACTGTCGAAGGCGCCAGCGTCCAGAAAAATCATAAACATACTAGCAAGCTTTCTCAAAGAGCGTCGAGTCACGGTCGCGGTCGAAAAATCCCTGTCGTCTGTGGGACCAGTGAGAGCCGGAGTACCACAGGGAAGCTGCCTCTCCCCCGTCTGCTATGCCTGGTATACCGACGACATACCAGTCGTTGGGCAGGCAAAGCTCGCACTCTACGCGGATGACGCCGCTTTCTACGCATCGTCGTACAAGCTGGCTCTCGCTGCGACAAGACTCCAGATGACACTAGATGCCTTGCCCGAATGGCTAGATAAATGGAGGCTGTCGGTCAATGTTGGGAAAACCCAAGCAATTATAATAGGAAAATCAAACCTGCCGCCACCAATGACACTGAAGGGACAGACTGTGCCCTAGACATCGAGCATTAAATACCTTGGAGTAACTATTGACCGACGCCTCACATTTCAAAAACATGTCAACAACACCGTAGGGCAGGTAAAGGGAGCCCGTGCTAAGCTCCGCCCAGTCCTACAGTCGAAGCTACCACTCCGGACGAAGGCGATGATCTATAAGACCTACATTAGATCTCGCCTTACGTACGCAGCACCGGCGTGGTATGCCTACTTATCTGCCACCAACAAGACAAAATTGAAAGCCCAGGAAAACCGCTGTCTTAGAATGATAGTGGACGCACCAAGATACGTTAGAAACGCAACAATCGGAAGAGACCTAAAAATGGAAGAACCTTCATCAGAAGGTTAACCACGAGTATGTTCAGCAGAGCGGACGAGTCGCGCTATGACCACATCAGCGGTATAGCGCCACTCCACGCGAAACCACCGGACGAGACAGGAAGGAGAAAACTAAAACCAAACCCGAGAGAACTTGTCGTCACACGGGACGACACAGAAGCTAAACAAACAAACGGATGATTGAACAGGAGATGATGAGGAAGATGGAAGGACGACCGGCGGTTGCCGTCCAGGTCACCGATCGGCTCGCTGGGCCTCCCCTGGGCAACCAGGGGTCTCACCCGGCTAGGTCTTGATCGCCCAGGACATATGGTGACCGCCGGATCGAAAACTCCAGACGACAACCAACGGCAAATGAAGACAAATAACACTTTCCGACTTCCGCCTCAGCTATACAGTCCACTAATCGACTGGTGGCTGGCCGAGCGGTGGCGCTCAGGAACATTTAATAAGATCAAGCTGTAATAGCTCTTTACTATTGTTTATTCAGTGGCAATAGCCGGAAAAGATTTAAGAATACGATCAGACTTGCAATTATTCATTTAGCATAGCGGTAGCATATGTGCTACAATCCAACCATGTCAAAATTAAGCCCCTGTGCTTATATAAATATGTGTGGATTTAAATACGATGGTATTTAAATCCACACATATTTATAAAAGCGACACTAACGCCGCGCCACAACTTATCTGGCGTCTAAATCAAGAAGAAGCCTTCAAAGACGACGTAGAAACAGTACGATGCGGAAAAGAGATAGCACACACCAGCCGACTTCACAAGCTATCCGTGACTTATAGAGATGGAATACTGAGGCTAAACAGTCGCATCGAAAACATAAGGGGAGCCGACAACATAGTGACGTCACCGCCCGTACTAGATGGGAATCGACACGAAGTTCGACTGCTGATGGACTACGTACACCGCCGTATGCATCACGCCGGAGCCGAAGCCACCATCAGCGAGTGCCGACAGTCATACTGGATACTTCGTCTGCGACCTGTGACTCTTCGTCTGCGAAATGGTCCTCCACCGCTGCCTGCCATGTCGCATTCGAAAAGACGTCCCTCCGCGACCATCCACGGGTGATCACCCGGCGTGCCGACTGGCGCACCATCAGCGCCCATTCACCTTCGTGGGACTGGACTATTTCGGGCCCTACCTCGTCTCTACCGGCAGAAGCACGCAGAAGTACTATGTCGCCATCTTCACGTGCCTCACGACGCGCGGAGTGCACCTGGAACCAGCAGCGTCCCTCAGCACCGACTCCGCGATCATGGCCCTCCGACGCATGATCGCTCGCCGTGGTACGCCAACTGAAATCTGGTCCGACAATGGCTCGAACCTGCGGTCAGCTGATAAGGAACTGCGACGGGCGCTGGACAGGGCGACAGAAGAGGAAGCATCGAAGAGGACGATCAGCTGGCGCTTCATCCCTCCCGGAGCCCCCTTCATGGGCGGGGCCTACCCCGAGCGAGGACGCAATCGGGACGAAACAGCCGACATTCAGAACGAATACTACGACTGGCGCGTGCCAAGGAAGAGCACATACGCGCTAAAGGAGAGCAAGCGAAAAGTTCAACTTGTAGTCGGGCGGGGCGGGAGGAGGACGCGGCCGTCAGTGGCGCGCCCTGCGTCACTCCCGCTGGTTGCAGCGTCGTTGTCTCAAATTCGGGCGACAGCCCGCTAGTGCCGGGATTGGCTTCCCGGCGTGACGCTCTCGCAGTGTCGGAGCGTGTCAGCACTATGGCGTCACTTGTCTTCAATAAATCCGGATCTGTAGGACCAATGTTCCTGAGCGCCACCGCTCGGCCAGCCACCAGTCGATTAGTGGACTGTATAGCTGAGGCGGAAGTCGGAAAGTGACCGACCGTGGTCGATGGCGCTCGTTTGGTCGATGGAACGGGCACTGGGTTGATGAAGAAAAGTCGCCTTGGTTCAAGGTTCCGACCCTGGGTTGTTCTTGACTGGAGAAGGTCTTGAGAGCGAGTTCTAGTAGAGATGTTTACTCGACGGCTGCTGGCGATGGAATGAATTTCGGCGACGAGTGGTCATCTTGCACCGGAGGGTGCAGGGAAAAGAGGTTTCGGGGCTTAGCCCCCTTCCTCTGGCTGTTCTCCGACCTGCGTCTGCAGGTGGGTCTATTTGATTGGCTTAATTGCCATTGTCTTCTCGGCCCTTTCGGGCTTTTGTTTATGTGGCTTTCTCTGGTGGATCGGTCAGAGGGTAACCATATGTCGGGGCGATCAAGGCCCTGCCGAGTGAGACCCCTGGTTGCCCAGGGGAGGCCCGGCGAGCCGATCGGCGACCACGACGGCGACCTCTGGCCGTCCTACCATTCTCTTCTTCGTCTTCTCCGGTTCATTTTTGTTTTGGGTATCGGCATCTGTTTCGTCCCGTGTAACGAGTTCGCGGGGGTATGGCCTCGTCTGGCGTCTTCTTTTGTTATCCGGTGGCCGCGCGTGCAGAGGTGCTATGCCTCTAATATGGTCATAGCGTGATTCGTCCGCTTTTCTGAACATATTTGTACTGAGCCTTCTTACGAAGGACTCCAAGTTCTCCATTTGTAGGCCTCGTGCCACCGTATCGTTTCTAACGAATCTCGGTGCCTTGACTATTGCCCTTAGGCATTTGTTTTCTTGTGCCTGCAGTTTCTTTTTGTTTGTAGTGGATGCAAAAGCGTACCACGCCGGTGCTGCATACGTAAGACGTGATCTGATGTAGGCCTTATATATCATCGTCTTAGTCCGGAGTGGTACTGTACGTGGACTGTAGGATCGGATTAAGCTTTACACGGGCTCCCTTAACTTTTCCTATTGTGGCTTGGATATGTTTGTTGAAGTTTAGACGTCTGTCTATTTGGATGCCCAGGTATGTTACGGCTTCTTGCCAGGGGATATCTATCCCTTTTAACTTCAGTTTTGTTGGCAGATTTGAGCTCCCTGTCAGGATGGCTTGGGTTTTATTCACATTAACCGATAATCTCCATTTGTCCAGCCATTCTGGCAGGGCATCTAGTGTGGGTTGAACCTTCTTTACGGCTAGTTCCGTTTTGAAGGAGGATGCGTAGTAGGCTGTATCATCTGCGTACAGCGCTAATTTCGCCTGCCCTATCAGCGGGATATCATTTGTGTACCATGAGTAGCAGATTGGGGAGAGGCAGCTTCCCTGCGGTACTCCAGCTTTAACCGATCTTGTTGATGAAAGTACGTCTCCTTCCACTGCAACTTGGAATTTGCGGTCACGTAGAAAGGTGGCAATTATATCCACGATTTTCCGGGGTGCTGGAGCCTTCGACAGTTTGTACAACAGTCCCTCATGCCATACCCTGTCGAAGGCTTTTTCCATATCGAGTAGTATCGCTGCAACGTATTCTTTTTTATTGTAGCTTATTGTCATATCGTTTATAATCCTTGTTGCCTGCAGTGTTGTGGAATGTTCGGCCCTGAATCCGTACTGTTCCTCGCGCGGCTTGATATGTTCAAGTATGTGCGGCAGCAAGAGCCTCTCAAACAACTTGGACAGAGTGCTTAACAGGGTGATCGGCCTATAGCTTTCCCCCTTTTTCGTGTCCTTTCCGGGCTTCGGTAGCATTATCACTTTGCCAGTCTTCCAGCAAAGGGGGAAATGGCCGGACCGCATTATCCCGTTGTAGATGCGGGTTAAAGCTGCCACGGCCTTAGTCGGCAGGTGCTTCAGTGTCTCGTTGGTTATGCAGTCGAGTCCTGGGGCCTTCTTTGATGGTAGCTTTAAAATCTGCCTTCTCACTCTTCCTGGTGAAAAGAAGATTTGCTTCTCATCTGCGGGGCGTGACGCTGAGAAGTAATCTTCCATGTGCTTTTCAACAGTCTCCACGTGTTCTACGTTTTCTGTGGGGTTTGGTTTGAACAGAGTTTCTAGATGGTCCGCAAAGATTTCTGCTCGATCTGCGGCTAGGAATCTTGGGTGCCCATTTTTGTCCATCAGTGGTCTAGTTGGTTGCGGGGTCGTCGTTAGCTGACGACATAGGCGATAAACTGAGGGAATTTGTTCGCCTATGTCGTCTATGTGATCTTGCCAGGACTCGGCTGCATGGTCTTTCAAGGCGATTCTGACATGCTCAACAAGCGTGTTTAGCCTTTTCTTCGCGGTTGGGCAGCGCGACTGCTGCCACAATTTCCTCTCCTCCCTTTTCTCACGTATTAAGTTCCGAATCCGCGTCGGGAGGGGGTCGGAACGCTCTCCCGGTGCGCTGGTGTGTGATGATGCTGCGAGGGAGGTTTGGATGGTTGTGGTCAGCTCTTCCGTTGCCCTGTCCACGTCCTCGGGCTTCTCAATCGGAAATGTGTTGATAGTGTTTTTGACTTCTTCTTCGAACTTCTCCCAACAGGTCTTTATTCTCCTTCTGGGAATGGTTATTCTGCAGGGGAGCTCTTTGAATACCATCAGTACAGGTCTGTGGTCTGATGGTAGGTCTGGTAGCACTGTAAGCGTTGGCATTGTTCTTAGTCCTTGGTGCACGACGATGTCAATCACATCGCCTTCTCCGTTTGGTTGGTAGTGGGTTGGTTCGTCCGGACCAGTTACCTCGTAGTGGTGGTCCACCGAGTCTTGGAATAGGCGTCCACCTTGGCTGCTCATTTTGCTTGAATTCCAGTGCGTATGTTTCACGTTTAGGTCACCGGCAACAATCGTTGGGATTTCGGATTTTACCAGTTTCCTGATCTCTTCTGGTATGAGCGTATCATTTGGGGCTTTGTACGCTGCAAATATTCGTTGGTGTTGACCGTCAACGTCAATGAGCACACCGAGTGCGTATATGGAATTATATTCTTTGGGCGCTATGAGTTGGTGGACTACCCTTCGGTGGACCATCACTGCGAGCCCCCTATAGGCTCTCCCTTCCGGCGTAATTTCGTCTTTTCTGTAGACGAAATAGTTCGGGATTTTATAGTTTTCTGTTTTTAGCAGGTGCGTCTCGCTGGCCAGTAGTATATCGATGTTTTGCTCGCGTAGGAAGAAGGCCAGCAGTTTTCTCTTCCTCGCGAGCGTTTGGGCGTTCCAGTATACCACTCTAAGAACGCCCATTTGAGAGAATATTCATCAATCCTCTAAGCACTGCGGTCTCCGCGTCCGTGCCTGACTGGACCGCCTCTAAGATGCCCTTGAGGACGTCAATTGTCCTTCCCAGGGCATCTGGTTGTTGTGCAGCTGCCGTTTGGGCCTTTGCAGGTCGTGTCTGGCCCTTTCCGATACTTTCCAGTACCTGGGCCGCTTGTGGTGGTGCTGGTTTCTTTTTTCCTCCTCTTTTTCCTCTTCTTGTGCCAGCCATCTTAGGTGGGTTTGCCGGTGCCATAAGGGACTGGGCATTCGGTTCTTCCTCCACCATTGCTGGGATGACTGGGGCTGTACCTCTCCGGTTAGAGATGGTAACAGCCAGTGTTCCCGCTCTTTTGTTTCTGGTTTCTTTTTTGAAGATCGGACAGGACGCGAAGTTTGCGGGATGTGCTCCTCCGCAGTTTGCGCATGTGGCCGGTTCCTCTCTAGGGCGGGGGCAGTCTCTTGCCAGATGTGGTTCTCCACAGCGAACGCATGCCTGATCGCGGTGACAGTTATGCGAACTGTGGCGGAACTTCTGGCACTTGTGGCACTGTGCAGGTCCTCTCTTGGCACGCCACATTTCAATGACCACGCCTGGCATCATAAGGAGCTCCGTTTCCTGGTAGATGTTTGGCGTCAGGTTTGGTGTTCTCTTCAGGAGTACGTAGAAGATACATCCTGGTCTTCCTTGGCGTCCCTTTATGTGTTTGACATACTCTGGTGTGTATCCCTTTTCCTCCAGAGCTGTTTGGATTTCTGACACCTCCGTGTCGGCCGGCAGGCCGCGGATTGCGACTTTCAAACTCCTTTCCGCTGGTAGCGAATACGAAAACCAGCTAATTTTCTCTGTTTTTTCCAGTTCTGTCAGATAGTTCTGAATCAGCCTGTACTCTGTTGCGTCAGTGGGAGTGAAGCGAATGCCCTGTCCATATGGGCGTCCGTTCGGTGGTCTTCCTAGTTTATTGGCGAGTATTTTAAAGTGATTCGTCCAATTTTCTATTTTCTCCACGATTAGAGGGGGATATCGCGGCTCTTGCCTTTTGAGAGGTTGCTGCAAGTCGTCGGTTGGTTGCTGCAGATCGTCGAATGCATTTGCATTTGCATCCGATGCTGCTCTACCGGGAGCTCTACCGGGCGGAGCTTGGATGGCTCCTCCCACCGGTGCTCTACCGGGCGGAGCTTTGGCAGTACGTTGCGGCTGCGGTTTCGCTTGATTTAATGGCTCTGGCGCTGCGGTCTGCTCGACTCGCGCTGCCTGTGCGAACGTACTAGTCAGCTTTTTCGGTTTCATGCCGATCGGGATTTCCGCATTTGCGGAGCTAGTGGCGGCTTTGCAGGGTTTCGGTTCTGCACGAAGCGTTCGCCTAGGCGTTTCTTCTACTAGCCGGCGGGGGCTCCGGTCCCTCGCTCGCTTTTCTCTTTGCGTTGGGCTAGCAGAGAGTGAGCGGGTGCGGAGACGCTTGAGTCCTCCGTCCTTTGGCGGTTGTGGCGGCGTTTTGCGACGTGTCGGGAACGTGAATTCTCCGACTGGTGGTAGCGTGACAATCGCTCGTGCGGCGAATTCGAGCGCTACTCGATCGTCAATGGTGAGGTCCTTGCCTCCGAGCTCAGCCTCTTCAATGCGCACATACAGTGACATCCACCGAAGCATTCCCCCCGAGAGGACACCGCCTTCGTGAAGACGGGTGAGTGTGAGGATATGACGCTCATATAATCCTCTCGGGGAGAGCCCTTCGGCAGGGGACAGAGATGTCGCGCATTCTTCGGGCGATGATGATCCGGGTTTCGGGTTCATCATAGGCGGTTACAGTGGTTACTGTGGTCGGTTACTCAGTTACTCGGTTACTCGAGGTGTGTGACCTCTGGAAGGGTCGCAGTGTCGGACCCCACGCAGTCGTTCCTCGTCGAGTACTAGACCTGCGTGGGGAACATGCCTGCTGCTCCCTCCCGGTGTTCACTTGCGCGCGACTTTCACCTCCACAGCAACGGAGCTGTGGGCGCGATCCGCAAAAATTTCCTCAGGAAATTTCTTTGAATACACTTTCAGCGACTTGTTGCAGTTTTCGTCCGTACACACCAAGAATGACTACAGGAACATTTTAGCCCATGAATTTCGGGCTAAAATGTTCCTGTATTTATGCGGTTGATTCGCACTGTTGTCTCGCGGCGGTCGGCCGCAGCGCGGGCGGTGGGAGTGGCGAGCAGTGTCTCTCGCTCGCACGTCGCTCCCTCTCTGTCTTTGTAATCCTATTTTAGCCTTTAATTCTTAATGTTTTTGTCGTCTGTATTAACTATTTTTGCTCTCGTAGACCAATCAAACAACCCCAAATCGGCATTTATTATTGTGTAAAAAAAACGTATATACAAACTATAGCTAAACTTAATCTATTCACTTATGTTCTAGGTCTTAAGTTGTTTAGTGTCGTCGCGAACATTAAATAAATCACAAATAAATTCGATATCTTGTCCTCTGCAACCACATATCAACCGACACAAATTATTAGCATAGTGACATATCTTAAACAGCCTTGTATACTCGTAACAGCAATTGGAATAATAATAGTGACATCATTACAATTGACGCAGTTGTAGGTGAAGACGTATAATTGAAGTAACTTACATGAACAACTGTCCACAAGTGTAAACTGTGTTATAGCCTTTGTAAAGAG
Organism: Alsophila aescularia; assembly: GCA_946251855.1. NCBI lineage: Eukaryota > Metazoa > Arthropoda > Insecta > Lepidoptera > Geometridae > Alsophila > Alsophila aescularia. The sequence continues at coordinate 57,948,687 of OX276378.1, read as the reverse complement.
ACGTAACCCCTTAAATGACTACGGTGCCAATGAGACAATTGAGCCCTTGATTTAGAGGGTCGCTCTCGATAACCTGCAGGAAACAATGGACGAACCCTGGGTGTAGTTTGGCGGAAAATTTAGATGGCATTTAAGGAATTGGGTTGAATTTTTCCAGTTTATCTGATGCAACTTAAATCGTGGAGGTCGGTTACAACTGAATGGGTTGAGCTAACGTTGTGACCAGGGTTTATTAATGAGTTATGTAGACTGGCAGTGATAGACTTAAAATGTCGATGAAAATTATAAGAATAAATTATGCAAGTGAATTAATTGATAGAGATGATTTGTGATACGAGAAAAGTAACATTAATGCCTTCGGGAGAATAAAAATATCGAGATCTTGAAGTGAAATTGCCACAAATCAAGAACAAAAGGCATATAATTGGAATAACTAAGGGAACAAATTTAATCAACTTAAGGCTCGAAAAGGTCTACAGCGAGTTTTTGATGGGCACTTCACCAAAACAAAAGCGTGCAAATTGCTCGAATGTTACTCCACTTTTTCCACAGACACCTCAATAAAATTTCATTACCAGTTCGAATATAACGCGATTGCTTTCTGAATAATTTATTTGTGTTATTCATAGCTTTTGCAATGGCAACCCTTTTGGAACAAGTGCGAACTTCTTCAAAAAGTTTTATTGTTTACAACGCTCTTTGAAAACTCGGGTGCTATTGTTTCTCTGTCCCTTTTACTCTCTCTACTATTATTCGTTTCGTCATTTTCTGTTTCGTTCACACTTGTTATTGCTTACTCAGCGGCTGCTTCCTTCCTGCCTTTTATTGGATTGATATCAGATTGATATTTTTTCTGTTCGGAAAATTGGCTCCGGCATTATTTTTGCAGATGCCTTTTCGAGGAGCGGCAGTTGATGAGGTTTCTACGAAAGAATTGTTGCGTTTGATTAAATCATAACAACTTCTTGTTTTGTATTATTATGCTTATGATAAAGTTGTGTACCTTCTTAAAAATTACGTTGATTAGTTTAATTTCCACATAGACTATATTAAACTGATATTTCGGATAAAATTGTAGAGTGGTTCTTTGAAATATTGCTTTCCGTTTTATTAACCTCCTAACTGGAAAGAGAGGGGTGTTATAAGTTTAGGATTGTGTATGTTTAATTGTATCCGTGTATCTGTCTGTGGCATCGTTGCTCCCAAACGAATGGATGGACTGATTTTGATATGTTTTTTTTATGTTTAAAAGCTGATGTTTTTGAGATGGTTCTTAGCTATAATGGGGGGGAGGGAGAGGGGTTATACGCGTTTTTAATTAGTTTCACTTCACTTATAATAGAACTTATTCTATTTTGATTCTCTGGATTATTCTCAGTCACACAAAAGCACATTAAATGGCATAAATGTGTCCTAAATAATACACACTATATTCACTAGGTACATAATTAACTTTATCTCCCATTTCTCTGTAAGCTTATCTACTGGTTATTTTATTAAAGGGGTTTTCCCTTTTAGTTGCCACAAGTTAAATAATATTTATCTTTCGTAACGTTATCTTATCGGTAGAGTAATCAGAATAATAAAGGTAATTCAGATACTTAAATCCACTAAAACGTTAGCAGTAACACATGTTTTTAAAGTGAAGCTTCAGATTGTTACTGTGTTACTGTGATTTTTCACGCTAAATCAACATCAATTTTGATATAATTGCTAACACAATTTATTTATTTCAAATATGGCAAAATATACAAAATATAGAAAAAAATAGACGATATACTTAGGTGAATCTGCTAGATACATAAAATCTATATTATTAAAAATTAACTGTTGTTCATTGGTAAGTGCATCACTTGCTTCTCAACCAACCGATCTGGCAATTTAAATTTAATTTAATTTAAATTAGAACCACTTCCTCTTATCTTACAGAGTTGAATTGTTACATGTTAGACACGAAAAATTGTGAACCAATTTTATTTTGAAAGCTGGTTTTAAGTTTACCATGACATATTTTCTGAGCTCAGTGTTGGGTGTTGACTAGGGAACTCCTCAATGGTTAACATCACAGACACGAAATGTTGTAAAAGCTGTTGGTGCCGGCTTATCTTTATTAAAAGGAGCTGTTAAGCTATGTCAGAGGCCCTCGGGAGGCCTGACAAACCCTGACACCAGAGATCAGCACTACCTCATACAACAACAAACAACAACATTGTGATAGCCCGTTCCAAGTTTCACCATGACATGGCTACTGCATAAAAGCTTTTTTTAAACTAACAAAAGACGCCTGACTTCCTTTAGCGGGCCTCATGGCACATTATGGGTAAACAATGAAGTTTCAAACCATGGATATTCGTACTTTTCATCATAATCATCCACGCGGATGGAAACGCGGGGCGCAGTAGTAGACAATAATTATCATAATAGTGAAAAGCTCTCTTAAATCAATTTTAAAGTTAAAATCTTAAACTTGACACGCATTTCAGTAAGGAATGCATCTACCAGAGTATCGTTTGTCGGTCCCATAATGTTCCACTCCATTGGGTCTCATAATACTTTTAGGTGTTCTAGAGATACACAGAAGAATACCATATATTTGTTGTTCACTAGTTGGATAGCTTAGGTTTCGAATTAAAACTGAGGTACTCGGTATCTTAATCTGATGATTAGAAGCTGAGCAATCGACAAAAAACTATCTGAAGGCTGAACGATATTTGGTATTATGTAGTTTATAGTTTTCAACCAGGGGGACGTAGAGAGATATCCATGGGGGTGGAATAAGTTTGCATTTTCGAAAGAAAATTAATTGGGCACGTAGGTACATCTCAATATTACCTTAATTGATTCTGCCGAATACTGTTTCAAAAGAACGGCAGAAACGGCACTTAATAACTAATTATGATTATATTCAGGGGTTCATATCAAAGCTTCCAACTTTGGAATCAAAAGGTGTCTGCTGTAAATGTAATATAATTTTCCTCGGCTATTCGAAGCAGTGCAAAATATCAAACTTGGCGAAGATTTGAAAGCTGACATAGAAACTCATTTACAATCGCTGGAAGACCAATTTGATTTTATTCAACATCGTTCGACAATTGCCAGCTGTCGTGGGGATCATCCATATTTTAAATAACTGTAATGTATTAGTTTTCGCGCCTGCAATTTCTGCCGCGTGGACTACTGTTTATCGCGGAAAAAGCATCCTATGTTCTTCTAGGATATTAAAAACTGTAATGTATTAGTTTTCCCGCCTGCAATTTCTGCCGCGCGGACTACTGTTTATCGCGGAAAAAGCATCCTATGTTCTTCTAGGATATTAAAAACTGTAATGTATTAGTTTTCCCGCCTGCAATTTCTGCCGCGTCGACTACTGTTTATCGCGGAAAAAGCATCCTATGTTCTTCTAGGATATTAAAAACCAATGCAAAAGTAGGTATAGCGCCAAATGCTCTTGAAGTTTTTTGACAGACTTGTTATTTCGTTTCCATGGCTACTGTTCCTTACAGCGAGTAATCAACATTTCCTAGTTTGCCCGTGAAAACTTACAATTTTCCGGGATAAAAAGTATCCTATGTTTTATTCCAGGGTATAAGCTATCCCATTCCAAGTTTCATCAAAATCCGTCCAGTTGTTATCGTGTGAAAGCTCCCCAAACAAACAAATAAACAAACAAACAGACATCGTTTCACTTTTATATATTGGTATGGATAATAAAACCATTTTGTTGATCACTATTGGTCGTGAGACAACTAGTGATCAACACACTCGCGACACTATATTTATGCTTGCTGGCAATAAATATTCTTTATTCTCCAAGAATAATAATAGGTTTATTCCCATTCTTTATTCATAAATGCATCTGGTTCTAGATTAGCGAGATAGTTACTGAACAATGTTGGATTACACTTTCAAAGCTACCTAAATTAATTTTTACACGACTGTGATTCCACTATTACTTGAACAGATTTGGATGTATGGGGTATCGTTAGAATCCTTACAACATCCCGACTAACAAAGGCTTTTTTTTAGTTCAGTATTGCGTATGTCTCCAAAAGGGAAGGCGAAAAAAAAACTTTGGACTTTACAACATGTGTCAAATTGAAGGCCTTGATGAGCACATTACAATAATGTATAATTAATTGGCATAACTCTAAACTTGTGACTAAAAAGTATGTTTGTATGTATGTATGTGAGTTTCTGTATTCTACAGTAATTTTTAAATGCCTGAACTGATTTGGATGTATGGGGTATCGTTAGAATCCTTACATCATTCCGACTAACACAGGCAATTTTGTTTTTTAAATCAGTGTGGCTCTATTTTGAAACGGGAAAAACTTAGAATTTTACAATGTGGATGTCAAATTGAAGGCCTTGACGAAAACATTACAACAATATATAATTAATTGGCATAACTCAAAACTTGTCACTAAAAAGTATGTTTGTATGTATGTGAGTTTCTTCATTCCACCATAACTTTTAAATAAACCGTGGTGATCTCGGCTTAGAATAAGACCACTCCCAGTCCTCCAGTGGATATAGTAAGAGGTGACTAAGGGAATACACATCAGAAGATGGGCAGCAGCGTCTTCCAAGTGCATATTTGTAACACTGCGGTCACCAATCCGCCTGCCAAGCCGCCAAGCGTGGTGACTATGGCAAGCCACCCCAATATGATAGACACACCGCAAAGAAGACCCCCAGTCCACGGCGACTCCGTTATTACTAGCACCGGTAGCAGCCACGGCAGAGCAGGGGGTGCTAAGAATCCCTAGCAGAGACCCAGCTACCAACCCCCACGATCTCTGGACCTGGCAACATACAACGCACGCACCTTGAGGAGCGATGAGAAGTTGATAGAGCTGGAATAAGTAGTAAGCAAGTTGCGCTGGAATATTATAGGGTTATCAGAAGTCCAAAAAGAGGGAGTGGATACGATGGCCCTGAATTCCGGCAACTTACACTATTACCGGGAGAGCGACCAGCAGTCCCAACACGGTATCGGGTTTCTCGTCCACAAGTCTCTCGTGAATAACATTGTGAAGATCAAAAGCGTTTCGAACGTACGATGCCATTCCTAATGCATTACATGCCCCGAAAATACACTGGTGATGGGAGACTTCAACGCACGGCTGGGCATGAGGAATGGCGATGAACTAAGAGTGGGACAATTTGGATTTGGACAGTGGAACCAAACGGGTCAGCGATTAGCCGACTTCATGGAGAATGAAGGACTCTTTATAATGAACACCTTTTTCAAGAAGCGCCCGTCCAGGAAATTGCAGTCATAAGCGCGAGATAGATTTCATTTTGACGACCAAAAGGCATATATTCAATAATCTCTCTATGACCAACAGGGTTAAGACCGACAGTGACTCATTGAATATCAACGTTAAGCTGGAGAGGTCTCGTTTAATGAGATCTCCTCTTCGCACAAGTCCTGCCCAAATCCAAAACCCTAAGAGCTTTCAGTTGGAACTCCAAAATCGCTTCCAAATCCGTACCGAATGCGATACAGTGGTCGAACTAAACAGCAGGCTGGTGGAAATTGTTCACGCGGTTAGGTCGGAGTTCTTTAATACTCACCGCAAAAATAGAACATAGAAACTCTCTGAGCATACAGCTATGGCAGAATGAGGTGAAATGAGGCTGCGGTCTTCAGATCTCCAAATCGATGCGACACGATTTGCGTTCTTATAATACTAATTGTATTAAGTACGCAATAGAGCGGTACAAGAGCTCCAAAATGCTCGCAAGAGATCTGTCTATTGGGCAAAGCCTGTTGACGAAGCTGAAGACAGTGGCAGCATCGTTTCGTCAAAGCCAGAGATTTTGAGTGAGAAGTTCAAAGTTCTATCGGCAATTATACACTTTATCTTGTACTCCACCTAGCATGACTAGCGATGCAAGAGCCCGTTTGACCCGACATTATACCGAAGATATCCTGGACGTCAGCCTATAACGAGATCAGAATGGCTCTCAAACAGAGCAACAAGGCACCAGGGGAGGATGGAATAACGACAGAGATACTAAAAGTGGGTAGAATACCAGTACTTAAAGTCCTTCAGAAGCTGTCTAGCTCCGTCATCTTCGAGGGTACTACGCCAGAGGTGTGGCACAGGAGCGTAGTGGTGTTGTTCTTTAAGAAAAGTGATAACACCCTCTTGGAGAATTATAGGCCCATTACGCGGCTGAGCCACGTCTATAAGCTGTTTTTGAGAGTAGTTACAAACCATCTTACTCGTAGGTTTGATGACTATCAGCCTCCCGAGCAAGCTGGATTACCACACCCATACGCTCCGGCAGATTATACAGAAGACCGAAGAGTATAATTACAGGAACAATAGGAGTACATAGAGATGTTGATAGACAGAGATCTTGCACTCGACTATTCTATTCAGTCTTCTCTCAATTTAACTTCAACGATACGGATTAAAATAACCACTTGCGAAGGTATTATCATATATATTTAAAAAACTCATATATATTTGTAATAAACTTATTTAGGTATTTTATATAATATTATTTAGTAAAATTGCAGTTTTTGCTAGTCCAAAAGAAAATATAGGAATGACAGGTTATTTGAACTTAGAAATATTAATGACAAACTATCAAATGGAATGAAATGGATTATGAAAGAATTAAGAGATCAAATGACTATTATTACGAAAGAGGTTTTAACATCGTCACAGTGTTTGTACAGCAAGGCCACCATGACTGTCCGTCTCCAAGATCGGAGCACGAATTCTAACGAACTGCAAAAAAAGGTGAGACAGGGAGACTTTATTTCCCCGAAACTATTCACCTCTGCACTGGAAGATATATTCAAGCTTCTGAACTGGAAGCAAAAAAAAAAGCTGAAAGCTTCGGATCATCAATCAATGACATGGCAATCATCATTGCCATTGCTGTTAATACCAAAAATGCATCACTCACCTTCGATTTGCTGATGATATTGTCATCATGGCAGAAACCCTGGAAGACCTAAGCACAATGCTCAGTGACCTCAATATTGTTTCCCAACAGGTGGGTCTTAAAATGAATATGGGTAAGACGAACATCATGTCAAATGCCCATGTCGCACCCATGCCGGACAAAGAGCTCAACCGACGAATCCAACTCGGATGGGTAGCGTTCGGGAAATTACGCCATATTTTCTCGACGCAGATACCGCTGAGCCTCAACACGAACGTTTATAATCAGTGCGTGTTGCCAGTGATGATATACGGCACTGAGACGCGGTCGCTAACTATTGGCCTCATACACAAGCTCAAAGTTTCGCAAAGCGTGCAATGGAGAGAGCTATGCTCGGTGTTTCACTGCGTGATAGAATCCGAAATGAGGAAATCCGTAGAAAAACCAAGGTTACCGACATAATTAATTTTCAGAGTTTGCAAGTTGAAGTAGCAATGGGCAGGTCATATAGTTCGTAGAACCGACAACTGCTGGGGACTAAAGGTTCTCAAATGGCGACCACAAACAAGCAAGCAAGCAAAGTGTAGGGAGACCGCCCCGCCCCCTTGATGGACCGACGACTTGGATGCCAACGCACTAAGTCGATGGACGGAGGTGGCACAAGATCGCTCCTCATGGCGCTCTTTGGGGGAGGCCTGTGCTCAGCAGTGGACTTCTAAAGGTTGACATGATGACGATGATAATGATCTTTTAAATGCCTGAACAGATTTGGAAATATGGGGCATCGTTAGAATCCTTACATCATCCCGACTAAAACAGCCATTATTCTTTTAAATTTTTTTTTTTTTTTTTAATTGCGAAAAATACTTAATATTTTACAATGTGGGTGTCAAACTGAAGGCCTTGATGAGCACACTACAACAATATATCATTTCTTGCCATACTTCAAAACTTGTCACTAAAAAGTAAGAAATAAAAAACATGTCTGGCCTGATAAAAAAGAACTAAAAAGTCAAAAACATGATATAAATAAATTGACATTGTAGTCGGGGAAACTTTTAGATTAAAAGTGTTCCACAGAACGGACCCGACTACTGTTATGTCAATTTTATTTATCTAATTTTTTTACTTATTAGTTCCTGTTTGTCATGGTTAATTTTTTATTGTCATATTTAATGCGATGTCATATTTTGTCTACGACAAACAACGATAAAGCATATATTTTTAGAGGTCCTATGAAAATTTACGCGAGAGTAACTTAAAATAAATATGAAACAACGAGAAAGTATTTAACTTCACCATCATTTAAATACTAAGAACCTCCCAAAGGTGTTATTTATTCAAAAACTCTAGAAAACATACATATATTAGTTTCTCTACCTACATCATCCCGTCTGTATGTTTGAGTTTAGAACTAGAATAATATACTCGTACATAACTCTCTTGTGAAGTCAATTGGATCTTGTATTTAGGTAACCAATTATTAATATTGAATTTAGTCTGGCGCAGTCTATTAGTTATTCATACACGTTTCAGACTGGAAGGAGTCTTACTAATTTAATTTGCTTTATCTATGACTAGCTACGCCCCGCGATTTCACCCACGTGAGGGATGATGATGATGACGATGATGATGAAAAGTATCTTATATGTTATTCCATGGTATATGCTAACTCAATTCCAAATTTTATCAAAATCCTTTCTGCTGTTTGAGAGTGAGGTATGATGATGACGATGATGATGATGATGATGGTGATGATGAAAATTGTATAAACCCCGACCCCCTACCGCCCCAATATAGCTTAGAAGCTTCTCGATCACATCAGCTTTCAAACTCATCAAAATCGTTTGGAAGCTACGAAATTTGTATTTGGACGTTCTTAGAATTTTATTTTGTTCATTTCTTACAAAAAGTATGTTTTTTTTTCAATTTCTGGTTTTTCTAGTCCTCTAACCTCAGTTGATCCAGTAGAGATTTATGATCCTAATAAGAAACGAGACCGAATGGCATTAAAAAAATGTTTGTGTAAATTGCCTATTTTCTCGATGACTGAACATTTTAAACAAAATCTGTGAATGGAGGTCAAAATATCGTCATAAATTAAGGACAGTCTCCTAAGAACGTTTTCCAGTAGCTACAACGGATAGGGTAATTTCGTACAAAATGTATGGGAAAAGTTTTGCGCAATTTCTGACATTTCTAGCACTCAAACCTCAGTCGGTCCGATAGTCTTTTGATCCTTATAGGAAACAGGATCGATTTGCATCAAAAAAGTTTTTGTGTAAAATAACTATTTTCTTGCTGACTGTACATTTTTCCAAAATCTGTGAAAGCAGTTCTATCTGTCTTGATCATGGAGAGATAAAGATCTCAAAAACATATATGTTAAGATTCACATTTATCAGGTTTGTGGTTGATCCAGGATTTTTTTGGAAAAAAGCTGGTAAATACTGGAGCGTCGTCTTAACGGATGCTATCCAACCCCATAAGGGTTGGATAGATTATTGTTATCATTATTTTCTGGTGTTACCCTAACATCAAGTTTATTTACAAAACAGTTATAACCAAACAAGCTGTTTAGATATACCTACATATCACAAAAATACACACAAGACACATACAATATTATTATTTAAGCCGGTTTAAAATAAATACGAGTCCCAGATACCGTCAGTAAACACCCATTTGTTAGTTTAGGAGCTAGACCAATTGTGCCAGTCAAATATTTTAGTAGATCAAACTTTAACCATTTTTACCTTGTCACAATACAATTTCTTACATTCTGTACAATATCCAAAGGAAAGGAAAGCTTTTTTATTTTGACATGGTATTAACATACTTTTAGAGGTCCGTAGTCAAACGAGGAACCCTACTGCTATAGCTAGCGGCACGTAAGTCTAGCGGTGAACGAAACGTGGCGGGGATCTTGGCACAGTCAGTTTTCGGGATAAAAAGTATTCAACATTTTAACACATTATATAAACTTTGACTGTGCCAAGATCCCCGCCACGTTTCGTTCACCGCTAGACTTACGTGCCGCTAGGTATACGTAATTATTCACGAGCGCCAACTCAGAACAAAATACTATATTTATCTGCAGAGACATCTACAGACAAACAACCGAAAAAACAATGTTGTTTATATTTCAAGATCCTGTTTTGTTTATGACTCTGACTTGGCTACGGAACCTTACAATACGCACTTGGCCGCTTTTTTGTAGCCATTACATACACACACATGAAATCCTCTTTTATTTATGGTAAAAAACTTTTACTATTTTCCAAGCGATAAACTTGCGTGGGTTTGGATTGGAGGTGATAAAGTTATTTTTATCGATATAGTATTGATAACTGGCTGTAAATATTTACCTTTATGCATATTCTGGTGTATTATTTTATACTGAAAATAGAGGTACTTTGGTTTGAAAAGTTGATTTTCACTTAAATATAGAGAGGAGAAAGGAGGAAGATAGAGGTAAGACACTTTAGTGTCCATCTTGCTATCCCATTACAAGACATAAGTTCAATCACTCACACCCGACTACGTTCAGGTACATAATAGCCTATGACACTCTTGCGATGAAGACGAATTGATTGATACCTCGCTTGTCAAAATCAGAAGTTTTAAGTCTGAACACATGACCTTGCTTTGTCTTACCGTAGTCGGGTAAAGCAAGCCTATGCCACTCTATACCTGAAGACAAATCGATTGACACTTCGCTTGTCAAAATCGAACAAATAGGAGTGACGCACCAACGTATATAGATAGGTACACACTTACATATATATATTCAGGACAATTCACACCAATTACCTAGCCCCAAACTAGGATACCCTGTACTATGGGCACTAGGTAACAGATAAACATACATAGATACGAATATTACATCCATGACTTGGAAACAACCATTATTCTGCTTATCAGACAAATGATTGCAACTTGCGGGATTCGAACCCACGACTATTTGATTTTGTAGTAGGATATCTAGCCACTAGAACAACCGGTCGTCATACATACATACATACATAGACTGTTAAACTCTTTGCCCTTCCTTGCTGTGGTCGGGTAAAAAAAAATGTCTAAGGCACTCTATACATGAAGACGAATCAATTGATACCCCGCTTGTCAAAATCGGACCAAGTTTTTAGTTTCAACGTTTGACTATATAACCCTTCCTTTGCTACACAGTAGTTGGGTTAAAAAAATTACCTATGAGGCTGATTACACATGGCACCGCCGCGGAGGCGGCACCGCAACTATCGCGGTGCCCGCTTAAAAATAGTCACCCTTAGAGTTGTATGGATCCTTCTTACACATGGCGCCGCGCAAAAAACGCTGCCGCGTCGCAGGCAGCGTGTCATGTGTATACGCTCTGATACCCTATACCTGAAGACGAATCGATTAAAATCTCGCTTGTCAAAATCGTACCAATAGGGGCGACGCTATGATGGAACATCCACATACATACCTACATACATACATAGACTGTTAAACTCTTTGCCCTTCCTTGCTGTGGTCTGGTAAAAAAATGCCTAAGGCACTCTATATATGAAGACGAATCGATTGACAGCTCGCTTGTCAAAATCGGACCAATAGGGGCGACGCTATGATGGAACATCCACATACATACCCACATACATACATAGACTGTTACACTCTTTGCCCTTCCTTGCTGTGGTCGGGTAAAAAAAATGCCTAAGGCACTCTATACATGAAGACGAATCAATTGATACCCCGCTTGTCAAAATCGGACCAAGTTTTTAGTTTCAACGTTTGACTATATAACCCTTCCTTTGCTACACAGTAGTTGGGTTAAAAAAATTACCTATGAGGCTGGTTACACATGGCACCGCCGCGGAGGCGGCAACGCAACTATCGCGGTGCCCGCTTAAATATAGGCACCCTTAGAGTTGTATGGATCCTTCTTACACATGGCGCCGCGCGAAAAACGCTGCCGCGTCGCAGGCAGCGTGTCATGTGTATACGCTCTGATACCCTATACCTGAAGACGAATCGATTGACATCTCGCTTGTCAAAATCAGACCAATAGGGGCGACGCTATGATGGAACATCCACATACATACATAGACTGTTAAAAATCATTACCCTTCCCTTGCTTCGCCATACTCGGGTAAAAAGAAAATGTGTAGCCTCGCCCATTTTGGGGTGTCATGATAGTAGTAGTGTTAGGGTGTTTACCACCATCGACCGTATCGTCATTCGTCACAGAGTGGTCCGCTAGCCTGTTACAATAAAAAAATAAAGAGTCGTCTGAGACCAAAACTAAAAAGAGGCAAACAAGTAAACCTAGTTTTTTAGTTTTGTTCGCAGTCGGGTTTTTTTTTTGTCGAGTGTTTTCCTTACGTATATATATATATATATATATATACGTAAAAAAAAAAATAAAAAAAACAAAAAAAAAAACATAAATATACTTTTGGAATGGACTTTTGAAGACCTTCCTTATTGATAATGATAAGTTTTGGTCATATTTTGTTCCGTCGCAAACACAATATGGTAGCTGTAAGCAACCATATTAGTTTTCTTGATTAGCACTCTCGTGATTAATTCTGTAATAAATCAACCAGCAAATGTTACAATAACGATACGGGTTCATAGTTGCAGCAATCTTAAAAGAAATACATGCACTTCTTGTGTACAGATTGAAAGAGTATCGTCTATTAAATATTTGGGCGTGACAGTGGATAATTTGCTTACTTGGCATGAGCACATCCGAGCTTTAACAGGAAGGACTCGTAAATTAATGTCAGTTTTTAAACGCTTGAGACATATCTTAGATACCAAATTAATTACCTCTATTTACTACGCGCTTTGCCAATCAATATTGACATACTGCATCACTATATGGGGTGGTACATTTAAAACGTTTATCATACGCACAGAAAGAGCGCAAAGAGGTGTGCTTAAAGTAATGCTCAACAAACCTTTTAGATTCCCTACAACTCAGTTATACTCAGAGGCTAAAGTTTTAACAGTTCGTCAACTGTTCATTCTAAAGAGTATTTTAATGACACATGGTAACACTTCATTCGATTCTATAAAGTTGGGAGACAAACGGCGGAAGGATAAAATGGTTTTAACTGAAAAGTTTTCTACGTCACTGGCCCATAGACATCAATGCTTTTTAGGTCCATTCTTATACAAGAATATTAGCAAACATCTCAATTTATATTCTTTACCAAAGAACAAGTGTAAAAAAGCGCTTACTTTCTTTTTACTACGGCTTTCTTATGATGAAACTGAAATGATACTTACTATTCTTAAGTAAATTTCACTGACATTTATTATTTAACAACGCTCCTTTAAACACATAGCATACACCTTATACACAACAGAACACAACCCTCACACCATAAATGTACGTTTTACTAATTCGAGTGCCTACACGTTCTCAAGTGAAATCTCACCTCACTACAAACTACAGTTTTCTGTTAATTAATTATCTAAATAGCAAAGGCATGCATTAAAATTTAAAAATGAATAAATTATGTATGATAAGTCGCTATCGCTTATGATTTTGTACCGACAATATTCTTCTTGTTTTAAACCGATGCAAATCACCGGTTAGGTTGTTTGGTAATCTGTGGCAATAAGTAAGTAAGTAGGTTCTTGTTTGTTTACTTGGCTTATATTTCCAAAATTGTTATAATTATTTGTTTTTTTTTTCTAATTAAGAAAATAATAAATACTACGACTCCTGCCGTGTCGTGCGTCGATCCTTCGAATTATTTTGCTATACCTTCTTTTTTTTTTTTTTGTGAGAATCCAATAAGTGGGTTATGTATGTTTGGTAGTGAGGTGGGGATTAATTATTTGTTATATTTAAGGGTTTGTGCATGCACTCTTTCGATGTTTCTTTCCTAGTCTAACGATTCATAGTCTAGAAACTGATTCTATGACTCAGACTGAAGGTTTATTGTTGTTTTTGTTATATAATTTTTAAGTTTTTGGTTTGAACGAATACCTACTTTGTATAAATTTGTGTGATGTTTTATATTGGTTTGTTTGTTTATTAATTGTAATTAAATGTTAAATGTAACTATTATAGTCAAAATTTGAACCTTGTTTACTATAATCCAGTAAGGAATCGTAGTAGCCGTAACACAGGGAATCCTAGCACGGCTACTACCGAAACACCTAAGATGCTTGAGACATGAATGATGTAACAAATAGACATGTGTGATTCTTAGGTTAAGGAAACAATGACTGTCATTCTTTTTGAAAATAAATATCTTATCTTATCTTATCAACATCCATCAAGCCGTGTACTGTAGGACGCGCGAAAAAAAAGTAGGTACAAACAAACTTACATACAACCCAAACACATAAACCTCCACAGCGGGCAAAAATCAACAACGATCTGTATAATCAGCCTGTATCCACACTATTCCACACATCACCTTGTATTCATCCGCTACTGGGGCCGTATTCAGTAAACAAAATCGCTGCGCGACCGTTACCTTTCGGTGTGGGAATTGGACGAATGGTGGGGGATGTCTTCCATTCGTCCACTTCCCACTACCCTCCCCTCACTTCCCCAAACCTTCATCACTCCACATTTCCCCTGTTTTTTATTTTTTCTATGTATGGCCACACCGAATGTTAACGACCACGCAGCGATTTTGTTTGCTGAATACGTCCCCTTGACAAAGACCTCTCTCAATGAGCGCTAGAGAACCCAAGGATGGTATCTGTCTATTTTGTAGTATGTTCGTGCATCACCTAAAAACTACTCGACAGATTAAAATGCAGTTGTCACTGTTGGATAACTTAGGTTTTGAATTAAAATCTGGTGTACCTACCTTATTTTGTATTGTAGAAGCCAAGCAAAAAACTATTTGACGGCTAAACGAATTTTGAAGAAATGTAGTATATTGTATTTAATACCTGGAATCATTTTCACCTAGAGTAATGACCACGCGGGCAAAGCTGCGGGGCACAGCTAGTTCATAATATAACTTTACTGGGCCTGTGTCGTCTAGACACTGTGGGTATATGTCTGAGTACCAGTTATGGAAACGTAATGGACTGTTCAACTTCCAACTGCATGAATGCAACATGTCAGATGTACTATTTTTGCTATTTTCATCTTGTCCCATCACTAACAGCTTCACGCAGTCGTTTTATTTCAATAAACTTTAAGTACCCAGTCAGTGTTAAATGACTAGACTGGATCTTGAATTTTTAACAGAAGGACTGACAGAAAACTATGATATTTATTTGACCATCCAATAAACATGTATCAGTATACTATTAATAGAATACGAGATGGTAATGAACTTATTACTTGCTGATAGCTTATCCAAACGATGCGGTCACGAGATGCAATCTAAACAGACGAAGCGAACGACCGGTTTGCGTTCTGCTGACTCCAACTTCACAAAATCAAGCAAATGTTAACTATAAACAGTTTCTGTCAAAGCTCAAAATTAGTATTATTTATTTGATCAGGTTGTTGCATGTAACCAGTGTCTAATATACGGTACTTACTACAGTTTCTCAAGTGTTTTTATGCTTCATGTACCTACAAGACTGTTTAAATAAAATAGTCGATATTTTACTACAAACAGTGGTAAGGAGCGTGTCGAGTCAAGGAGAGTCAAGGAGAGTGTCGAGTCAAGGTAGGAAGCCATATCAGTAAGGAAAACGGTCATACACCAAAATCATGAATTAAAATATTATTTCAACCAATCTATACTTATAATAAAGCAATAGGAACGAAAAAGTCTGTACAAATAAGATAATTTAAAAAAATGGTTTAAATTTCTTAAAATAAGCTACTGAACAAGAATATAACATTTTTTTAATTCGTGTCTCTCTGTTTGTCTGTTTGTTTGTTAGTTTGTCTGTATGTTTGTTCGCGCATCACGTAAAAACTACTGGACCGATTGCGATGCGGTTTCCACTGTTGGATAGCTTAGGGTTTGATTTAAAAACTAGACTACTTGTTATCTCAATCCGATGAGTAGAAGCCGAGCAATCCACAAAAATATTTTTGACGGTTGAAGAAATGTTGATCAAATGTTGGTACCTATATTGGTATTTTAGGTTCTGGTATAGCACATAGAGTGCTTTTAACGTATTTACTCGTAAATTACAACGCGTGCGACGCCGCTGGCTTCAGCTAGTTTTATATATAAATACAACCGAAATGTTGTTTTGCGGTTGATTTCTGGGTCTTCGTGTTTACTTGGTCTGCTACAGCTTATGAACTAATTGAACTAGATAGTCGCGATTATTTTTATCCCCGAACGCAAAAATAGTTATAAGTTTAGTTCATATCTGTCTGTGGTATCGTAGCTCCCAAATGAATGCACCGATTTCAATGTGTTTTTTTTTCGGTATGAAAGTTGACGTGATCGAGATGGTTGTTAGCAATAATGGAGGGGGGGAGGTTCGGGGGTTATATATTTTTTTATTTGGGTCTGTTTGTTTTATAACAGCTTATATATAACTTCACGTTGATGTATCTATGTATTCCTGGAATCTTGCAACTCAAATGACGAGCGCTTCCCGATTAGCTTTCCGGCTGGTTCAGGGTAGCTCACAACTCGATGCATGAAAAAAACCCAAGCTTTTCTTTTAATTGATTTTAAATTATTCTTATTAGTACTCAGTATGCATAGTCTGGGATTCTTCAGATTGTTCAGAACAACATGTTCAGGATTTAGAGAGGGATGCTTACATGCAACTCATACAAAACGGCCACTTTAGAGCCGTATACATAGGTACTAAACAAACAAAAACACAACATAACAAAAATGATTTTATTGGCACATCAAATAAAATATACAAAAATATAATTAGTACCTAATAATACAAATTAACATGTACATTATAAGCCACGCGAGTGTACCAAAAGGGCCAGTGCTCAGCAAAAATGTCCAGTGCAAGACACTGGACGCTGGTTTTCAGAAAGGCTCCACGTGTGTGATGTTAAAAAAAAGGTGCGAATTTATTTAAAATACATAAGGGGTTATATCATACATACATATATATACATAATAATAATACAAATACATATAGATATAAAAATAATAAATACACTTAAGTAATTATATAACAAAAATTAAATAAATAAATAAGCTATATACTTACTTAGAAAACAAGAAACATAAATTAACTATACAGAATTATAATAATCTTTACTACAAAAAGACGCGTCAATTTTATCACCTTCTTTTTTCTTATTTTTTGTTTTACTTCAATCTTATTTATTTTTTAAATCTTTTTACTATATTTTGTGAACAGCAGAGCTAATTTTGAATAACGGAAAAAAGTCAAAGAAACTAAAATATCAATTCAATGAGACTCCATTGAATATGTAAAGGTATTATGCAGCGTTGCCACTGCTACAGGAATAACGTTTCTTTTTGAACCCTTTGGGTTAGGTACGGAACCCTGAAAATATATAATTGAGAATCATCTCCACAGTAAATAATAAGACTATCGAGCCTGTAGAGTCTAGATACTTCTTTAACCAACATAAAAAAATGGCAAGCATAATATCGTATAATTTGTAGCAAAAATTTAATGATCCCAACAAAATATTTTTTTGTCATTTGAACGTCATATCATCATTACCAACATTCATGATCATTATACCTTGATATTGATCATAGTACCTATACCTAACTTATCAAACAAGATTCCATCTAGCGGTCAGCATTAAGGCACTCTCTTTAAAATATGTTAATTGACTACCACGTTAGTAGTAAACCACTTTACCACTTGTACAGCATTACTTAGTGATGCGGTCACACTATGCAATCTCTACGTTCATTCTGAGGATACGACATTATAGTACTTAACAATGTAATCCTGAATCAACATTATCTATTTCTGTCATTGAGAATATGTTCTATGTAATATTATTTGCAAAGTACCAGAGTAATACATTGATGTATTAAAATTAAAAATAGTTAAAAAAGTTGTTGAAGTAGATTAGGGACCAACTACTTAGCGAGGATTGCATATATTAGGTGCAACGCACACATTTGGCCTCAGTCGTAATCGGAGTGGCGGATGTAACATTTGCGTGTATATAACACATATTATTCCAAATATACAGCAAAAATGCCTTCCTTTGCTTTTATTAGATGCACAAATAGCATAAGAACCAAAAACAAGTTCCACGGCATTACATTTCACTCGTAAGTGGTTTAAAACTTAATTTTCTTTAAAATTCCACTTAATTATATTGTTTGTAAATAGCTATTTGCAGAAAGGGACAGAATTCGTAAGAGTGTGACAAGACAAGCGGCGTATAAAAGTACGTTAGGTATCCGTGGTCAGATCGCTTTGTACCGTCAGCAAAAAAAAACATAACTTTTATTCGTCTAAAAATTGTCATCATCATCATATCAGCCTTTAGAAGTCCACTGCTGAACATAGGCCTCCTCCAAAGAGCGCCATGACGAGCGATCTTGTGCCATCTCCATCCATCGTCGACTTCCTGCGATAGTTACAATATCGTCGGTCCATCGTGTGGGGGGTCTCCCTACACTTCGCTAGCTCGTTCATGGTCGCTATTTGAGAACCTTTATTCCCCAGCGGTTGTCAGTTCTGCGAACTATATGGCCTGCCCAACTTGCAAACTCTGAGAGCTATGTCGATAACCTTGGTTTTTCTACGGATTTCCTCGTCACGGATCTTATCACATAGTAAAACTCCGAGCATAGCTCTCTCCATTGCACGCTGCGAGACTTTCAGTTTATTCATGAGACCAATAGTTAGCGACCACGTCTCAGTGCCGTATTTCATCACTGGTAACACGCACACGCAACACGCATGATAAACTTTCATCTTGAGGCTCTGCGGTGTCTGCGACGAGAAGATATGGCGTAATTTCCCGAACGCTGCCCATCCGACTTGGATTCATCGGTTGGCCTCTTGTCGAAGTTGTATCTTCCCAGTTGGATCGTCTGACCCAAGTAGACATAGTGATCAACAGCATCGATAATATCGTTCCCAACATAAACCAGTATGTGTGCGACATGGGCATTTGACATGATATTCGTCTTACCCATGTTTATTTTAAAACCAACCTGTTGGGAAACAATATTGAGGTCACTGAGCATTGTGCTTAGGTCTTCCAGGGTTTCTGCCATGATGACTATATCATCAGCAAATCGAAGGTGACCGATGAATTCGCCATTGATGTTAACACTAAGTCCATTCCAGTTCAGAAGCTTGAATATATCTTCCAGTGCAGAGGTGAACAGTTTCGGAGAAATCATCTCCCTGTCTCACTCCTTTTTGTAAGTTGTTAGAATTAGTGCTCCGATCTTGGAGACGGACAGTCATGGTGGCCTTGCTGTACAAACACTTTAACACTTCGATGTACCGGTAATCTAAAAATTGTATATTTTAATCTAACTACCTATAGGTATTTGCCCCATGTTTATATAAGTAGCGTCAACATAATAGATACTTTGTTACATGTTCCAAATATTTTTTCACATGCGTATTTTGTCTACACCCACTGATGTGTTAATTGTTATTAATAGGTTTCCTCAAGATGAACTGTGGAAACATAAGTGGCTGCAAGTTGTCAGAAGACAGAGGAAAGAGCCAAATTGGCTACCCTACCAATAACAGTCGATTATGTTGGATACACTTCGAATCAGAAGATATGTATACCACTCACACAGGATATAGGAAGATGTTAAATAACTCAGTGCCATGTTTTCGTGTAGGTGATATGTACTTACCTAAATTAAAGAGCATGTTAACTTATTGGCATAGCTAAAATTTTGCCATTTTGAAATAAAAAAGATTTCTTGGCCATTAAGGAAACTAGTGTCAATTGACAGAAAAAGATATCCGACACAAAAAGTAAAAAACTGGCTAAGTTATATATACTCTGAAATAGTTGGGTAAGTTTTTTTGTCTTTTACACCCGTTAGGAACATAAAATTGCAATATTGTTTTCCTATAAATATAGGGAAGGATGAGGGGGGTCTGATGAAATCAATGTCACAGACAACTAATCTAACTTGCGCCATCACATATTAGTACGACAAATTAATATTATCATGAAGTTGGACGAAACATAAACCCAACTATCTCTTAAAGTATATTACCAAGGGATTTTTTATTGTTTTTTTTTTAATCTGTGTTTACGGGGAATACTCGAATCGTATTTTGTTCGAGAATGAATATTGTTACCTCTTTTGCGTTACTGTCTGCGTATGTCTCTGTAACTTTGTTGTTGTTGCATGAAGTAACTACATTGCACATGTAGGTGTGTGGGTGTATTTGGCTGTACAGTAGTTGTATCTAGTTTAGGTGTAGTTTACGTTATGTTCAATGTTGCCCTATCTCCCCCTTTTTAATACATCAATGGAGTAATAGTATTATTTATTGGCTTACTGCAGTGAGTCTGATGAGTTGTATGTTTGTGTGTACATCTTATGTAATTTATTGTTATGTGTTCTCATAGAGCTCATTAATTTAGAATGATTAGGTACTGATTACTCGGACGTGAATCGCATAAATTAGGTGAAATTCCCATAATTGGCCTTTGTCAAACTCGTTTGTGTAGTCACGTGAAGCAATGACAATTATTATTGTTATCTCATTCGTGCTACAGTCTGAGTAGATATAGAGGCATAAGTGATGCACAAAAAGCACGACAGTGGAATGTGGGTGTGTTTGCCTGTAGTTGTATTTTCTAGTGCATATTTTGTTTACGTGATAGTAAAGCGTGCCGTATCTTCCTCTCTTTAACTAGATCTAGTGTGTTCCTATTAGACCAGTTTACTACTGATAGCATATCTATGTGATGCGGTCATACAGCAATATGTATTAGTGTTAGTGTTTGCATCTTGATTCTGAGAATAATACAATTACCTACTCAGTAAATTGTATCATACATTATCATTACTGTATTTAGTGTAACTATGTTTAAGGAGTCTGTGCTACTGATTCAGAGTAAAAGCAGAGTAATTTTAGTGTTGTGAGTATGCGGAGTTAGATTTTATAATTTTGTGGGATAATTGTCACTGAATACAATGCCAATACGATGAAACTTTTATTCAGGATTACGGTTTGTCTTTACGTCTATTTTACCTATTTGTGTGTGTTTGTTGGTATTGTGTGGGAGGAAATTATATAAATTATCATTATCATTGAGTGGGAGTGAACCGTTAAGATGGCATCATAATTTACCATTAATTTCACCCGCGATTTCGTAAATCGTACGCGCGGACTACAGTTTATCGCGAACAAAAATTATCGTTCATCTAGGATATTAAAAACCAATGCAAAAGTATAGCACCAACGCTCTTGGTGCATTTTGACAGACTTGTTGTTATTTCGTTTCCATGGCAACCGTTGCTTATAGCGAGTAATTGTCATTTTGCAGTTTTCCCGTGGCAAGTTCCATTTTCCGGGATTAAATGTATCCTATGTTGGTCTCTATATTGTACAGTGCCTATTTACAAAGTTTCATCAAAATCGGATCATCCGTTTTGGCATGAAAGCTCCCCAAACAAACAATCAAACAAACAAATAAACCAACAAACCGACATCTTTTCACTTTTATAAATTGGTTTGGATGGGTACCTTCTATTTATGGCATCGAAAAATATTAGTCATTTCAATACATTATCAAAGTATTTAAAGTTAGGACCTTAACTAACACATAATAATATATTTTGAAGTATTTTCAGTTCATACTAAGTATCATCGACTCTATCGACTTGATGATTTTTCTCTTTTGATTGAGTACCTAACTGTATTTCTGTATTCTAAACTAGTAGGTAGATGTTTCTCTATTTTCAATCTGCGCGGTACAAGTCACGTCAAATACTTTTACATAAATTATCATACTCAATTAGTTTCGTTTTGTAAACAAATGTGTCAAGGTTTGCCTAATTATGGATTCACCATATCTTTTGATGCAGAATCTGCTTTTAAGGGAATCAAAACCAAAAACACCGTTTCACCTAATCTTCCGCCATCTCTACGTTTGTGTCGACTCTATTTCCTATCATAATACAATTAATTATTGTATCTACACTCAAATCGTAAAATCTGGATTATGAACTCAAAAATGGTTGCATAATGACATACCTACTTTACGCACGGCATGTCTCTAATAAGAAAAAAAAACATAACACAATTTTTTGAACTAAACAATGTTATGATATATATTTTTTCCCATAAAAGCACTGGTTTGGCTCAGTCCAACAAGGGTTTTCGCCATTTATTATTTATGGCAGCGCGTGCTAGACCGTATGTATGAGCGCGAATTCGCTTTGGAATGGAGTCTTTCGCCATAATTAACTTTACATTAGTACCTAACCAATTTCATGTGTTTTTGTAGATAAAAAGTTTTATCCTGATTAAAAATGGCCGACAGCAGTGTTAGTGAGGTGATTTTGACTCCAGCTGACATCACAGAAACAGCAACGAACATGATAAGCTTTTACCGGCAAAATCAAGAAAATATTAGGTATATACCTACTTTTTTTTTTCATTTAAATTAATTTTCTATTGCATGAGTGTAGATAAAGTAGTATATGAAACGGCACATAAGCAGTCGTCATTCTCGTGTTTTAATAGCCCTTATTATGCAACCGTATCATAAACTACTATAATTTTATGAGCAGAACATAAATTCCGATGCATTCGTAACATCATCCAAACGTAATGGTGAGATTCCAACCGTCCCTGATAAGGGGAGTGCTGATAACGAGCACAATGCACCAACATTTAGCTCTTCGCCATCACTACAATTTGAAACCTTAACTCAAAGCGTTAAGACTTACTATATTAGTGAAATAAATACAATAACTGCCTCTATTTTGAAACTCAATTCTAAACAGCCTTAAAGCTGTGTGTGTTAAATTTCACATACCTAGCAAAATTTTCTATGTGTACAACATATTTTTGGGGACATTGGATATATTACTATGTATAAGAGACTAATGACTCGCCCCGGCTACGCACGAGTTCTGTGGCACGGGTAGGTTTATCTTTATTTGTACACGATTCTACCGATGTTTTATTTGACTAATTTGAACAACAAACGGTTATTTGTGACTTCACTATAATAGTTCGACATATTTGACAGACTTGTTATTATTTCGTTTCCACGGCAACATGTTATCGCGACATTTTTATAGGCAAATATTTGATATCTTAGGTTAAATCATTGCAATATTCACAGGGATCTCTTACTTTAGACAAATAAAATATACCTAGCCCTTGTTACTCGCTGATAATGTAGTTTTCTATAGGGGAAAGAATTTTTTAAATCGGTTCAGTATTTTTTGAGTTTATCCATTACAAACAAACACACAAAAATAGGTTCAGTATTTTTTGAGTTTATTAGTTACATAAAAATAAAAAACTTCCTCTTTATCTATATGTACATATAATAAAGCAATAAGTACGAAAAAGTCTGTACAAAGAATGAATTTAAAAAAACTGTCTAGGGTACTTAATAAGCCACTGAACAAGAAAACAATATTTAAAAAAAAAAGTCTGTATGTTTGTTAGCGCATCACGTAAAAACTACTGGACCGATTGCGATGCGGTTTTCACTGTTGGATAGCTTAGGGTTCGGCTAATATAATAAAATGGAGTACTTGGTATCTCAATCCGATGAGTAGAAGCCGAGCAATTCTAAAAACTTTTTGACGCCCGAATAAATTTGATCAAATGTTGGTGTATTGGTATTTTAGTTCTTGGAATAGTACCTACATAGAGTACTTTTAATCTTGAGAAATGACCACGCGTGCAAAGCCGCGGTTGCATCTAGTAATATTATAAGATAAAAATTAGTGTAAATAATAAAATAAAATAATTGACAATAGCAATAGCAATAGCAGGTACTTAGTCTAATCGGCTGTGGCCACATGGTATAGTCAACTGCATAAACTCAATCGATCTGCGTGAACTTTTTTTTCCAATTGGTTAATTTGGCCGAACCATAAAAAACTCAAAAACCCATGGTTCGACCGATCGAAAACGAAGACTATCTCCTATTGGTTCGAATTATGTGGACTTTTTTATCCTAATGTTTCGATTATAACTTACATACGTAGTTCGTGTCGGCGGATTTTATTATCGAATCAACTGGTTGATAGTAAACGAGGTTCCTACTGGCATTATAATATACTCGTAGCAGTTATATTGAAATTGTCACCTAAATTGTTGCCTACTATCTACATAAAGTTACTGCCGCACTCAACGATGTCAATTGACGCTTAATGAGAATTAAATCGTTTTTTTGTATGGTTTTAATAGAGTTTATAACAAAGTTCAATATTTCAAATACGAAACTTAGGTTAAGCTAAACTGTATTAATCCTCAAATTCAATATCACAGTAATCTTTCTTATAACATGTAGATCCATTTTGACTTTTACACCATATTCTTTTGACGAGTAGTTTGGACGATGTTTTTGTTAAGCGTATTTTAATTAATTATGCGCGGTCCTTTCTTCGTACATAGGTACTAAATATTAGTTTATTCTGTGGTGTAATAGTGCGGGGTGCGGGCGGGCCGCGCGCGGGTTTGGAAAATAAAAGATAAATCCATACCACTATATAAAAGTGAAACGTTATCTGTTTGGGGAATTTAACGCGATAACGGCTGAACATATTTTGATGGAATTTGGAATAGAGATAGCTTATAACCTGGAATGTAACCTAGGATAATATCATTAACATCATCATCATACAACACTCTCAAACGGCTGAACGGATTTTGATGATATTGAGGAATGGAGCTAGCTTATTCCCTGGACTTAAACATAGGATACTTTTTATCATAATCCCTCACGCGGGTAAAACCGCGGAGCGCAGCTAGTCCTTAGTACCCGTGCGAGCCTGTACTATTATTTATTCTGCGGTGCGAGTGCGAGTCGGAGCGGATCACTTCATTTGGTAAGTACTGACAGTTTATAATATATTTGAAGAGTTTGATGGATTGGATAGTGATAAAGGATACATACACGTTGCATGCATTGTAAATAGCAATTTGCTATATTGTGTCATGTTTAATTTCAATCATTTGATATTTGAGGTGATAAGATAAGCCTCACGTTGTAATTTTATTACTGTTATCATACGTTTGATTTGTTTGATCACAATTCTTGGACCGCTATATCTATTTGCACTTAAAAACATAATTAATGTACCTCTTTTTTTAAACCTTTAATACAGACATGCACTAAAGTTTCGTATTCGAAATATTGAACGTTGTTATAAAACTCTAACCATAAAAAATATACGATTTAATTCTCATTATGTGTCAATTGACGTCTTATAGGCGTGTGAGAGTGAGTACGGCAATAACTTTATGTAGATAGTAGACAGCAGTTGTGACAATTTATGTATAACTGCTATAATATACTCGTAGTCGTAGGAACCTCGTTTATTATCTATCTGTACTTCTGTGGTAGGTAATGCCACATCATTAACATTAATGACTAAGATTTACGTCAGCACAGTAAGCTACGTTAAAGTGCTTATTACAAATATATTGGCTACTCTTCAGCTGGCGCAGTAGGGTAGCAAACCATAACAAAAATGTGTGAGGGTGGGGGGGCCCTCCCTCAATTTCATCGAAAGTCAAAGAGTGGTAAAATTTCGGGGATAAAAAGTAGGTAGTTATGTTTTGAATTATTCTAAGACCTAAACTTTCTTCATTTCAAGATCACCAAAATCCATTCAGCCAGCCATTACGGAGCTGAGCATATCTATTGGTACTATTATTTATTCTGTGCTATAGGTATATTATATGAAAAGCTAGGTACTTGTACTATTATTTATTCTGTGGTAACAGTAACACATTTTGGTTAGATTGATTATTTCATGTAGACTAGGTAGAAAGTAATCTGAGAAAATAACATGTAGATTAGAAAACTAATCTAAAAAAAACAATATATAAAAAAAATATGCTTTGTCGTCGAATTCTGAGCTACCCTGAAAGTTTCAGCCGGATAGCTAATCGGAAAGAGCTCGAAATTTGATTTGCATATTCCACCCGGAAGACAAACAAGAAAATGACTTAATATAAAGGTGTTAATAAAACTTTTGTAACTAATTTCAAATCAATTTGAATCAATCACATCAACCAAATAACGTACCACAATCAGAAACAGCAGCCGTAATCAATGTACTAAAGATCATAGATAAGACAACACAAAACAGACTAGAAATCAAGTGGCTCTCAAGTTTTCCTCGGTAATTTTTTATCTATCTGTGCGAGCGGAAGTCGGGTTGATGCGCGCATCTATGCCGCATCCCGTTTCGCGCCGTCCTCCAATCGCCACCGACCTTCGGCTGTCAGACCTCCTCAGTTCTCCCTCAGTCAGTCAGTCTTACTCCGCGCGCAGTTGAGTACGGACGTACGCCTCTGCCGCGAAATATCCTGACTCGCGAGCTTTCGATTTACCTGTGGATTGTCAGTGATAAGTGTCTCTGAATTCTTCGACGCTGTGGTTTTTTTCCGGATTAACGCCACCCTCTGTTCTGCGGGGAAAACCCATCGCATAAACTCCAAGGTCAGTACGTTATGCTTCGCGAATAATAACGAGATTGGATGCATTCGGAATGTCGCATGTCCAGTATTTATTAGCATTAAAGGTCCTTTCAAGAGATGGTTTCGTATGGAGTGTATTGAAGTTCGTTGACGCTTAGACGCGCCTGCTTGTTTTTTTTTTTATGTTGATAGACGGGTCTGCGTATCGAGGAAGCAGTAATATAGTGCGGTCAAGTGTTATATTGTTATGTTTAATATGTGAAGATTCATCGGAATCTTCACAAACTACAATCGAATCGTTGTCATTTGTTTTACAATAAACGTTTTTGTACTCAATTTGTGGACTATCATTTGTAATCGTTTAGTAATAATTTTAAATTGTTACTTACATACAAGTTATCGTCACATTCGTTTAAATTAGGTACCTACTTAACAAATTACTGTGATTTGGATCACCGATGTCAACTAACGCCAGATTTCGTAGAAATGTGTTTATCAGCTTTGATTATATTTCGAGTGTTAATAGCAAGATAAGTCGTAATTTTTATCTGATAATCAACGTAATGTCGTATTCAATTTCACATCTAGGTCTTAATTTTGTACTAAAAGTGTATTAAACTCTTAAACTCATCATCGGTTTTCATCGGTTCTTAAATTCATCTCAGGGGAACGGTTTCTAGGTCTAAGATGAGGTACCTAGGTAGGTAAAATAATCATCTCAATAAGCACATGATGTTATATAAATGATCATCCTGGTTCTGATTATACTATGTACCTATTTACCTAATATAAAATAATGTAGTATCATAATCATAGGTATTCACTAATGAACATGTAAAACTAAAACTGCCATTAAAATTAGGAGGTAGCTTATTACCTATACCTACCTATCTACAGAAATGTCGATTCTCATATTAGATTTCTTAAAGGTAAGGTAGTTAGTAGGACCGCACCGCGCGCGCCATTTTGCGACTTACGCATTTACCTAGAAGGTTTGACTGGTTACTGGTTCTTCTGTTAGTTCCGCTTCTCGTCACACTACACATTAGCGTCGTCATAATGAAACGAAAAACAAGAATGTTTAAAATCTTCTTAGAGAAACACTGAATTACGTATAATTAAAAAAAAAAGTTTCATTTGTAACTTTTAAACTTTCGTGATTCGAACACATAGTTATATTGTGACCACGATCAATGCAACTTGATCGAAACGTCGATGTAAATAAAAATTGAGAAATTTCTATTCGATCCATCGATTTTATCCTTAACATCTGAATTGATTAACCTTGTACTGTTGACAACATAATCCTTAAATAATTATCTTCTATATTATACCTATAAAAGGTTTATTATCGCAGCGTCGAGTCTCTGCGTTGACTTTATGAGGCCTATTGTTAAGCTAATTTAATATAACGTTAGTAGGTACAGTAGACAGAAAAAACACTCAATTAAAAGTGTACCGTGGACGTACTGACTGAATGAATGACATTTAACGCTTAGCCTAAACCAGTGGATCTAGAGATTTGCAATTTCTAAGAAATTTTCTTGGTGCACTCAGGACGGAGAAATAGTAAACTTTGTATGGAGAAACATTTCTTTAAAGTCACGGCGAAAACTCATCTCAGGGGTGAACGGTTCTTGTGTATGCACACTTCTCTTGCTGCCATACATTGAGATCTTTATCGTATAGCTCTAAGTGGCGGTTCTTCAGTCCTTTGTCTAAAAATACGACACCAAGCATGCGATGCGAGGGAAGATATCGCTGTATTTTACCGTTTGTAATAATATTATATTGCCATTAAATAAGTCGTATTTAACATCAAATAAACAAAACCGAAATAATAAACCATTATTAAATAAACGTCAAACATTTAATTTTTTGTTCATGACTTTAAGTTATTAATTACTAAGTGCAGATTTTCTTAAAAAATTAAGGAGACTTGCACAAATTAAAAATTAATATAACCCCCTCCACCTATCTACCATTATAGCTAAGAAGCATCTCGATCACATCAGCTTTAAAATATAAAAAACCGCAACAAAATTGGTCCATTCATTTGGGAGCTACGATCCCAACCTCTCCCACCTATTACTATTATTTATTCTATGCCCATTATAGCTAAGAACCATATCGATCACATCAGCATACAGACAGAAAAACCCCCCATCAAAAAGTCTATTTATTTGGGAGCTACTATGCCACAGACAGACACAATGATAGAATGATACATACACACCCTAAACTTATAACACCCCTCTCTTTGAGTTCGGGGGTTAAAAAGCAATGAGACGAATTGATAAATTAAACATTATTCAGTGTTTTGCCTCATTGGGACGACTGTGTCTTGGAACGAGTCGCTTAACGTAACCTACCTACCTACAACTTTTTTATTAATATATAGCTTATTTATAGGTACACTAGCTGTGCCCTCGGCTTTGCCCGCGTGGTCATAATTTATGGGTTTTATTTATTTGCGCGGAACCCTAATTATTTTTTGGAAATAAAAGTAGCCTATGATACTCCTTGTAACATCAGCTATCTTCCAGTGAAAGTCCCTTCAAAATAGGTCCAGCCGTTTCGGTGATTAGCGGGAACAAACAGAAAGACAGAGAGAAAAAACTTTTTTGTTAGTTATGATTTCCGTGTATACTTTCATAGGAATTCAGTAAAAAGCTGTTATTTTGACATTACGAACAGACACTTCAATTTTATTTATATGTAGTATATTATTTATATATATATATATATATAATATGCGTCTGTTTTATTTATTACTAGCTTTGCCCGCGTGGTCAATTCATTTTAAAATAGCCCATACGTGTTATTCCAGGACCAAAAGTAGACCTATAAAGTATACTACATTTCTTCAAAATTCGTTCAGCCGTCAAAAAGCTTTCTATCGATTGCTCGGATTGAGATACGTAGTACCCCAGTTTTTAAGTCAAAACCTAAGCTATCCAACTATAAAAACCGTATCGCAATCGGTCAAGTAGTTTTTAAGTCGTTCCTATTGCTTTATTATAAGTACGAGTATATATATTGTAAAAAATCTGGTAAACAGTCCCTTTCTTTTCAAGTTAATTGTCGGTAGAAGAAAGCTAAATTTTTATCTGTATACTAGCTGTGCCAGCGGCGTTGCCCGCGTGGTAATTTTTCTGTGATTGAATCCAGAACCAAAAGTACCAATATACCAAATTACATCAAAATTCGTTCAGACGTCAAATCGTTTTTTATCGTTTGCTCATAATCATCGGCTTGAGATACCAAGTACACCAGTTATCCAGCAATGAAAATCGCATCGCAATAAATCCAGTAGTTTTACGTGATGCACGAACAAACAAACAAATAAACAAAAATAATCGATTTAAAACAATGATTTATTCTTGCTCAGTAGCTTATTTTAAGTACCCTAAACATTTTTTTATCATCTTCATTGAACAGACTTTTTGGTAAGTACCTACTGCTTTAATAAAAGTAAATAATACCATTATTGTACCAAAAACCACGACTTCAAATAGATTCGTAGTAAGTAACTAATATATCCAGATAGGTTCCTACTAATTAATTAATTAAATTCTTGGAATCAAATCCCTTATGTTTTTGTATTACCAGTATATTACACCTCTCCTGAAACGATCACTTCTAAGAGCGATGGTAGCCTAACGGTTTAGTAGTGCAACTTAGAATCCAACGATACCGGGCTCGATCCTTGGCTTTTACCAATAACTTTTCTTAGTTATTTGCGGTTTTCCATCGCTCCGTGCTTCGGAGGGCTTTCAGTCCCGGTTGTTATTGATTAATAGTAGTCGTTAAGCCATGTCGCGGCCGACAAACTCTGAAACCAGAGGCCAGTACTACCTCATACGACAAACAATCAACTCTCCGAGAGAGTATTTACTTAGAGAGAAAGGTATAAAATAATGATCTGATTCTCAGTTACAAGCCAACCAAGAAATAAAAATGGTCTAAATAAATAAAGGTATTTTGATTTTCTCGTATCGTTCACCTTACCTAACCTATATAGAAATATGTTACAATCCTACTCCCTCACATAGTAATACCTGGAAACCGAAACAAAAGCACAGAATAAATATTAGTACTACGTTCAGAAAGCTCACTCTGCTAAGACAATTAAAAAAAAAGCGACTTTGCCGCGACGCCATAAAGTGCAATTCAGTTCGCACGACCTGTACCGCGCTTCAGAATTAGCGCGCGAAGTACATCGAGTGAAACAGGCCTGACAATAGTGCACGTAGCGTTGTATCACTTAACTATTACTGTCACTTGATGAATTATTATCCTTGACCCATACGTGTCGTTATCTTTCGCGATGTAACTCTCTATCATACACTTATTACATGCTTGATGTCAACGAACAATGAGCTGCTTCCGAGGTTAAACCTAATTCAAGGAAACTTGGAGGCCTTCTCAAGATATTCATGACTAGCTACCCGCCCCCGCTTTGCTCAGGTAGCTAAGAGATTCTCTATATATTTATTTGCGTCCGCCCGTCTCGCACTCGCGACATTTACACCACAGAATATACTAATAATTGAAGGTCGTTTCGGAAATAAATTGAAATCCGCTCATCAAAAATATCGTCCTAACTTAACTACTCGTCATAAAAATATGGTGTAAAAGGCAAAACTAATTAACATGAAATGATTAAGACTAATACTGTGTTATTTAATTTGATAAGGATTCAGTAATACCGTTTACCACAGTTCTCTGTTTTTTTTTTGTTTGCTGAAATACTTATATTTTGGGCTTTCTGTGATCGGTACAAGTACATATATGGCGTCAGGAACTTTTTTGTAACCTAATGAAGATTTATAATATTTTTAGTACATCCTTTCACTTATATATATATATATATATATATATATCAAAAGGTTTGGTGAACGGCCTGTTTTTTGACTTGGATTAGTTATATTGTAATTTCTTATCGTTTTTTATCTATGGCTATGGCACTCGGGGATAATGTAGCTTCCCGAAGGAAAAGAATTTCCTGAATCGGATCAGTAGTTTCAGAGGTTAGCGGTAACAAACAAACTTACAAACTCATTATATTATTGAAGTAAAGTTTGTAAGTTTGTTTGTGTAGTTGTACCACAACTGTGAACAAAACTTTTTTCATGGTTAATTTTATACATCACTTAACATTAGGTGGGATAAAAGTTGAGTAAGAAATTTAGAATATATTATTTAGGTAGCTTAATCCTCTCACATCAATCACCTATTAATGTAGGTATACTGTTTTTTTTAGGTATACTGATTCAAGAGCAATAGCAAAGGAGGAAAACGATATGCAAGAAATAAATGCGATTATTGAAAAATGGCTTAACATGTAGGCGAGGCTGATATAATGTTACATATTAGGGGGAGAGAGGGGAGGGGGTGGGAGACAGCTATATACATATTTAATTTGTGCTTGTTACCTGTAATAAAATAATATTCCCTAGATACTACAAATGTGAACATTTTGGTAGAAACTAAAATCATTTTTAATACTAAGCAACTCAAATAATTTATTGAAAGAAAGAAAGAAAAAACATTTATTCAAAACCAAAAAAAAATAAAAAAAAATAATAATTAGATGATTGATTATTGAACATAAACATAAGTGTGTACAAAAATAATAGGTACCTGGACATGTATTTATACACATAAAGAACAAGTTATAAAATAATAATATATAAATGAAGAAAAAGAGAGTGCGAACCATAAATAATTATTCCTATAGAAAGTAAACCCCTGACCTGTAAGAATCTGAATATGAAAAAGCATCGCTACTAAGTAATCGAATCAATTTTACTTGAGAAGGCAAAGGTAACGATTTCCCAAGCAACGGCAGACTCATAAAGAACAAAGAGTATAAAAAGATATTTCACCTGAAATACCCTGTTTGGATCTTATAAGAGTTTTAATAAAAAAGTAACTTGGTGAGTTTAATTCTGACGAGAAAGGAAACAACCAAAAAGGTTACTTAATAGTAACCTAACCATTCTTAATAGAATGGGGCGGACAAACGACAATGGTTGGAGGTCTTCAATAATAGTATTTAATGAATTACCTTTACCTGTTCAAAGGTAGGCATTCCAAATTAATGGTGAAAATTGGTTGTCGAATAGTTAAGTGAAACTTGCTGAAACCACCAAAATATTTCGGAGCTAATTAGTAAGGTGAGCTCGGCGTCCAAAGACGCTCAGATTCGTGCCAATGAGTTTCCTTCCAACTCCGGACGCCGTAAAATTACGGAAGTAATTTACGGTTAAGCTGCTAATTTACGAGTATGGTGGTTAGTAGTAAAACTTCCAATCTCTATTATTAGTTTCAGAGAAAATCTTATGGTGGATTCCATTTTTATGGGCCCTAAACGAAATCTCAAATATATGGAATTTACGTTTAATAGATTTAATGAACAATCATATTTTGCCTAGAATTTTCTGAAGTTTGATTATAATAATACCTAATTTTATTTCATTACATTACTTTTTCTACTAATTTTATTAGAAAACTTTTTTATATTGTTCATTATAGCAAATATTGGTATTGTAAAAATTTCATTAGTTTTCCTTAATATTTTATAAAAGAATAATATTTTGGCTTTCCGTCGTGCGATAAGGGAATGAGCTCCAGTTTTGATCTTGCTAACCGGTAGGTAAGTATCTGATTTTCCAGCTATCTTTGGAGTTAATGTTATGAGCGACATTTTTGATACAAATATATAGAAATTAGAAACCAAAATCATTTCAGTAAAATAGAAAAAAAATATGTTTTTTTTATCATTGTTACATAATTTCGCTTCATAAAAACTGTCAATAGGTAATGCTTTCAATTTTGGTTTCACTATATAAATAAAAATATAAATAATATATGTGGAATAAGATTGGTTGTAGAAATGTTAAATTTTATAAATATGTATACATAGATAAGTATCTCAAAATCTGCTGGCAACTGATTCTTTGACCTGGTATTCTTGGTGTATAACATCATCCGGTCTTGTTTTACCAGTTTTGAGTGGCAGTGTTTGTGGATATCAACATGCAAGAACGTGGTCAACGGCCTCGATTGGAGTTATACTTTTGTATGGATTTCTTTGACACACATTGTATATTGGGTAGTAGATGTTAGCATAGCAAATTTCCAGTTGTCGTCCTAGTTTTAATAAATCGTCTGTGATAAATTTTCCTAAGATTGAGATTTTAATAGTTTTTCATTAGAGTTTCATAAGTAAAATTTCAGATTTTTATAACTTCAACCGCTTTCTCTATTATTACTCTGCTATCGACTAAGCTTTTATAACTCTCGGAGTAAAACCAAGTCCCATATTGCTGAGCACTACGCTGTACAGAGGCACAATATGCGGCACCATACTAAAACGCTTTGTTTTAGAGCCAATCAAAATTATGCACGGTGGGTTTCATATTCGTGTGACGTCATCTCGGTTTAGCTAATGAGTTTTCCCCTCCATATTCAAGTACCGCCGCAATTTCAACAGCCCCAAGATCCAGCTGTGGAACTGCTTAAACAATAGTCATAAATTCCACGCGAGACGCCAAGGTGTTTAATTTATATAAAGACTTGCCCGTGTGCTTCTAAAGTACGGAGTAAGCGTATTCAAGACGAAGATTCCAACTTTAAGAACCTCATAATTTGCTTTGTTGGAACAAGAATCAATTCAGTTCGTAAAACTTTTGGCACATAAAAAAACCATAAAAATAAAACTTCCTTTATCAAAATTGGCCTTGGCAAAGCCAAAATAAACAAAACTCTCGTTCACACCTGTAGCATTTTTAAAATGACTAAAGTAACGCAAAATTGACTTAAATGAAGCAAGTGACGTAACGACTTTTCTCGCGACGAGACGTCGTCAGTTACGATGAGTAATTACACCTAACACGGCTTCCGCCCCTCGATGCGGAACGAGAATCAGCCCCATGGGAATCTATAGATATAACTATCGGAGACAATTATTGGACCCGGCCAAATTTATACCTAAAGTCACAAGACATAGGGTGGATATTCAAATGAAGACTGTCGGAATCTTTAACTAGTCATTAGCCAGTTTGCAATTATGGAAATCTGATAATGACGATGAAACGACAACGACGACTCAACTGATGTTTGCTATTCAGACGAATATTGAATAGCAAACATCAGTTGAGGTAATCTTTCAAGGTACCTAAATATATTGGAATCAATGAACGTAAAGTTCATCACCAAGTGAATGTCGAAGTGACGTTGTGAACGATGGCAATGCAGGTCTTTGACCACATGGGCAGTCCTAGTAAGAAGACTATATATAGCAAAAGCATTCGAGTTATTGTAGGTAGAAATAGTAATTTTAGTGCAATAAAGTATAAGTGCTACATTTTAAAGAACACGTCACGTTGCGCCTCTCGATTTCGCAGCGTGACCTGACGAAGAACTTCGGATGCGCTTGAAACCTAAGTCGACATTTCGAACCTAAAACTTGAGTCCTGGTCGATTATTACGAGTATTATTATTTAAAAACGAAACACGGGCAAACTGTATTCGCCTTAGTGCATATTTATGATGTAAGTTCGTGCTTTAGGAAATGCTAAAGAAGATGAATCAAAAGTAACAGTTTCATTATTAATTGACTCTTGAATTACCTACTCAGTTATGAAACCTTTTGGAATCATAATTTATCGTAAATATTATACTTAGTTTATTTTGCTAAACAAATTTTCTGAAAAGTTTCATCTTAGCTTTAAATAAAATAAAATAATGTCTATGTAGATCGAGAGGATATCATTTATCGCGTTACTTCGTTTTTATACTTTAATTTATAGCAATAGTAAGAACCTGAATATAAAAAAAAACCTCAATCAATGATGATATAATAATGACCATATGGAATAAACTGCGTATGAAGCTGTTGATACTATCAACGTATATAATAAATATTTTGTTGATAAAGCATAAGTTGAGTTTTATATCCTTTTTAATAAACAATTACTTTAAAACAAGCTAAAATAAAATGAAGATAAAACCCGACCCCCTACCCCTCATTATAGATAAGAACCATCTCGATCACATCCGATTTCAAAGGTCAAAACCGCATTAAAACCGGTCCATTTGTTTGGGTGCTACAATGCCCCAAACAGACACTAAAGACACTAAGACTATGATAAAATAATACATACATACTTACATACACACCCTAAACTTGTAGCACCCGTCTTTTTTGAGTTTGGGGCTTAATAAACAAAGTTAGGAATAAAGTAGTTTCCATACAAAACTAAATTAAAAGCAACGGAGACTTAAAACAAAAGTGTAGTGAAAAATGCTACCAACATTTAACTCAAAACAGTTATGGTTATGTCTCGTAATCATAACTATGGGAACATTTGACTAACAATAGAATAGAACGGGCAAAGAGCAAAACTGATAAAGTTATTACCTAACGGAGCTTGCACTTTAAGCCGAAATGTGCTTCAAATTTGACGATTCGTCTTCACGAAGATTTAAAACTAGATAATTGAAAACGGTTAATTGACTTTATTATTTTATGTGTAATAAATGTTCAAAAAATACTTTATCCGGATGTATTCTCCGATACACGATGACATAAATATGGCTTGATAGAAAAAGAAACGTAAAGTGACACCCGTTTTGATGGAATGAATCAATTTCATTCAGTTTCTATCGAAGATATTTTTACAATATAAAAAGTGCGTAAGTCAAACAAACGGGTCGCAAGTTCGAATCCTGCAAGGTTCGAATCATTTTTGTGATGAGCAGAAATGTTTGTTTCCGAGTCATGGATGTAATATTTAATGTATGTTTATCCGTTATCTAGTGCCCATATTACAGGGTATCCTAGTTTGGGGCTAGGTAACTGGTGTGGAATTGTCCCAAATATAAAAAATAATAATTCAAATTCATCTTTACAAACAGTTTTTTGAAAAGTAATATTATTAAAATAAGTAAATTAAATTTAAAATATTAAATAAAATCAGCTCCCGAGGTGCATCACCTCTTCTGCTTAAACCTGCATATTGACCAGCAGAACAAAAATTTTGGAGCGTTACAGTGCCTTGTTGTTATTGTTGTTGAGTGTTATATTATATGAGTTGTTATTTCATATCGCAATGGGCACACGGAAAGCACATGATGTGATTCCAATCAACACAATCGAGTTTTGCGCTTGCGGTCACTCGGAATCTCTGAACATAGACAGGTTCCGTAGAAATTGTCTATCTAGTTTTCTCATAGCTGCGGTTTTAGTTTCACTAATTCTGCGGCAGGTTCGCCTCAATAATGCTTTTCTATCGACGTATATAGGTGAGTCAATCAAAATTTAAACACTTTCAATAATTTGTATGTCAACTTGACAAATAATGAAATGTAAAAATAAAACATTAACTAAGATATATGATTGCTTAAACCACTACCTATAGACAAAAACATATCTACAGGTAGTTCAAGCGATCATTTATAAAAATGAAACGTTGTGATATGTACATTGGCAATGGTATCGATTACAAAGGGACCAAATAAATTTCTGTTTTTTCTTCATACTATGAAAGAGAAGAGACCTTTAAAACGTCAATGTTTACGATGCTTTTAAAACGTCGAACCCTTGTACCTCAACGCTAACTAACATTCCTTCATTCCGCATTTACCAATACAATTTGTTATCATGTTTTTCAAGTTTTTATCTTTATTCGTGGTTTGAAACAAAATCTTATAAATGGTGTGGTTACTATTTAGGATGGCTTAATACACAGAATTTGGAAGTATATATTTTCCGGAAATGTTGTATTGTAATACTTTTATTTCATTTTTGTAGATTGTTGTGGAAAGAGTGCGATTCTTTTATTCCCCATTTAAGTTCAAAAACTAAACCCCGACTACGATCGGGTAAAAGATAGACTATGACACTCTTGCGATGCAGACAAAACGATTGATACCTCGCTTGTGAAAATGAGACCATACTTTATTTTGAACACATAACCCTTCCTTTGCTTCGCCGTAGTCGGTTATAGCCTATGACGCTAGCAGAAGATGAATCGATTGATATCTCGCTTGTCAAAATCGGACCAATATGAGCGACGCTATGGTGGAACATCCACATATCTACATACATACATAGATTGTTAAACTCATTACTCTTCCCTTGCTTCGCCGTACTCGGGTAAATAGATAACGAATAATTCATTTTACTGATCATCATATTCAATGTATACATTCAGAACACCAAGGCAGAAATATGTTAATATTAATTTTACCCTTACAGGTCTTGTTCCAACGATCCAACAATGTAGGAATAACATGTTATCATTATAATTAGAAGCGACTCATAAGTACTACCTTATTAATTTCCCTAATCACCAACGACCAATTTAATTATACGGCTTACATGAAGAAAAATCGTGAGACTAGTTCCAATAAACGTAGAATGTCGGTAGAATGTGTGTAGTTATTTCTTGTAATTAAAGGTTGATCGGTAAGCCATAATGTATTCCGACATCGTTCCTTTTAACAACTGAGCCTTGATAATGAGGAGAATTTGCATACCTATTTTTGTACTCTCGTTTCTTTATGGGACGATTCAGTTCTGATAAAATTTAACTTGCTGGTATCTGAGTTTTTCAGGCCTCCGAAGCTTAAGGCCAGGCTCCAAGGTTACATTTTTCCACTCCCCTGCCTCCTCCCCTACACTCTGCCACCTGCTATCCATAATAACCACTGAAGTGCCTGCGTAACAAGGTTGAATATCGCGAGCGCTGTTTGTACATACAATTTAGCTCGGAAGTAAATGACGTGTCTCAAAAGTTACTTATTTTATTGGCAGGCTAATAATGTATTTAGGTAAACAGTAGATAACAAACTATATTTTCTTGCTGTGAGTTTTAATTTTAGACATAAAACTTAAGCCATTGAGTAGAAAAATGAAAATACTACTGAAAATAACGCAATTTTTGATAAGAAAATGTATTGAATGAAATTCTGTTGATCACGTTTTTGTTTAATCATAGAAAGATAAAGATCTCAAAAACATATATGCTAAGTTGCACATTTGGTATTATGTTTTTGGTTGACCCAGCATATTTATGGAAAAAACCCTTAAAAAGTAGAGCCTGGTCTTAACAACTGCTGTCAATGAATAACCGACAGCTTAACGCGCCCTCCGAAGCACGGAGTGATGGAAATCCGCAGATAATATAGTCATTTTTGGTGCAGAGCCGAGGACCGAATCATCGGATTCGGTCCTCGGCTCTGCACCAAAAATGACTATTGATTAGATTGTTATGTATTCTAAAGTGCACTTAAAAGTTCGGCTATCACATTGCTTTTACCTTACGAGTAGTATTAGTTATTGATAAAACAATTGTAAATAAGTAAGGTAAAAAACGTTAAAAAATACTTATAAGCAGTAGTCATTTATGTCGTTTGTTGAATAAATTCTTTTTATTTATTTCTCTCTTTCCTACATTGAATTCAAAAAATCTTAGCACTACCGTTCAGTCCATGTAATACGAAGATATTAGCGTAATCTTGGACTATGGAAATTTTCTATCGTTTAAAATCAACTATTTTATTATCTTCTAATGAAGAATGTTTAAAAAAGACGGATTCCACACCGCCAAATCGAAAGTGAAGCACCCAAGATATGCCGATTTGATCGAACGCAGAAGCCTCACGTACCCACTTACACCATGATATGCCGATCGGCCGCCACATCGCAGCAAGATGTCGACCTTGTTAGTCGTGTTAATACTGTCAAGTTCACACAAAAAATAAAAACAATACAGTCTTTTGTGATGGAATTGTGTGTCACAAAATACCACTAATTATCCACTCGCGCACTAATAAGCAGCCTCACTTTGCTTGCTTCACTCGTTTCTCTGGCGGTGTTTTTTTAAACCTTCTTGCTTCAGATATAAATGTCCAAAGCAATTTAGCAAGTCCAAGGATTCGCGACACATTAAAAGCTCTGGTGTATCGAGGCGTTGCTCTCTAGAAATGAGCACTTTGCCAAGAACTCGAACTGGTTTCTTACCGTTACCGCCGCCTGCTGCCCGCCGCGGCCGTGTCGATATCGCAATGAGATTTTCTAAACCAAAAAACAACCATTACTGCATAAGTGAAGGAGTTATTGGTTTTTAATCTTTAACTTGAGTAAGACATCATTAATATAATAAATGCGAAAACGAAACTCGAACACGTAAGATCACTTAGAAAAGGTAACTTAGCTGTTTGTTAACTTTTCATGGCTAAATGGCTTTACTGATCTTGATGAAATTTGGTAGGCGTAGCGAAAGTATGTGTCTCGGAAGTTGTCTGCTAGTCGCTGCGCAAAATGCTATTTTTCAGGCGCAATCCCCTATCCCTCACCTTCAAGGTGAAGACAGCATTGTATAACTGCCTCGCTCACTCGCTTACGTTTTTCGCATATTCTATCTCGCTTTTACTTTATGCTATTTTATCCCCACAGTAGTACCTGCGCAATCGTCACAGAGCCTAACTTCACAAACATACATTGGCTGCGACTACTGTACCTCGTGTTTATTATGACAAGAACAAGCTTTTTTTTACCTAGGAAATGGGGGCAAAGCTTAGGGGCGCAGCTAGTGGCTTAATACAATGATGTATTTATGATAGACTAGCTGTGCCCGCGGCTTCGCACGCGTGGTCATTTCTCTGGGTTAAAAGTACTATATGTGCTATTCCATGACCTAAAATACGAATACACAAACATTTGATGAAAATTCGTTCAGCCGTCAAAAAGTTTTTATCGATTGCTCGGCTTCTTCTCATCGGTTTGAAATACCAAGTACACCAGTGTTTAAGTCAAACTCTAAGCTATCCAATACGGAAACACGCATTGTAATCGGTCCAGTAGTTTTACATGATGCGTGAACAAACAGAGAGACACGTTTTAAAAAAATGATTTATTCTTGTGCTGTAGCTTATTTAAGATAGAGCATTTTTTTTCTAATTATCTTTGTATAGACTTTTTCCTTCTTATTGCTTTATTATAAGTACAGACACTCGTAGATACAGAAAACTAATTGAGTACATACTAATTACAAGGCCTTTACAGGTTTTCACCTTATTAAATAATTTCATCATTTATTTACAACTTTATGTACTTAAAGTATTTTGTTGAAAACCAGAAACCTAATTAATTTCCGAGCTAGCTATTGTAGCGCAGACTGAGTATCTTAGACAAAGAAAGCCCAGCGGAAAGAGTGTTATTCCTTTAACACCGTTGTTTACCAGTTTCATTGTTTAGAACAATTCGTTTGTGCGATATTGAACGCACACCGAGCTCAAAGCCGATGTTACAAGTTTATCGGTTTACAATCTTGGTACCGGGGCGTAATGATGTGGACGATGTCATCCGATGCCTCCGTTCAAGTGTGTCTACTTAACCTTATCAGGTTGTTGACTATTGCCATCGCCTAGACAGGTGAATTTGTGTTGTCCGTTCGTATGTTTATTTTTTCTTAGTGTTTAATTTATTTATTTACTGGCGACCCGCCCCGGCTTCGCACTGGTACATAATTTCTCTAAATATTTCTTTGTACAATACGTTGACCTCTCGCGGCCCGCCAGCACCCGCGCCTTTGCACATTGCACCACAGAATAAAGAATAGTAGGTACCTACTAAGAATGGGCCGGCATAATTAATTGAAATTCGCGCATCATAAACATCGTGATAACTTTCAAAGGGCTGGTCAAAAACGTATGGTTTATACGGAAAAATAATCTACATAAAATGAGAAAGCTTATTCAGATATTTAATTAAATAAGGGTTAATACAGATTAGCATAAAGGAGGCAGTAAAATATGTTTTCTGTTTCTGAAAATCGTTTCGTTTCAGCGTAATAGATACACATATGTTTTAAAGAGTAACAAACCTGTAGTACATTGATTTTATATAGCTCTAATGGTATACCTACTCAGGGGCTTTGTTGAGGAAATTCGCCGTGGCCTTAGATGGATTAACAAAACACTTAGGTATAAGAATTATACTTGAAACCCGATTTTGACTCCAACAGAATCGGTTCAGTATTTTCTGAGATATATATGACAGATAGACAATGATGATCATGATGCTGAAAAGTGTTATTCTAGACTTGGACCTAAGTATCTAGGTAGATACCGTTTCATTATAATCCGTTTAGTCGTTTCGTAAATGAGTAACAAACGCACTAACACACCAGACTTCCCATTTATAATATTAGGGTGTAGGTTACTTTATTGATCTATAAAAATGTACCGTAGAACTTAATGGTAAAGCATTTTCTACCAGTCATCCAGCAGTATCCGTCGCTAAAGTAAAGTACAAGTACTTACTGAAATGCTTATAATTTAATTATTGAATTCATAATTGTCGATACCTGATGCCTGTTTCGTTCTCACAGTGTGAACTCCTTTGATTTTTTCTCGTAGGGTTTGTGTAGAATAATATAGTAGTTATTTCATGCAATAAAACAGTTATTTATCAAATTTTATTAGTATAAGTAATAATAATGGTCCAGGTCCTTTCCTTCCTTCTACAATCAAAATAGGTAGTAAAAAATAAGTTTTCAGAATTAACACGGAATATTAATTAGCACGGATAAAGTTCACTTTGGCTTCCAACTGTTTTAATCAGTGTGTTTTCCATGTAATA
Source organism: Alsophila aescularia (assembly GCA_946251855.1). NCBI lineage: Eukaryota > Metazoa > Arthropoda > Insecta > Lepidoptera > Geometridae > Alsophila > Alsophila aescularia. The sequence continues at coordinate 57,906,599 of OX276378.1, read as the reverse complement.
ATATACCTACGTAATTTACCACGGGTATTTCGCAACGGATCTTGACATCAGGATCTGATCTCGCTTTGTGTTCCCATCGGATCTCGAGATCCGTTGCAACTCAAATATTTATTTTTTTTCTTCCGACCGGATCTCGAGATCCGTTGCATATCAAATATACATTATTTTTTCTTCCGATTGGATCTCGAGATCCGTTGGAACTCAATTAAATGACGGTTGAACGATTTATGAAAAAAATATACTTTTTGTCGTTGAATAGCACAGAATACTTTCATCCCGGAACAAGATCCAAAACTAAAACCCGACTAAGGTCGGGTAAAAAATGTTATACCTCCCTTGTCAAAATCGGACCAATAGGGGCGACGCTATGGTGGAACATCCATATAGACACATACGTATCATTAATTAATATGTATACAATGAAACAGTGTATCATTGTGTACTTACTATCAGGTTTCATATTAGCAATGTTGAAAATAACCATAACGATAATGTTTGTAAGTACAAGAACCTTCACCAAAAGCTTTCTTTAGTACAGTTAGCTATCTACGAGTAGTACCTAACTACCTACTTTGTATATATTTTATACTTAATATTTGTTTGATTCAGATGGTACGTACTAAAGCAGTTAAAGAAAGAAGGGAGACCATTCGGCTGCTAATATGCTTCGAGCTATTCAGCTGCACAGACGGGGATTGAGTATCAGGAAAGCTGCTCAAGAAAGCGATGTTCATTATCCTACAATGTGCCGATATGCGAACAAGACATAAGTTCAAAAACTAACACACGACTACGGTCGGGTATAAAACAGCCTATGACACTCTTGAGATGAAGCTGAATTGATTGATACCTCGCTTGTCAAATCGGACCATGTTTTTACTTTTAACACATAACCCTTCCTTTGCTGTGCCTAAATATGATACTATAAATGAAGACGAATCGATTGATACCTCGCTTGTCAAAATCGGACCAAGTTTTTAGCTTGAATACATAACCCTTTCTCTGCTCCGCCGTAGCCGGCTAGCCTATGACAGTATTTTAAGCGAAAAATTATTTATTTGTTATGAAAATTACTAACTATTTATTAGTTTTTGATAATTTTTAAGACCTGTAGACATGTCAATTAATTTTGTCAATCCTAAACTATTATTACCTCTGCATTGTGATTATTTAAAAGACTGATTAAATAAATGTGATTAATATAACCTAATAATAATTACTCTGAATAAAACGTAGTTTAAATTTCTTTAATTTATAGCTTACATACTTAATTGATTAAAAGAAAACAAATATTAAATACTAATAACACTGTTTCATTGTTAATTACCCCTGTTTTATTGTAAAAAAACAGGTGTTTCATTGAATACACATATATGGACACAATGAAACAAAGCTCATTTAAAAGAAATGCTTTTCGGTACATATATTATAAAAATAAAAATTTAAAATACGATGAGATTACTAATTAAAAATTGTCTATCTTGGTGCAAAAAATTAGCCTTGTAACTTTAGAAACAGCAGAGGCAGGATGGTTTGACATTTTGGTGTTTCATACACTCTACCAGAATACTCAGAATACAGTGAAATTCAATCTAATCTTTTCATCATTTCAAATTCAACTTGTGCAAAGCTTACCCAGATTTAGTAATAAGGAAGCGAATTCACAACAGCTGTTGAGCGGTCCTCGGTCATTGTATCGCATGACATCATTGTTGTTACGCGAAACAATTGAAGAATCATAGCACGTATCATTCATTATTACTTTGAAAGATATGAGGATTCTTTGGTTTAGACCGCTTGAGAGAACATTATTTCAGAAAAATAACACACTTTCATGCCGCCAGATGTTTAATGCCTCTAGTAGGGTACAAAAATGAGAGATGCATACGAAGAATTAAGTCACGAGTGGAAAATATAACGGTTCTACTTTATATTTGATGACAACTAAATTAGTAGTAGTTGGGTGTACTGTGTAAAGTGAAACTTCAGTATCTGCTGAATTTGAAACGTTTATATACTGCAGGACATCATCGTGGTATGAAAATTCAAACTCGAAATTATCATCTGAAATTGAAAAATCTGTCGCAGAATTAGTAAAATATTTTACTATGGTTAAGGAAATCGTTTGAATACGATCTACTTGGTGGAAAGTGATGATGTAGTCAAAGGTGTAATTAACAAGAGTAGCTATAAAACCTTTATATAAACTGAGTTTTTAAGGACATCTGCTATAATTAGGCTCGGACGATGAATTTAGTATCAGAATACTACTATTAACTGCTAAAATCATGTTTCCCTTATTATTATAAGTGTTTCCCCATCAATGTTATTGTAATATGAAGTACTTATAAATCTAGTTATTCTTAAAAGATTTCAAACAAATGTTGTTCAGACCAGATCATAGATTTATGCCATTGATTTTTAGAAGCCTTATTAACGCAATGTATGTACGAGTACAATCTATGATATTAAACTATTCTATTATATTCCATACTTAGATATAATAAAGCAGTTAGTAAAAAAAACTCTGTCCAGTGAATTTCATTATAAACAAATTGTAAACGGAGACTTCATATAAGTTACTGTTCAATAATTTTAAATGGTGTCCATCTGTCTGTCCTCGCATAACTTAAAAGTACTGGACTGATTGAATTGCGGTTTTCATTGTTGGACAGCTTAGAATTTGAATTAAAATCTGGTTTACTTTGCATCAAAACCCGGCGGGTAGAAGCCGAGCAATCAACGAAGAAACATTTATTTGACGTATAACGAAGCTTGATGTAATGCAGTATTTTTGTTGGTTCTTAATTGGTATCTTTGGTCCTGGAATAACACATATCCTACTTTTATCCCAAATAAAAATAAATGCGGGCAAAGCCGCGTGCGCAGCGTGTTATTATAACGTATAGGTATAAGCGCTAGCGCGTTAAATTTTTTATAGCTTTCTCTCTCACACAAATCAGTGTTTCGTAAAACATAATCCAATTATTTTCCATTTCAAAACCGGTAAACTTAACGCGAATGTACGATACGTTATCGTTCAATCGATACGTGTGCAACAACAGTAGTACTGCTGTTATCAAACTGAACAACTTTAACCATGTTGCCGGCGAGAGTTTTATTCGATGTTCGACCATAGGATTTTTTACTATTATAGTTCGGAATTTATCGTGCTCATTGTGTTAAGTTGAAAACCTACGCAGTAGTAATGTTTTATAGCCAATACACCAAATTGGTGGTCGTTGCCAGTATCATGTACCATAATATCGTAGCATTGTAGTAGGAATTGGTTGTAATTATGTTGGTGTTCAATAAATAATTTCTTTATCATTTTGACTGTACCTTAATTTCAACCAATCTACGCGATTCTCTCGATGCATATTGATATGAGTTTTTGTCACGTTTACCCGTTTGTTTTTTGACAACTATATTTAATCAAAAGATTACTCTCAATTTAGGAGAATTATAATAAGTACGTTTATATGTTCAAAAGTACATGGTACCATGAATAAACTTGAAGACGTTAAAATAAACCGATATCCATACCAATATATAAAAGTGAAATTGTTTGTTTGTTGGGAGCTTTCACGAGATAACGGCTGGACGGATTTTGATGGAATTTGGAATGGAGATAGCTTATACCGTGGAATAAAACATAAGGTACTTTTATCTCCGAAAATTATAAGTTTCCACGGGAAAACTGAAAATGTCGATGACTCGCTGTAAGGAACGGTTGCCATGAAAACGAAATAACAAGTCTATCAAAAAAACATCAAGAGCGTCGGTGCTATACCTACTTTTGCATTAATTTTTAATATCCTAGAAGAAAATAAGATGCTTTTTTTTTCGTGATTAACTTTAGTCCGCGCGGACGAAGTTGCGGGCGGAAAAACTATTAACAAATAGAACCAGTATGATTGTTTGATGTTTGTGGGATATCTCATTGTCACTTTTACCTTTTATATTTGTAGTTTACATGTTTTGTTACATTTGAAAAAAATATAAAGAATGAACAAATATGGAAAAAAATACATCCCCGTAGAGTTTCTTGGTGCTCTCTTCTCTAACGGGCGTATTTCCGAAGCACAGGTAGAGTCAGAAGGGTATTTCCTTTTCCAGTGTGAGATTTAACTCTGTTGGCACATGAAAGGGAAATTTCCTTTTCAAACTCAAAGAATACTTAGTTTATCTAAATTTGGATTGATTTGATCTTTTTATAATATTTTATGTATATCTCTTTGTTCAGGAGATGTTAATTTTGACTTGTAAAAGTGCTATTATTTTTGCCTATTTACAATAAAATACTTTGACTTTGACTTTGACTTTGAACCCAACTGTTATATATTACGCGTTAAAGCAGATATACATAACTAAAACATTTCCTCGCATATCCCACAATAAACATTGGATTACAATAACACCGTTTAATTTGGCGATTATTTCATTCGATTATATAAATCAAATCGGTAATGCTCTCGATAATCAATTTGCCATGATCGTTATGCCATTAGGTTTAGCCGTAACCAAACTGAGGCTTTTCATGATGATTACCTGCTATTATTTTGTGTAATAATAAGAATTAATTTGATTATATTTATTAAAAGCTTTAATTTAACTTCACTTGTATGTATGTATTTATCTATATGTATTTCTGTCTGTCCTGGAATTCAAATTTCGAGCACTTCCCGATTAGCTATCCGTCTGAAACTTTCAGTGTAGCTCACAAATTGAAGAAAAGGAAAAAAATGTATTGAAAGATAAGACAATAACAAAAAAAAAACATTTTTTTATTTAATTTTTTAAACTATACTTTTTGTAAGTTATTAAGTAGGATTAAATTGAAAAGTTGTGGTCACATAATTAAGTAGGATTAAATTGAAAAGTGGTGGTCACATAATTAAGTAGGATTAAATTGAAAAGTGGTGGTCACATAATTAAGTAGGATTAAATTGAAAAGTGGTGGTCACATAATTAAGTAGGATTAAATTAAAAAGTGGTGGTCACATAATTAAGTAGGATTAAATTGAAAAGTGGTGGTCACATAATTAAGAATGTTTTTTTTTTGAGAGGGCATTTTTTGGATTATGTTTGCTTGGACTGGCTTCTACTTTCTCCTGTTCCGATATGGCACTTGCGAGCGGAGTATAGCCGATATTACGACATTTAATCTAATCTAATTATATGGCCACCACTGATTATGAAATGGCAATACATTTTTTTTATGTGCTTTCAGTAACGAGGAAAATAAGAGCAAATTGACCAATACTGACCTTTGTTATCAGGACTCAGCTATAGTAAAACGGCTAACGGATTGCTCAGAAATCATAGCCAGATTCAGCGAAAAAAAATATACAATATTGAAAGTTGAGATAAAGCTCATTAGCGTGTTGCCTTCATGTAGATGTAACGTCATTCAGAGTACCAAATTACCTTTATGAGTAATTGAGTATGTGGGGTTCCCTGAATCAGCTATTCAATTTAAACGGTAAGTATGCCAGGTCTTCATAGAGTTGAAATTCGAACTTTTTCCTTGACAATATTTATTGAAATAGTTATATAAGCCATTTATTTTGTTTTATAGATATAGTATTTTGTACCATGGCACATTGTTTGTTTGTTAGTCGTATGAGGTACTAGGTAGTGCTTACCTCAGGTGTCAGAGTTTGTCAAGCCGCCCGAGGGCCTCTGATATTTGCTTAACGACAGCTATTAATCAATAACAGCCGGGACCGTCAGCTTAACATGCCCTCCATCCGGAGCGATGGAAAACCGCACATAAGTTAGAAAAGTTATTGGTTGGTTTAGCCTAGGATTGAACCCGGTATCGTTGGATTCTAAGTTTTACTATTGAACCGTTAGGCTATCATCGCTCTTTGTTGGTTGTACCACATGAAATTTAAAACAGCAGAAATTCCGATATTTAGATGAAACTATCCTACTAATATTGTAAATGCGATATATTGTATACATATTTGTAGGGTATGTTAACACTCTGCGCTAAAACGACTAAGGATTTTGATGAAATTTGGTATAATAGATACTGACCAAGATTAACACAAATTTTCATTATCATCTACGAGGTGCAGCTAGCTAAGCCATAAATATGTTATACCTTTTGCTTTAGACATAAACTTAGACTTTCGTCGACGTTTCGTTAAAACGTTTAACAATGAAACAACCTAATATGACATCACCAGCGAGGTATTTTGCAAAACATAGTAAAGTTTCGTAAAATATTATTACACGTCAAGTTCAACAGCTGTGTCAATCAAATCGGTTGAGTGTGATTAGATGTTTGACTAATTTTAAGTCAAACATCTAATCACACTCAACCGATTGAGTGTATACAACACTGACACACTTACACATAATATATTATGTGAATATGTAGGTGTGACAAACGTCGTCTTCCACTTCCACTTATATTTCTATATAAACAAATTGTAAAACTAGTTTCGTTAATTACCCGAGTACCCCATTGTTCTGATTTTGACAAGCAAGATTTCAGTCGATTCGTCTTCATCGCAAGAGTGAATTTCCGTAGTTCTTTTCACATTTCTTTATTACTTTCTATGCAATCGTTTGACGACGATCTCACCTGATGGAAACCGAAGGTATAACACGCTTGCCTAGTAGAAACCTATTCGCTCTTGACTTTACAACATCTGGGTTATATTTTAACGGAAACACTGTCGAGGGCAAAGAATTCCACTCCTTTGCAGTTCTTATAATAAACGAAGAAGCGTAACTAACATACAACAACTGTACATTCCACACTAATTATTTAGCCCCAAACTAGGATGCCCTGTTCTATGCCCTGACTGCTGTCAGGGTCACTAACCACTAGGCCAACTTAGCCGTTTGTTAGAGAATTTAGTGAGCAACCGATCGTTTGGGATTATACGTCCACTCGGCTTATGATGATGGTGATGATTATACGTCCACTCGGCTTATGATGATGGTGATGATTATACGTCCACTCGGCTTATGATGATGGTGATGATTAAAATTTTCTGTCAAACTCATGTTGTGTCAAACACAGCTGCCACTACGCCACTTCATGGACTTCACGGGTATTAGATTAAAGATTAATAAAATAAATAACAATTTCAAGGGATAATTGTTTACCATAGCACGTGCCAAAATGTAAACTCAATAGGGCGTTGTTTATGTGATAATTTACTGTGAATCCATGCTATAACTATAGTTGTAACATTTTGGCATTTAGTTTTAGAAATTAAGTAATTATTTTAAATCAAATATTACGTCCTAACCTATTCTGAACCATAGCGACCTTTAACCATCATCAGATTGTACAATTTTGATTAGGAAATTGTGATTTATGAATTGCAATGCAAATCTTTATAATTGGAATGTTCTGGCTATTATTTCGTAGACAACGCAGCGGTAGGTAGCTTAATATCATCGGGCTAATTGCTTTTTCTTTTATTATCCACTTAGATAATTGTCTATCGTGGAATAATGATCGTTAAAAAACCTTTTTATTACACGCTGTCGTGTTACTTCTGTTCTACAGAGAACAAGAGCTTTTTAAATAATTATTAAAATATAGGGAAATCACTTTGTAAACTAAGGAATTTAAAGTAATATGAGCAGGCTTTATCATAAACTAGTAACTTGCCCCGGTTACTCATGTGCTACCCGGGCAAGTTACTAGTTTATCTCACACCTTGGCATTTTTCTTACCTTTAGCATTTTTATACCAGTCGTATCTTCTACAAAAAATACGCCATTAAGCGAAATTCAAAATCTTTAGCAGCAACGATCGTGGTGTTTTTGACTATAGACAACTGCATTATTACTCACGTACTTGACAGACTTGTTATTATTTCGTTTCCATGGAAATATTTCATTATTATTTCGTTTCTATGGCAACATGTCAATCCGTTCTGTATTTTTGATACCTTTAGTCACATTATTGCAATTTAAATAGGGACAAATTTTTGAAAAATAAATTTCTGCCTGTTACTCGCTGATAATGTTGTTTTCTATATGTGAAAGAATTTTTCAAATTGGTTCCGTATTTTTTGAAGTTTATCCATTACAAAAGAACTTATGCATATGGTATATAATTTATAGGCATACGTTCTTTTTTGGCAGGACAGGCGTGTTTTTTTAGGTTTTAAGATAATTATTTGTAAATTGTCATCATAATTGTCAACAGCTTGACACCCACAAAAAGCTTAATGACCTATATTCCCAACCATTCACTAATACAATTGTAAGAATGCCAAAGTTTATATTCTCTAGAACAATAGGCACACTTTGTGAATGTTTGTGGGAAGTTTTATTTATTGTCAGACATTATTATAATCTAGGCCCCCATAGAATCAAAGCACTTAATTTCTAAAGTATTAAATTTGACTAGTCTGGGAACTGCTATTACTGTTGAAGTATATAATATACTACACTATAGTAGGTTGGTGAATGTATGTGTCTGCGTTATAATCAATATTTATAATAAACTAATAAGAACGAAAAAGTCTGTGCAATGAAGACAATTTAAAAAAAAAGGTACTTAAAATAAGCTACTGAACAAGTTATTTTTTTTTTAAATCGTCTGTCTGTTTGTTAGTTTGTGTGTATGTTCACGTATCACGTAAAAACTACTGGACGTAATTTCACTGTTGGATAGCTAAGGGTTTTACTTAAAAACTGGGGTACTTGATATCTCAATCCGATGAGTAGAAGCCGAGCAATAGATAAAAATATTTTTGACGGCTGAAGAAATTTTGATCAAATGTTGGTATATTGGTATTTTAGGTCCTGGAATAGCACATAGAGTTATTTTAACCTAGAGAAATAACCACGCGTGCGAAGCCGCGGGCATCAGCTAAATATAACCATAATGTCTACTACTTTTTTTTTAATTGAAATGTAGATTAGTAATTTTTATGTATACCACGCGTCAACTTGGGGTGAGCATAATAATAACTTTAAATTAATAAGTACCTCGTTGGATGGATCAAAAAGGTATATGTGGAGTTCAGTTTAAGTCAATGACTAGATATTTATATTTCTCTTTTATTATTTAAAATTGCACATAAGGCATGCCTGTACATTGACGATAATTGCAAAACTTACTGGGATTGTCACTGATCTGTTTGACATTAAAACTCGAACATGTTGATGTAGTTTTTGGGGTTTCATTTCAAACCAAATAATGTAGGGTTTTAGAGTTAAATAGTAAAAACTAATTTATTAGCTTAACATTCAAAAGCTAGCTGATATAATCCCGATTGATTCAATTTGACGTTTGTTTCATTACTTACTTTCGTGATGATCAAAAACAAGAATTACAAGTCAAAGTGAAACTAAAGAGATTTAAGCGAATTACGTCTCAAAGAGGACAAACAGACTCCAAAAATTAATAATAATCACATTTAGGTAAAATACGTCTTGAGAATATTACTCGCCCAAACTAAGTTAGAAATATCCATAATTAAGCTCGGCTTAGACATTCAAATGAGACTCAATGGTCCGTTATAAGACGTGCGCACTAATACCAAACTGTGCTTAGCAGAACTTGACAATATAACTTGGTAACAAACGCTCTTCGGTCCCAATGTTACCCGGGAGTCCCTCTGACGGGATTTTGGGCCCAATTACGGAACGCGTTTACGTTACGTTAGGATACGACCGCAGTCGCTCGACTTCGTTGAAATATTGACCCTAAAAGCCCATTACTGTCCTATACTCGGTGTTGATAAGTCGGAATTGAACGATTAAGGCATGCGATGAAGCTTTGAAGGTAGGACGTTACTTGTAATGGATGGGATAATAGGAAAGCATTTAGACTGGAAACAGCTGTGACGGTTTTGTGTTCACTGATAGCAGAAGAGAGTTTTTGAGTCTGTGAATTGAAGATAACAATAATAATTATCTAAGCTTCATATTCTACGTTTTAAAAAGCTATTTCTGTTAACTTTAAAGGCCACTTAGTTGAGCAACATTTTGATAAGCGATCCAGATAATAACAGAATCATTTAGGCAAAACCTTTTTACCGAGTTAATTTAGTTAAATATTTGGTACCGTGGCAGCAAGAAGCGTGGTAAGAAGAGCAAGATGTTTAACCAATGTGTCCTGCCCATACTCACATACGGTGCGGAAACGTGGCCGCTCACGAAGGAGCACATATATAAAATACGAGTGGCCCAACGAGCTATGGAGCGCGCCATGCTAGGCATCCGCTTGGTAGATCGCATACCAAACGTCGAAATTCGACGTCGTACTAAAGTTGAAGATGTAGGTATGCGAATTGCCAGGCTGAAGTGGAAATGGGCAGGACATTTGGCAAGAAGGGACGAAAATAGGTGGACCAAGGCAGTCACCGAATGGTATCCAAGAGAAGGGCTAAGACCTCGAGGCAGACCACCCGCCCGATGGTCAGATGACATTGTGAGGTACGCTGGGGTCCAATGGATTAGATTAGCACATGACCGGAAAGACTGGCGAGAACGAGAGGAGGCCTATACTCAGCAGTGGGTGGATACGGGCTGATTAGATAGATAGATTTGGTACCGACGTTTCAATGGCGGAACTGCATATATCATAGGTATGAAGAAATCGTAAAGATTCTGCAAATTTATTTTGTGTTCACAAATCTTTATTCAAATGTTCGATATATTTGTTTTAATATTTGTAGCATTTTTATGGTCATAATTCTTCGAAATCAAACGCTCGCGGGATCGAATCCCGCATGGTGCAATCATTATTATGTGATGAGCAGAAATGTTTGTTTCCGTGTAATGGATGTAACTATTGTATTTGTATCTATGTAAGTTTAAGTAGTTTCGGGCTGGGTAATTGGAGTGAATTGTACTGTTTTTATTAATTATTCTCGTCAGATTTTGTAGGAAAGCATTAAATGAAGAAAAGCTACATTGTTGTACAAGTTGCATGAACCCTGACCCTTTAGGTTAGAGTTCATGCAACTCATTAAAGTCATTTTACAAACATTAATAACAGCGTCTAAATAACTCGTTTGCGACAAATGCCTAATCAACTATTAACCATGAAGATTCGATTTTGTTAAAAGTGGTGGTCGAAACTTTCATCTGTCGTGCGCACTTTCAAATATTTTCGTGATCAGTTCACACGGAAGTTCAGAGGTCACGTCGCGTCTCCTTTCGCTTCTGGAAGGAACCATGTCATCATTATTCATTGTTTTGGCTCGTCTCTCCGAGCTATCTCCATTGTTCCCTTACGTGATGTCAACAATCGTGTTTGGAAATATTGACTCATTTCATTCAATTCATTGCGAAATGTCTCTCGTTAAACATTACTTGTAAGTTAGCTTTAAATTTCAAAATGTTTTATGTGACGTGTGAAAATATTCATCCCGGAGTTTACCGAATTTTATCATTAATTAGTTTAAAGCCTTAAAATAACGATACATTTGAAATAACACTCTAAGTTAGTCTAACTTTACATCAATTTAATAAAACAGCTCTTTCAATAGACAGGAACGCTTCGGTGAGCTATTTGCCATGCTTCTCGTAATTTGCAATGCACACAAGAATATTTTATAGACAAACGGTGAACTAGGGCGGTGAACCACGCAAGGTTTCGGTTCTTAAAATAGGAATGAATCTTTTATTTATTCTTTAGCTGGAAAAACAGGTTTAAGAAAGTTTAAGTACCAATTCTGATCATTTAAGTGGCTAACTTCGGGTTTCTGAAACGTTTGTTAACTTTGACAACAGATTAATTCTAATGCTGCCTTTGTCTGGCACTAAACAAATAACAAGGACAGCAATAGACTTAAACTGTTGCTAAAGTTAACAAACGTTTCAGAAACCCGAGGTAAGATCGATAAAAATTAACGTAGAGATTTCATTGTTTATTCCGTTTTTCGTATACCGATTTGTAATACCGTCTTGAGTACCGTACTAATCTAAACACCAACAGATTAATCTCCATTGTTTGGAATTATTAGATGAAAAACTCTTGAAACTTTTGTTCCAAGTCCGGATAGGTAATTTAAATGGTCTTCATAGCCAAAATGGCAATGAAGACCAATGCAGAGTATATACATACATTACATAACAATTTAACATATTGTTATAATATATCATTCACGAAATGTAGGTAAATAAGTAATATAAAAAAATACGTACGAACATAAATAGGTTCAAGAATAATGATTTAAATCAGATTCACCGAACAATAATCAGCACAAACGTAAAGAGATTTGGGTTTATATCTTCAATCAATTATATCATCTCAACAGTAATGCGACCTCATTTACCACAATGTCCTCATAGATTGTAGTTGATGGCTCGTTTATTCGTTCATTCATATCCTTTATCACCTCTATTTGACAGCACGCCCCTGAGACGTGGGTCATTCTTCGAGACATAATGTCTTTACGTATTAGGAACATCTTATTGTGTCTGTCCGACGCCTACAATTGATAAATGGGCTTGGAGTGTTCACTCCGCGTTCCCCGCTCCTGATTGTGATTCGATGAGATTTACCCGCTCATTGTACACATCCAGTACCGATTCAATGATAATGGTATTTACTTGTCCCTCCTCAATTTTTTTCCATTAAGAAATTTTCTTCCTTGAGTAGAATCGTCTTTTGTTGCGGATAGATTGGCCATTATACATTTTATTATGAATGCTTTTAACAAAAGATGCTGGATTATTTACGACGAGTTGGTTTCTATGTTAATCTTTTATCTCGCTTGTTATGTAACAGTAATGCTCCTAAAAAAGCATGAGGTTGATATTTGCTGAGATTTCAAACGCAAGATAAACAATAATTTAGACGCTTATCACACGCTATCAATGCTAATCCCTATTTCCGCTGGAACTACTATCTTCCATTTGTTATCTCATAATGGCATTCGTTCTGTGAATAAATTATGGTGATGGCCATCTGAGGATGGCTTTATAATGAAATGGATTTATAATGATTGTTTGGTTCAGGCGTCGTAACGCGATACATCGGCTTCGTACGAGCGTATTTAATACGAATAACAAAAAGAAGCATACCGTTATGGCCTCGTGTATGTAGTCTCAATCACAGTTGTGGCAGTAGTTACTACGTTCTCTGTTTTGACCGAGGAGTACAGGTCGTACCGTTAGTGCGCTTGACCATTCATATTGTATTGTTCTCGTATTGTGCTCTTGTGTCGTGTGCCTCGAATGGAAATTGACGACCTCGCGTATTTGGGTAAGGAGTTCTCTGACCTCAATATTTTTCGTTACAATATTATCCATGACTTGACCAGCATCTGTTATTCTGTACCCAAACAAAATAAACTCAAACACTCAATGTGAAACAACATCTGTATTGCGATGTATAATTCTTTCAAAATATAATGTATATTTGCAGATTTAAATTTTCATTCACACAACAGCTTAAGCTAATTCAAACATATCCCGAATATTTTTAAACATTATATACACTTTACAAAATAACCACTGATATAGTTCACAAAAAAATACAACATGCTTCTATTACATACGGTTTCGCTAAACATATTAGTTAGTATAACGGGAGTTAATTGTTTATTTAGTTACGGTGCTATTTGCAGGCCTCTTAGAAGGTCGAATATATTTAAAACTGGGAAAACCATCAAGATACTATATATTTTCCTTGGATTAAGTTGCTACTCCTGAGGACGGATAACATATCTTGATCTTGTCTCATAAGAGTTATTGACTGCCCAACAAATGTTATACCTAAGTATATTAAAAAAAGGGTTCAAACGGAACCGCATTGCTGTGGCAACGCTGTCTGCCTGTTTGTACGTCCGTACGTATGGTCCGTTTGTCGTTTGTCTGTCACGCGAAGCTTAGGTAGAGCTTAAACGAATGAGATTTTTGCCGAAAAGATTTGACTTAGAAACTTGTAAAATTATTTTCGAAGCTAATAAATACTTTATACATCATCGAAGATTGTAGTTTTTTTTTAGGTTGTCGTTTTGAGTCTCCTCGAATGACCACACGTGACCTTCACGCGCGTGCGCATGACACACAGGTTTGTGTCATGGGTCATTTGAGAGGGTTTCTATTACCAATCAACTTGCGGTAAAATTTATTTATAGAAATAAGATTTTTGCAGATTATTATGTTCAAAACCCTGAAAATGCGAGGCAGAGCTCACAACTTGGTCACATAACCAATTCCACAGTATGGCATACAATTATATTGGCTTTGGAAATAAGACAACATTAATTTCCGTTCTTTTCATCTCGATTTTGAATTAATTATGCTCAACCTTTTTGAGGTTCTCTCAATTCTCTCATTTTATGGATTCTGTTGTTTTAGGACTTCCCAAACAGTTTCTCTGCACTTTCAATTTCATTGTATTTTGTTTCAACTTTATGAAGTCATATTTCGTTAGACACCAATTAATTTATCAAATTAAGTATTCATAACGTGAATTTTAAACTTTGATTTCAATTTGGATAACATTCTACTGGTATATTATATACAGTTTTTAACATATTATTATATTTTTACCAACACAGGCGCGTCACGTCTCTACTCTTTCCTATTGCCATGTTTCGGTCTGTTTACCACTATTAAAATGTTTAAATGTTCCAATCGTACAGTGTCAAGTTTGTCTTATCTAGGCCGGACACGCTGCCGTTTCATGGTATGTGGTGTGGGCAGCTTTATCGTGGTGCTTTTAATCTACAACTTAGCACTGCAGTATCGGCCTTTATGAACGAGTGGCCATTGACATAATTGTTTAAAATTTTAAAATTATATAGGCGTGATCACCTCGGTTCCTTCCATGAGGGATGATCACAGATTGTAGGGGGTCGGGATGTCTGGTTGGAAATGGGGGAGACCTTTGCCCAGCAGTGGGATTATATAGGTTTTTTTTTTTATTTAAGCATATAGTGCTAGAAAGAGTGTCCAAGTTGCTCAAAAGAGAATAATCTATACTTATAATAAAGCAAACGAAAAAGTCTGTACAAAGAAGATTATTAAAAAAAAGTTCTAGGGTACTTAAAATAAGCTACTGAACAAGAATATAACATTTTTAAAATTCGTGTCTGTCTGTTTGTTTGTTTGTCCGTTTATCTGGTTGTCTGTATGTTTGCTCGCGCATCACGTCAAAACTACTGGACCGATTGCGATGCGGTTTTCACTGTTGGATAGCTTAGAGTTTGACAATAAAACTAGTGTACTTGATATCTCTATTCGACGAGTAGAAGCCGAGCAATCAACAAACATTTATTGATGGCTGAAGGAATGTTGATTATTAGTTGATATATTTGTATTTTAGGTCTTGGAATAGTGCATACGCGTACTTTTAACCTAGAGAAATAATCTCGCGTTTAAAGGCGCTCGTACAGCTAGTATATAATATGACGTTACATTTTTAAAAGGAAACATTCTTGGGCTGGACGTTTGACGTCATCCACAAGTTATTTACAAACACTTAGTTTGATCGACAAGTATATTACTTAATAAATTAATAACAAATACTATTTCTGAAAATAAAAGCCAAGAAAGCCAATATTTGTGAAATGGCTCATTCATTTCTTGGAAAAGCGCACTTCCTTGTATATAAATCTGCCCATACAGGGAAGCTCAAAAGGCTTCAAAGCCAAATATATTCATATTAAATACCTACGTAACAAATATATTTAATCGTCTTAGGTCACGGTCATTAACCGACTCCAAAAAAGAAGGAGAATACAAGGTTCTAAATTCCACTGTTTTTACGCATGTTACCAAATTCAGGCATTTCTCTAACTCCTGTTCCTACCAGCCTCTTTTACCCGATGAGGGTGATGACCGTAGCTCACAAACGGATGGAATGATTTTTATGTTTGAAAATTTAAACATAAAAACATTACATTACATTTTTTTTTTTTTTTTTTTTTTTTTTTTTTGTGATCGAGATGCTTCCTAGCTATAATGGGGGGTGGGAAGTCGGGGATTATATACATTTTTAATTTATGCTTGTTTGATAAACTTATTATAATTTATTTAAAAAGATTTCACAATAATAACAACTGTTAATAAATGTTGCTAAGTGACTTCAGTTAATGTTTGATAAGCTGTTTCTAGTAATTTAAAATAGTGATTAGATGAGTAGGACGCTCGCTTGGTGGTACACGTCACGCCTGTCCATAACATTTGACCAGAATTTTGGTTGCATAATTCTTGCGTGGCACTGCACTGCAGTCTACCCTTTGACATTAGTTCTATAAACTCAACTAAATTAATTAATTTATCATCTATCTTTACTTAAAATAAAGCAGTAAGGATCAAAAAGTCTGTACAGAGATATTTTAACAATGTTCTAGGGGATGTCAAATATAATTTTAATTGGTGTCTGTCTGTTTGCCTGTCTGTTTGCACTTCACGTAAAAACTACTGGACCGATTGCAACGCGGTTTTCACTGTTGGATAGCTTAAATTTTGGGGTACTTCGTATTTCAATCTGATGAGTAGAAGCCGAGCAACAAAACTATTTGACAGCTAAACGATTTTTGTACTTAATTGTACTTTTGGTTTTGGAATAGTACATAGGTTAACTTAAAACCAAAGACAATGACCATGCAAGCAAAGCTGCGGGCACAGCTAGTTATTAATGATAATAAAATATATGCTACTTTGACGAAAATCTATCCACTTGTTTAAGCCTCAATTTACTACCACAGTAACTAGAAATTTCTCTTAAAAAGTGAGAAACTGGTTCAATATAATTTAACAAGACTTGATTATATTAACGAGGCGCACTAATTTCAATGCTCCGTTGGGCATAACAATTTGTTGCATTAGAACGTTAACTAAGTGCTTTAGCTCGAAATCCAGGTGTGAGGACATTATGGAAAAAGAAATAAATAAAAAAAAAAAACACGGCTGCCCTGCCAAAAAATAATTTATCCTACTAAAATATAAATTGTTGGAATGTGCTCATCAAGGCCTTAAATTTGATACCCATATTTAAAATTCACATTTTTGCATTTGTATTTGGAATCATAATGTCGCCATAATGAATTATTTCAATTATATATTTACTCGGGATGATGTAAATATTCTAACGATTCCCCATACATCCAAATCTGTTTAGGCATTTAAAACTTATGGTGGAATAAAGAAACTCACATGAACCCTGAAAACATTACATGTTGTTTTTTGGACAGTCGTGTGTAAATTTGGGGGGTCGTGCGGGGTGGGGAAGGGGAGGGGCTTCATTTTAATTATAGATTTTTAAAATTACAAGTGTACTAACCTATTTCAAATACCCGAGTTTTGTCTGTCTGTGTTATCGTAGCTCCCAAACGAATGGACCTATTTTGATGCGTTTTTTTTCTGTTTTAATTGGGAGGGGGAGGGAGGGTCGGAGTTATTTTATATTTTAATTTGGGCTTGTTAATAATTATTGACCAGCATGGATGCAAATGTACCATCACTTTTATTTGCTTATAAGTTTGTTTTGTCTCCTGATCTTCTGCCATTGTCTTACGCCACTAGCATTATTCTTAGCTCTGCTCTCATTAACTCTGAGGTACAATAAAATTCTAAACATCAAAACAGATCACTCTAAACCCCGCACTATTGCGTTAAGTACAGACAGAAGCCAATGGCCGGAAATTGAACGGCGTTCCGCCGCAAGCTGAATGACATAATTACGTAGCCTTATCTATCGTTATTCGTAGCTGAGTAGGCCCTAAAGCGACGGCCAAGGCCGCTGACAATGACCGCTGTGGACCAACACTCTCATTAAAGATTTTACATTCATTGCGCGCGGTTACAAGAACCGGTCCTCTGAGGTCTTGGTCTATCACTGTTATTGACGCAGTAAATTGGCTGAGCTGATCTTTGAGATACAGTTTTCAGAGTATATTTTTTAGTTCTGAGTTAGAACTACTCAGGATTTACATAATTCTGTTTTATTATCTACTAGCAGTGCCGTATTTTTTCTGGGATTAAGGATCGCATGTGTTATTCCAAAACCAAAAGTACCAATAAACGAAATTTCAAAATACTGGCGTTAAATTGCTGTTTATCGATTGCTTGGCTTCTACTGATCGGATATTAATACTAGTTATTAAGTAAAAACCTAAGTTGTTCAAAACCGCATCGCAATAGGTCCAGTAGTTCTTACGTGATGTTCAAACATACAGACGGAAAGACAGACATTATATAAAAATGAATTCCAGTTCAGTTCAGCTTATTTCAAGTACCCTTATTTTTATTAATCTTCATTGAACGGACTTTTTGGAACAAACTGCTTTATTATATGATACGATACGAAATACTTTATTGTATACCAAAAAACAAAGTACAAAAAATTATAAAAACTTAAATCTGGTGATACAGTGCGCGGTCTTATCGCTTAAAGTGATCTCTTCCAAACAACCTTAACATCTATCTATTTATCGATATCTATGCTTACCTTATAAACATAGATATGGATAGATTTGTATTAATTGGTAAATATTACAATATATAGTATTCTAAATTTATTAATTTATAAATATACAACATTACTTTTGTATGTTTTTTTTTCTAATGTTTTGCATAACAATTTATTACGTTTTACATTGACTTTATATTTAATTAGGTTCATATTTTATATATCTTGATAAATATGATAATTTAATAACTAATGAATTCATTAAAAAAATATCATCTATAAATAACTGGACGTGGCGAAGAGGGATGTTATATGGCACTAATTGAAATGTTTCCAATCAAATATAACCTATTAAAGACATGTTGGAAAATATATCATGTAGGTATTCTATTCTGTTCTAAGAAAACCAAACTTAAACTGAGAAGGTATGTGAGAATGTAAGTTATAATTACCAATAACATCTATTAAATATTTAAAAATGTACATGTACATGTATGTTTTCATTCCCAAAGTACAATTATTTAATTACATAGATTTAACTACCTACTAATAAAAATAAAAGGATTACATAAAACAATTACTATACTAACCTAAAACAAAGTAATACTAAAACTAGTCTAACAATCCGCCACCAGTGGGCAACGTTCCCAAAATGCTGGCAGCATTGCCACGTTGTATGGCAATGCTTACTCTTTGGGCAAAGTAAAGGCCAGCATTTTGGTCACGTGTTGCTTCGACCAGACGCTCCGATAGATCTTTGTATATTTGTTGAGCTCCTGGTCCCCACGGCCCTAGTGTCTCTACCCCTCTCTATTACATAGATTAGATCTCTATCCATTATGCATTGGTTTCAATCCGAACGACAGCTTTGAAGTACCCCGGCATCGCGGCAGACGTTGATATGAATGTCAAATTAGTAATATTTTTATTTTATCGTCTTGGAGGCAGAGGAGGTACGTTTAATGGAATCAGATTACGCGTTTATGTGAACTGCATTTTAGGAGGCTGATTTATCGGAAATTTAAATGTCTGTAGGAGCTTTAGTGCCTGCAAGCTTTCAGATGGGATTTGAGATAGATGTAGAAATTTCCATCAACGTCATCGTTATCTTTGACAGGATAATACAGTTTTTAGGATTTTTGCAGTTAAAGCCTGCTTAGCGAGAACATATCTGATAATTTACCTTACCGTCCCCGTAAGCCGGATTCAGCGCCTTAGAGAAAAATTGGGTGATGATGCAATGGTCACGTTAGCTGAATTGGTTAGAGGCATGTGCCGCGCAGAGGCATGGATGTATGCGGGTTCGAATCCCGTCCGTGATACAAAAGATTTCTTCAGCAAATTAATAGATAGGATAATACATTGTTATTACTTACATAATACCGTATTGTTGTGAAGGTCAGGAGATATGTGTTCAATCATGTTAATACGCCATAATGTATTGATTGGAAAATATGTTGCTTTTACACAAACTCACGTGCAAATAAAAGACGGCAGGTGTTGAATGCCTCCCGATTCACAAGCTCTAATCAAGATCACCTATAGAAATCCCCGATTGCTCGGAAAACACATTCTTGTCATGATCCAGCCAGCACCAATTATAGCGTTAGCCTGTCAAATGTATATTAACTACTAAAACAACAAGAGGCGTAATTCGCGGTCGCTGAACTCCTATGACATCAGTTAATCATCACATACGTTAACATTAACAGTATCAATATCGACAATATAAGGAAGTTGTTAAATCATGGCAAACAGTGTGTATCATCAACTGTCGCTACATCTCAGCACTCAGGTAGATAGGATTATTTTTTAACTAGCCGTGCCCACCACTTTGCCCGCCGCTTTGCTCGCGGGTATTTTTTCTAGGATATAAGTATCCTAACTCTAGAAACGAAAGCACCAATTTCACCAAACTTCTTTCAAACGTCAAATGGGTTTTTATCGATTGCTCGACTTCAATTCACTGGATTGAGATATCAAATAAACCAGTTTTTAAGTCAAACCCTAAGGTATCCAATAGTGAAAACCGCATCGATATCAGTTTAGTAGTTTTTACGTGATGCGCGAACAAACAAACAGATAGAAAAACACCATTAAATAAAGTATATTCTTTTTCAATAGCTTATTTACCAGTTTTATTTAATAATCTTCATTGTACAGACTTTTTGTTACTTACTGCTTTATTATAAGTATAGAAGATACTGATGATTGTACATTCTTCTCTATCTTGTTGTGTTCTCGACGTATTATTCAATTCAACACCACCTTCAATGCTCGCCTAATGAATTGACCAGTTTCTATCAATGTGACCCACCTTATTAGGGAACCTGTTAAACACGTGTATACAGTTAGATTAGCCACACCACAGCCTTTCGCTGTATATTACGGGAATTCTTTTTGATAATGGTTCGTCGCTTTCAAACCCACATAACGACATAGCTTAAGCAAAATTAACATATTGATTACCGTCTTCTGACCTTCTCCAATCAAGGATACATACGTAAAAAAACGATTCTTATTTTTTATTTTTCAAATTAAATGTTGTTTAGTGGAGAATCGCATAACTTTGAATCCTCGGTCATGATTTCTCTTTGAAAAGTTATTTACTAATAAATGCACAAACTTGCGCAGTTTAAATTCTCATCAGGGTCTTTATTCGCTATGATCTCTTCCTTACCAGTAAGCGTAATTCAAAATCTTTTACGTACGATATCTTCGTGGAATTTTCAGCATTGTCGTAATGCATTTTCTGCGAGGAATTTCGTGTGGCATATCGATTAAGCGCCCAGATCATCATACATATAGGTATAGGTGATGCAAACGCCTAATGTATCTTTAACTTACGGTACACTAGACTAGACAATAGTAAAACTTGTCTTCCCTGACTACGGTACAGTTCCATGCTAAAATGTAGTTGTTCCACCCACCTCTACAAAACTTGATTGGATTAGATACCACGGCCATTGACTTGTTTTGACTCTTAAACGAAATAGCCGTTCCGCTAGGTCTACCAATCTACCGACATTTTTTATCCAACGTTCCATGTTACAACGTGTTTCCTCGCCTACAAATTTAATTGGTGATGCGGTGAACTTTATTTCTCTTTCGAAAGCGAATTTGGTTTATTGAAGTTGTATAGAATGTGCAACTTATTGTTCAATCTATTGTTTATGACTATTACGTTTTGAAGGATGCTATTATTGTTATAAAGTTATCTCCGATTTTGCAATAATCGTAAAATCTTCGCACTTTTTAGAGTTCTGTAGTCAAAAAAGGAACCCTTATAGTTTGTCCGTCTGACCGTATGTCACAGCCATTTTATTGAAAAACGATGAAAACTAACATGTTGAAATTTGCCACTTGAATAGATATTTATAACCACTACAATATATAGACTTCGAGGAATAGATATTTACAAAAAAGTCACTCTAAATTTCGTATGTGTCCCAACAAGATGTATTAAAAAAAAGTTGATACACGAAAAGAATAGTTTTTGTGTACCCCTTCGAGTGAAGTCTCGTTGAATAGGTATTTTAAAATTATAATGAGGTTTCTTTATTAGTTATTTTTCTATTTGGTTCCATTTACGAATTATATAAATATAAAGTGACCCTTTTGCTTGAGTTGCATGCCCCATTACCCCAATTCAGTATGTACTCAAAGAACAGAACTCAAAATGTTTAAAATTCTGGTGTACACTAGCACATAATACGAAGTAACATACAAAATTATCTCATCTATCTCCGGTTTACTAGTTTACGCGATATAGCCGACCAAGATAACGCATTTTATGCCCGCGTCAACTCTGAACTAATTCCATAGTGAGAAACGTAATCCAACCGAAAAAAAAACAGCTTTGTTGGCATATAACGTAAAATGTACTGGACCGATTGCAGTGCGGTTTTCTTTGTTGGATAGCATAGACTGGCTACGGAACCATGCCTATGCCTATGCCGGCTATTTTCTTCTAATTTTACGCGAATGGGTTTGATTGTTAGCGTTCTTTGATATTTGGTTTATAAATCGCTACTGTATTTGATTTTATTTTCATGAGTGTGCATTTCTTTGTCTGTAAAATAATACGATGTTCACATTTAAACTCAGTATTCTTTTATATATCGCTGATATTGCACATTATTAAACAATGGTAGCGATTCGGGCAAAAACTAAACTAAACTTAATTTCTTCAAATGTAATTTAAATCTTGTTGGCTTCGTAACAAGGTACTTTTTCTCCTGGCATCTTATCCTCACTCACTAAACTATCACTAAAGCCTGTCAGCGTAAAATCAACTTTGTTTCCACGCGGCGAGATTCCCGATTCGTCCAAACGCTATCTCAGAACGTGTCCGAATTTACCCAAACGCTGTTAGACAGCATGTTAAAAACCTGTGTTAATTACGTTATTTTAAGCGGTGCAGCTTAAATTGACGTAAGTTTACAATAGATGCCAGTGAAAAAAAGACCGTGTTACGAAGTTTACAAGGTTTAAATTTACTTTTGAAGAAATTAAGTCTAGCTTAGTTTACGGAGTGAACTACCAAATCGCTGCCAATGTCGCTTTTAATGTTTTTATTTTATTTATGATCCCTATTTTTCGAGTCAAATGTTAATTAAATTAATTACGTACGTTTCACTATCTGATATTTGAATTAGTAGCTCCTACATAACGTGATTGGACAGCATCCTTAATTATTTTGTAACGTATTTTATATTAACTCAAAACATCAAATCAGAACCTGTTTTTATTATTTAGTTTCCTAACATCAGTCAATTGAGTTTGTATTCGCAGCGGTGTATCTAATAGTGGGACGTTTTCATTGATGGTAAATTATGATGGATACATTCATTGTCGCGCGTGCACTTATTACATTCGACCTTTATGTATGGCAATTTATTATGTTGCGTAATAATCCCATTGTTGTTTATAATGGTGCTGAGGCTGATTGTCGATTCCTGAAAAATCGTCGATTTATTGTTTGTTTTTGATGAGTTATATAATATTTATAGTTTATATTACATTCAAATTGAATTTCATTGTCGTTATGATTTCATGTACATTGTTATGTGTTCTAGTATAGTAAATTGATCTGGCATAGGATGGGAACTGTCACATCAGTCATACATTTGAATGAGCGCTAAGTTTAATATAAAATAAGATAAATACTTCAAAGAGAAAACTTAAGGTATAGGATAAGTTCATAAGGTATATGTGCAATAGCCGTCCTATGACCATTTGAACTTGCCCTTCGAGTCGTTTAAAGCCAGTTTCAGCTTTCTAGTAGTTTGTGGAATTAACACTTTCTATAATTCTAAAAGGAGATAGCGTTGTATGATAACTCGCTGCACCCCGCGGTTTTGCCCACGTTCAGCTTAGGCATTTTTTTTATAACATTATTTAATCTGGGATTAAATTAGCCCGAGTTATTCCAGGACCTAAATATACCTATTCAACAGTGAAACCCGCATTAAAATTGACCTGGTAATTTTAACGTGATGCGAATAAACAAACAAAATATTTAAAAAAAAAGTTTTCTTCGTGTTTTGAATAATGATAATTATTTATATTTTGTTAAAGTATTATTATCCAAATTGGAGATTCATCATCATCATCATCGTCGTCATTGGCTTATGTTTGTCTACAGCTGGACGTAGGCTTCACTTAATGCATCCATTTTCATCCAGCCGCTTTTCGCATGTCGTCACTCCACCTGACCACATGGCTTCCTACGCTACGTTTGCCTAAACGTGGTCTCCACTTGAGAACTCGTCTACCCCAAAGGTTATTGTTCCTTCGGGAAATGTGACCAGCCCACTGCCACTTTAGGTTGCTTACCCTTAGAGCTATTGGAGATTGGTTTTACCTTAATAAAACGATTTTTAAAGATTAAAACTAGGTATACTGTAAAGTCTAGATCTACTTATAAATGCGCGTTTGTGCCTAATTTAATTTGATTGAATAGTCCAGAGTTTTAAAAAACCAGGACTATTCGATGCAAAATGTGTTATAATTATTATTGTGATGAATATATTTGAATCGCCTCTTTCCGATCTTGCATCGTTTAAGTGTTGGTGAGGCTGATTTAATTTTAACTGGTATACTCATAGATCTAATTAAAAGTAGGAAGATTGGATACCAGTTCCTCGTGCGTGGACCGCATATATTAGGTGCAACGCACACAATTGCCCTTGTGTGACTTTAGTCACTATCGGAGGGGCGGGCGTTTGCATAGCACTTGTTAGCAGTGACTCTCATTTCATTCCCGCTCCAGTCTGCTTTTGTACCCTCTATCTTTGTTGTTAGTGCACAAAAAGCACGACGGTGGTAATGTAGATGTGTGGGTGTTTGCCTGTAGTTGTATGTAGTCCAGTTTTTGTTTACGCGATATTAAAGTGTGCCGTATCTTCCCGCCTTTAACTAGATCTATGGTTAAACTATTTCTATTTTCATCTAGCAAAGCCACGTTAGGCATCCGACTGCTAAGACAGTTAGTTGACGATTGACAATGATTGATTGTATCTTCAGAAGAAAATAATGCTTTTCGTAGTTGAGATTTTGCTTCAACAGTGTTTGGAACTTTTGCGAAGTAACTTTGGACCACTAGTATCTTAATGAGAAAAGCCTTTGCTTGACTTGCTCAAACAAAGTTAAATTCAGATAAGACCTATGAACTTTTATCGTAAAAAACAGTAGCAACATCTTAGAGGATTTTATAGAAGCGAGAAAGTTAATGATCCTTTATTTTGAAGACAAAGTACGTCTATCCCAACTAATTATATTTTTTCACAAAATTCGGAATGATTCTTCGTCTGTGTCAGCACATTCAAATCCTGTACAATTACTTTTTCGGTATTGTTCTCAGTAGGCATATACTACATAAAAAAGTTGGTAGAAATATAATTCCTTCAATTGTTAACTGCACTCATATTTGACATTGGGTTCATGCTAACAGTAATTCACGAGCATAAACATGCTCCAAAATTGGTGATAAATTCATAATTGTGAATTATTCGCTAACCAATTCCAGAGATTTTAAACCCTGGAAACTGATGGACCTTTTCTCAAATTTGACACTGGTGACAAATTCTTAATTGTGAATTACTCGCTAACCAATTCGAGAGATTTTAAACCCTGGAAACTGATGGACCTTTTCTCAAATTTGACACTGGTGACGAATTCTTAATTGTGAATTATTCGCTAACCAATTCGAGAGATTTTAAACCCTGGAATCTGATGGACCTTTTCTCAAATGTGACATTTGTTTAAGCAGACAGTAAAGTAATTCACGAGCATAAAAATGCTCCAAAATCAATTAAACAGCAATTAACTAGAATAAGAATGCTCCACAAACGATAACAAAATTCAAAACTGTGAATCATGCAAGCGTGTTGATCGTGCACTCACCAGCGACCGAACGCGGAAAGGTTAAAGAGGCCGCTTCCCGGTTACCTTTGAAAGGTTCTGTACGTATGAAACTGGTTTTAGATTTTAGAGTAGCTACAGTATGATTGAGTGATTCATCTCTGCCTTGCATAAAAACGGGGACAATATCAAAAGTAGCGAATTCAGTACAATATTTATGTTTATTCGTCAACTTTCATTATTTTATCATACATTCAGGTCGACCTACGAGTTTAATTACTTAATCCTATAACCTAAAGCCTCTTAGTACGTGTGTACGTAATGGAATCTAAGGAACAAATTTCATCCGCTTCTAGTGGTTATATCCAATTTAAACTTTGCAAACGTATGTAATTACGATGACAATACAATTATATGGTACCATAGAGACCATAGAGCTGGTCTGATGCTGGGGCTGGGCTCTTATTCGCTATGAATATGCAGACGCGTCGCATTACGATATCTTCATGGAATCGCTCAGTAAGATTAGAGTCGTACACGTTTTCTGTAATAAATTTCATGTGGCATAGCGATTAAGCGCCCTGGAAGGTGCATGTAACGGAACCCTAGAATGGGTAAGTCCATCGAGTTTGGGCTCATTCGATTTAACAACACTGGGGCCGCAAAGGAAGCGGGTTGGTTAAAAAATGCGATAACTTTGAAATATTTCAGCAATACTGTTAAAATAAAAACAAATTAAAGTTTATTTCATTACAAATATATGAAGAAGTAAAACCTTTTTAATTTGGACGACCGGTTGGTCTAGTGGCTAGTGACCCTAGGAACAAAATCAAATGATCGCGGGTTCGAATCCTGCAAGGTGCAATCATTTGTGTGATAACTGATGAGCAGAAATGTATGTTTCCGAGTCATGGATGTTGATATTCGTATTTATGTATATTTATCCGTTATCTAGTGCCCATATTACAGGGTATCCTAGTTTGGGGCTTGGTGTGGAATTGTCCCGAATATATTTATATATTTATTTTAATTCTTTTTGATCATTGTATTACAAACCATAAATAAAAAATAAAGTCGATTTTTATAATTTAGCATCGGCTCAGAAATCTGGTAGAAAGCATGCCAAACCATATAACAGCTGTACTCTTATTAACAGCTCGTGGTGGCAATATGAAATACTGAAATGTGTGAAAATTGCATATTTAGCACATTTTTCGAAAACTAGATGTAATTTTTAAAAATTTTCTTTACGTTCTTTTATTGAAAATATACTTCATAATCTCAAACTTTTATGCTTTGTTTTTTTTTTAACTTTTATTTAAGCACTGTAAAATTGAATACAGTCCGTATTTCATAAAGCTAGTTCCAATATTTTGGAAGTTATTGAGGTTTTTGCCACTTTTCTTTGCAGCCCAGTGTATATTTTTTATGTAAAAACAAGAAAAATAACAGAAACAGAAACCAGTTTCTTGTGCAAACAGAAGATCAGGCACGATAACATTTATATAGTTATGGTTCACATTCCACCAATTTAACCAAAATTACCGTCATTATTATGATATTATATTATTATGATATTATTATGTACTCAATTTATAACAAAGCAACATATACCTTGTAATACTTGGTTTAAATTTATTTTTATCTATACCTATAAAAAACTAACGTGAAAAACCTACTGACTGATTGACAGACAACGCACAACTTACAGCATATTGCCTTGATTCAATCTCCCTGACTAAGTTCTTTGCTTCTTCTTCATTCTTAATATCAAATTTTTCTAGCTTTTTCTAGGTTTTTTTTAAACCGGTGGACCAAGAGATTTGAAATTTGGAGGAACTACTCCTTGAGTATCCTTGAAGTGCACACTAAGGAAGCTTTTTTTTTCAGTTCCATTTTTACTGGGGTGGCAAAGGTTACAAAGCAGCGGGCGCAGCAATCAATATCAATAGATATTGAGAAAACAAAGTCGCTTCCCACTGTCTGTCTGACTGTAACGCCGAATCTTTTAAACTACGCAACGGATTTTAATACGGTTTCCATCCGTATCTATACGAGTGGTTCAAGGAAAGGTTTATACGTATAGTTTGATATTGTTTCCTGTTTTTTTTTTAAATATGACGATAAATATTCAAGATGTCGGAAGAATTCAAGCCGACTGAGAACTTTTGAATTAGGAACGTTACTGTCTTCCATGAAAACTCGCACAGATACAGGCATTGTAATGAGAGTTTATTTGAAAACCGAACTGGCCACCATAGGCAGAAAAGAAAAAAAAAAGGCGCGATATCCCCGTATCTCCTATATGGTCTGTGGGTGCTATTGAAAAGAATTTGAAACCAAATGGAAACCAATGTCGTGATTTGGTGTTATTTTAACAGTTCCGTATTTTATCATTTTCAATACAATACAAAAATGTCCTCATTCTATAATTCCCCGAAGCGGAGAGAAGGTCGAGTGTGTGAGAACTACATTTTACGCCCTTTTTTTTCTTCTAAATTACACCTGTGCATATCCGGGGTGGGTCGCTGGTTGTTTAATAAAGAGCTTTATCTGTGTGTCTATTTTCTTCTTTGTTTTTCAATAAATTAAATATTTTTGAAATATTATTAGTAATGTTTCCCCCGCTTTTATGCTCTGCCACTTTCCATGGCATTAAGCCGGGGACACAATAACTCGGCGATTGGTCTAGCGAAAGCTCCTAACACTTTCACCTCAACCTTCGACCTTTGGCAGTAGACGTGGGATCCTCACCGCGATCGATTGGATCTGGCGACTCATGCGGTTTACCGTTAGTGTGCACCAAACTTAATGTTTAGTCATCGATTGTAATGAAATGGATGAGGATGAAATTATTGTATTTTTTTTCGAGAACCGAGCGGAAGCTTCGTTGCTTATCAGTTTGGACATATCAGCTTTTGTATGTACAAGCTGTGGTGTAATGATTGGATAACCCTGTACCTACAAATAGGGGACATCATCGTGGTCCAAAAAATAAAGAAATGCTCACAGTATTCGAGATAATCGTCATTTTAGAAATTATGAATAACTGCACCCTTTGCCACTCCACACTTTTACCTAGATCGAGTTTATTTTAAGTTTTTTATTTTTATTTTGTATAACTTGGAAGCTATCGACTATAAGACTCTCTAGTAGCATTACTTCTACAAACCTTAGTGGTTTCCTTAGAGCTATTTAATTAATATCTGTTATGTTTATTTTTTAATATTAAAAAAAAAAAAAAACTCATTTCGGTGGTAAAATGCAAATGCAGGAATTTTCTCAATCTGTTTTTCGAATTTTTAACTCAATGTTTAATTGTGAGTTTATCCTCTTGTGGTGTTAAAAAATGTACTGTTACCAGAATCCTTGAATAAAAAATAAATTAACCAAACATATTTTGTTATTTTCTGTTTTATATCCATTACGCCACAACCTGTATGTCTGCTTGTTCGATGATAACTTTCGAACGGTTTTAATTAATAAACTTTGATAAATAGGTAGGTAATCTGTACTTATATTAAAGAATTAACAAAAAGTGTGCACAATGAAGATACTAAAAATATGGTCTAGCTAATAATAGCATTTTTTAATGGTGTCCGTCTGTTTGTCTGTGTGTCTATTCGCGCATTACCTAAAAACAACTGGACCGATTGAAATGCGATTTTCACTGATGCTTAGGTTTTGACTTAAAATCTGGTGTACTTTGTATCTCGATCCGATGAGTAGACGCCGAGCAATCGATAAAAGACTATTTGACGACTGAACAAATTTTGATGAAATGTAGTATATTGTGTACTTTGGAATAACACTTATGTTACTTTTAACCTAGAGAAATGACAACGCGGGTGCAATTTTTTTCAAATATATCAGCTAAGTCGGTGTGGGGGCTGTCGACATATTATGGGGGTACAAATAGGGGGAAAACATTACAAAGTGAGAAAAAGGGACTTTGCACTTACTATGTTAAATCTTTTTTTGATTAGCGGCATAACAAGTTTAAAAAAATACATTTCTATTTAATTCATTTTGAGAGATTTTACTCGACAATTTTAATTATAACTACTAGTAAAGTTGTAATCATTACCGTCAAACTCATTATGATAACATATAAAACGTTTTGCATCACGAACGGCGCGCGTCCAATTAAGTATTCAGCCCGCATTTCGGAAAGTTAGCTACTTTTATATGATATTAATATTACTGTCATTAAAATTTTGCACTAACGAAGGGCTTGATGACCCAATTTCTCGTTTACCTTCATTTTGACTGTCATATAATTTTTATCTGTGTTTTAGTTTGATTTTTACTTGGTATTGATATTAAGAAATGTTTTGTTTGTCATGTATTAGCAAACAGTTTAAATTAAATATTTGTAAACGATTATAATACCCTGGGCCGCAAAGAAAGCGGGTCGGTAATAAAAATCTCAATAACTTCCAAAATATTAGAACTAGCTTTATGAAATAAATATTATTTCATAAAGCTAGACAATTTTAATTATAGACAATTTTATTGTGCTTAAATAAAAGTCACAAAAGTTCAAGATTACGTTGTTCATTTTGAATAAAGGTAGGTTAAATAAAAATTACCATTATTCACTAGATTTCGAACAATTTTCACACATTTTAGTATTTTGTATTGCCACCACGAGCTGTTAATACAGCTGTTATACGGTTTGGCAGGCTTTCTACTAGATTTCAAAAATTATAAAAATCGAAATTATTTTTATTTGTTTTTTTTAATACAATCACCGAAAATAAATTAAATTTTATGGTAGCAATGGTAGCTTAACGGTTCTATGCAACTTAAAATCCTACGATACCGGGTTCGATCCTAGGCTCCGCACCAATGACTTTTCTAAGCTATGTGCGGTTTTCCATCGCTCCGTGTTTCGGAGGGCACATTAAGCTGTCGGTCCCGGCTGTTATTACTCGTATTTAATAGCGGGGCCGAAACGTGGACACTGACTGTGAGACTGGTCCACAAATTTCAGGTTGCTCAGCGAGCTATGGAACGTGCTATGCTCGGGGTTTCTCAAAGGGATCACATCCGAATCCAGGTGTTTCGGCAGAGAACGAAAGTCACCGACATAGCTCAAAGAATTAGCAAACTGAAGTGGCAATGGGCCGGTCACATTAGTCGAAGAACCGATAACCGGTGGGTTAAACGAGTTCGAGAGTGGAGACCACGTATAGGCAAACGTAGTGTAGGACACCCTCCGGCCAGACGTAGTGAAGATTTACGCAAAGTAGCTGGCAGCAATTATATGAGAAGAGCCGAAGATCGGGCTCAGTGCCGCGCATTACGATAGGCTTATGTCCAGCAGTGGACTAATGCAGGCTGTTGATGATGATGATGATGATGAATAGCAGTCGTTAAGCCATGTCAGAGGCCCTCGGGCGGCTTGACGAACTCTGACACCAGAGGCCAGCACTACCTCATACGACAAACAAACAAACAATTTTTGGCAACGAAATAAATTATTAATTTTACTTCGTTCATATTTGTTGTGAAATAAACATTAATTTAGTTCATATTTTAAAAGTATTCCCCAAATATCTTAAAAATTATCGCGTTTTATAACCGGCCCGCTTTCTTTGCGGCCAAGTGTAGTACGACGCGATTAGATAATAAAATATTGACTATTGATGAAGACAAATACAATCATAGGAAGTCGTTGATGGTTACTGCTAGTAACTACTCATATTTCCTCATCAGCCCGAAAGAAGTTCACTGCTGAACATGAGTCTCCCCATAAGAGGAGGGGAGTTGCCAAAATCACCACGCTTGGCAGGCATTGCAGTATTACCACAATAGTCTGTTACCTATTGTTGTTTTTTTGTTTGTTTTGTTTTTTTTTTGTTGTTAATAGTAATGTTACCATAAATAGCCTGGGTCTCACAATAGCCACGTAATGAGAAGGCCCACACGGGCTGTCGTAGGTATAATACAAGATAACAGAAGTTATATTTCAGATCTTATATCGCAAGAGCTTTTGTATTTTATTAATAGGTTCTAATCACAATCCAAGCCCAACATGTGCCAACATCTTTCATTAAACTCATGTATGTTTTACTCATAATTACTTCCTTTTGTTTCAGGTCGGTTTCACGTCTCACATACACGGATCGCGTTACTCTTGTAAACAAACCTCAAAGTAAGTTGACACTTGCGTTGTTCCCGTAACTCTATTTATCCAATCATCTTCGTGTCGCGGCAGTCTGTCACATGTTGGAGCGTGCGATTACAATTTTGTAATTACTCGCTACAATTAATTTGATCTTGGGTTTTGGAGATGGGATTCTTGGATCTTATAAAGATATTATGTTGTGCGGATATGTTTAAGGCGTTTTGGGTTAGGTTTTAACCAAGGTAACCGACATAGCTCATTGGATAAGCAAGCTTGAAGTGGCAGGGGCTGGTCATTCCCCGAAGAACTGATAAACGTTGGGGTAGACGAGTTCTCGAGTGGAGAGCACGTTTGGGCAAACGTAGTGTAGGACGCCCTGTGACCAGGTAAGTGACGACCTGCGAATAGCGGCTGGAAGAAAGTGGATGAGGAGAGCTGAAGACCGAGCTCAATGGCGTGCATTAGGAGAGGCCTACGTCCAGCAGTGGACAGATATAGGCTAATGATGATGATGGACTAGGTTTTCCTGTAACATCCAGTTTTAAAATTATTTGAAACCACGTTCAGAATCAATAACTGTAGGTACTTACAACTATTGTTCAACATTTTTTTTTAAACTGCTGCGAAAATTGTACCGAACTATGCACCTACGAACAAAAATTGTGTTGTCAACTGTCAACACTATATCGCAACAGCAGTTTAAAAAAACTGTGTTTCAGAAGAAACAGTAGGTTTCTTTTTTGGTATAGCTGGCGCATGCGCAAGCTGACGGCCACATCCATAGATCTCACTAAAAGTTTATGGCCATGTCCTTAATTAGATTTATGGCCACATCTTAATTTATTACTTACACCGAGTAAAGTGAACAAATGCATCCTAAATTGCGTAATAATTTACGCTATGAGCATCTCGAACGCATTTGAGCCATAAGCACTTGAATCCTAATATACGTATATGAGTTTATCGCTTAAATTCAAAGAAGTGTTAAATTTTAAGTGACAACGCATTTAAAAAAAAAACATGTGCCTTTCCTACCAGCCAACTATACTAGAAATCAGTACAAACATTAGTTTCTTCTGGACCATAAATTTCAATATTTCAGACCTGATTTCCTAGAACTTCGGAAGTTTCATATACTTCCAAAAAGAGCTTTCATATAGTTCCGATGCTGTTGATCGCACATTTTAGATAAATAAGAAATATGACTAGCTAAGTACTACATTAAATAGTTGGGCGATCCCACATGCGAATACAGGCCAAGAATCACATATTTATCAACTAATAGATAAACAGTAGTTTTTTTTGCTATATTCTCAATGCAGAAATCGGCCGATGTGGCTTTTCAATAAAATATAATTACAAAATTATTATGTAGCGTTATTCTATAAATATTTCTACACGTAATTACAATTTATAAGTACTTATAATAATATTGACTGAGCAAACGCGAAACGCGAACGAAGCGTCTCCGTTTCAGCTTGGGCAGAAATGCTTACGTTTGTCCGGGGGATGTCCGGGTTTTTCTCTACAGGTCGCTTTTCTCAACCGATTCTCATAAAAATTTGTGAGCAGGTTCGATAATTATATGAATTTTTTATTGATTCAGTTTATCGTAATTTTTCAGAATGGCTTAGATAATAATGAGAGTTGAAAACGTAAAAAACATATTAATTAAGCCATTTCGAAAAATGATCAAAAATTACACAAAACTTTTTTATTACCCTACTTAGACGCAAAAACTTCAAGGGGTTGGCGATGTGAGGGGATGGAAAATAATGAAAAAAGATAACGCAAACAGACTCGCGAGGTCTACAGCTCACAGAGCCACTAGTCTTAATGTTGGACGCGTGTTCTTAATGTCACCGTGTGGAGCTTGTAATAGGTACACCTCATCTCATCCCGCGGGAGCTGTGAGAAATGTGAGAATCAGAATAGGGAACTCACAGGAAGCAGGAAGCAGGAAGTAGCAGCAGAGGCAGAATAAGGTGTGCGTGTCAACATCTACTGATAGCACCAAGGCGCCTGCGCAGCGTGGTTATTAGACTAAACCCCTCCTATTACGAAGGAGACCCTTTTACACGACTGCGGCGAAGCAAAGGAAGGGTAATGAGTTTAACAGTCTATGTATGTATGTATGTATCTATGTATGTGGATATGTGGAAGTTCCACCATAGCGTCGCCCCTATTGGTCCGTTTTTGACAAGTCAATCGATTCGTCTTTAGGTCATAGGCTATCTTTTTTACCCGACTACTGCGAAGCAAAGGAAGGGTTATTTTTTCAAACTTAAACATCGTTCGATTTTGACAAGCGAGCGGGTATCAATCGGTTCGTCTTCATAGCAAGAGTGTCATAGGCATTTTTTTTAAACTATTATATATATTTGTATATATCAGCAGTTCTGTGGACGTCTCAGGCTAGAGATATACAAAACTTCTCTTTTCAGCTCACAGTTAGCATCAAATAAAATCAACGGAATTCGTTTTGGATTCAGAGCAATAAATATTTGTGTTTTTTTATTCCTTAATAAAACATGAATAATGTAAGCGCGATGAGAGATAAAACAATAAATTATGTATCGCTACGTGGCGCGGTTATTTCAGTGATATTGAAATTTATTCGGAGCCGTAAATAAAGCGCGCCTGTTGGTGCTGTTATACAAATTAATAAATTAGTATCGTTTGAGGATATACATCACAAAGCAATAACATTTAAATTATCATCATAATACCTAACAGATAACTCTTTAATAAGTTCAATAACTAAAACCCGACTACAGTCGGGTAAAAAATAGCCTATTTCGATAAAGACAAATCGATTGATACCTCGCTTGTCAAAATCGGACCTACAGGGACGTCGCTATTGTGGAACATATACATACATACATAGATTGTTCTATGTATGTATTTGCTTTCCCTTGCTTCGCCGTAGTCGGTTAAAAAGGGAACATCCCTTTTTTATGGTTAAAAAGTTATCTCAATATTTTAAATTAAAGTAGTAGTAATTTAAATTTCCCTGTCTTAAATCGTATCTGGATTTATTTCCCCATTTTATTGAAATTGGTTTAATTTACCTGTAATTAGAGTAGTTCTGTATAGGGCAGCCATTAGTAAATAATTGAATTACAAAAGGAGGAGGTTATGAAGCAGACTGTTTTTTGTGTAGACACACAAAAAACAGTCTGCTGTGTGTATGTCTACCTATGTCACTGATATCTCCTAGATTTCGGAACCAATTTGGATTGTTTGTCGTGTGTGTAGTGCTGGGCTTTTGGTGTCAGAGTTTGTCAGGCCGCCCGAGCGCCTTTGACATGACATGTAACTACTGCTATTAATCAATAACAACCGGGACCGACAGCTCCGAAGGACGGAGCGATGGAAATCCGCATATAAGTCATTAG
This sequence comes from Alsophila aescularia, assembly GCA_946251855.1. NCBI lineage: Eukaryota > Metazoa > Arthropoda > Insecta > Lepidoptera > Geometridae > Alsophila > Alsophila aescularia. The sequence goes on along the minus strand of OX276378.1, from coordinate 57,871,339 downwards.
TACTGTTGGATTCATACTCGCACTAGCTTTAACGACAACCAAAAGCTCACCTATTTGGATGATATATTTTTATTGAAACGACCTCCAGTGTAGTAGACCCATAACTTTTTTTTGTTTTTATAAACCCACTATCTGCGCCCCGAGGCTATGCCCGCGTGCAATCTTCAAATATGTCAATAATGGTAATGTGTTTTTTTTTTACCTCTTTTTGGCCATAAACCCTCGTGGACTTCTTCACAAGTTTGACCTAAACCATCCCGGGCGTCATCAGAATACCCTGCCAATGTTCCGTCGTTCGTGTTCGTTCAATGGTTTAGGAGCTCATCGCGCACAGACTAACACACATTGATTTATATATATATATATATATATATATATATATAATAATAAAGAAGCGCATCGCTGTTATATATATATATATAACAGTGGTTGGCGCCGCGCGTAGCGCTTCTTTATTATTTTTTACATAATTACTGAAAAAACAATATTTGAACCAAAAAAAATCGACTTATCTATATATATATAAAAAATTATAATTATGTAAAAAATAATAAAGAAGCGCATCGCGCGGCGCCAAACACTGTTATTTTTTGTTAAAAACTAAAAAAAAAAAACGCTGCCTACTATGTCGTCTTATTGTAAAATTTACTTCAACATTATATTACCTACTTTGAAAACTTACTTGCATCCTCACAACTGAAAGTGAACTCGTTAGGTTTCAAACTTCCTTTCACGTCTCTGTCACATATCTAAGCTTTAAATAAGGTTTAGCGAAGAGAACGTCTTACATAATTGAAAAAAGATAATAACCTTTCCTTATTGCAAAGCTTAAAGCGTGCACTATAGCAATAACAACATCTTTTACCTCTTAACGACAGTCATGCAATATTTTTTCCTGAATTGAAACGTGTTTTTATTATTAACATGACACGAAAGGGGAGAATTTTATGAATGTCGAGCGTTTTATCCCAAGGTGAAGAGTTCAACCTGTACTTTGAATAATATTTTAGGTCTATTACTAAAATGTGGTAATTTAATAAATCAAATTCAATTTGTTAGAGTGATGGTGGCTAAACGGTATGTTGTGCGCTTTGTAATGTAATCTGATGGCACCCGGTTCTAACGTCAAGGCTTTTCATTAATGATGAGGCAGCCAATGAGACATGCAGGCGCTCAATATTTTTATTATTTTTATTTCATTTAATCATTTTAAACAAGCAAACTACGAAAATACGAACAAAACATTCATAAGTGTACATCATTTTAAATAGTAAATATCTCAATACCTTATTATCATTCGACTTTAATAGTCATCGCTACTAACACATAGATACTAATAGAGAGCACGAGGACAGATTTATTTAAAATGGCTTAATATTATTTTAGTTATTTTATTAGTTGTGGCAAAATAGGCGTGGGCTTGGTACTTAAAAGGCTACTTCACGCCGGAAAGTTTTAGTAATCTGATATTTTAAGCCCTAAAGTAGATTATTATACACCACCTATCTTACCTACTATGTTGGTATTTTTGGGTCAAATTTTTGTCCGAACTGATAAATATCGTGTAATTATTTTCGTTTGCTTAGAAATGTTTCCATTTAGAACAAAATAAGCTCAACTTTATAGCAAAAAAAGTTACATTATCGATGCATAATAAATGTACACAAATTAAAGAAGAATTTTCAATCCAATTTGCCATCAATCTGGAATTGAAGCATGTATTTAAACGTCAAGACAAACAACCCTACGTCCTCGTTCTGCATTCCCTTTGTTGTTTTCTAATTATCTTACCCCGATCGCATTGAAAATGAAACAGAAAACAGAGCCAGTGATGTACAAATGTACCCCATTACTCGTGTATATGAACAACGCTACAGAGTTATATACACAAACAAACTCGAGTTTAATACCTCAGATTGAAAGTTAATTACATTTTCAAATTCACGTGGCTGGTGTGCCAATTAGACTCAAAATTAATATGAGCAGAGGTTTCGAGGGTAATAATACCATTATATACGTGTTCTGTGTACTTTTGTTGAAATGAAATTTTACTTTATTTAAGTTACCAGAGACAATGAGAAATTAAACAATCGTTCTCAGACGTATGATGTGATACTAAAATTAATCTATATTCTTCTATCTATACTTATAATAAAGCAATTAGTACGGAAAAGTCAAAGAAAAGAAGATATTTAAAAAAATAAAAGGTATACGGTACTTAAAATAACCTACTGTAATGTAATAAACAAGAATATAACATTTTTAAATATAGTGTTTGTCTGTATGTTTGTTCGCGCATCAAGTAACAACTACTGGACTGACTGCGATTTGGTTTTCACTGATTGATAGGTTAGGGTTCGACATAAAAACTGGGGTACTTGGTATCTTCAATCCGATGAGTTGAAAAAAAATTGACGGCTGAAGTATATGTACCTTATAGGTACTTTTGGTCCTGGAATATAACACATGGGTATTGTAGGTCAAAGAAATAACCATGCCGGCAAAGCTGCGGGTACAGCTAGTTATCATAATAAAAGTGTTTGAGGATTATTGGCTATTATTTTGCTTGCACTTTAGATGTGAACATTTACAGTATACATAAACCAATTGGTTATATTATAGGTATATTCCGAACCAATATTAAACGTATTTTGTCATTCGTACGCTTATCAGTACTACAGTTTTCTCTAATTCCCGAATTTATTGTCAAGCCACAACCCGCATAGAAACGTGAATCCGATTTAAAATTTTCCTATACCTAGTTGCAAGCACTTGCAATGAGCCGAATGACTGATTTATCCAGATACTGAATTATATTCAAAAACTAGCTGTACCGCGGGTTTGTCCGCGTGGTTATAGCTGTGAGCTAAAAGTAACCTGTTAAAGTAAGTGTTTTCCAGGACCAAAAGTACCTATAAAGTACAATTTACTGCAGACTACATTGCATCGAAATTACTTAAGCCGTAAAATAGTTTTTATCGATTGCTCGGCTTCTATCTCGGATTGAGCTACAAAGTACACCATTTTTTAAGTCAAAACCTAAGCCTTTTCATATACAACAGAGAAAACAGCATTTCAATAGGGCCAGTAGTTTGTACGTGATGCGCGGACATACAGACACCAGACGCCACTCAAACATATGTTATATTGTTGTTCAGTCGCAGTTCCGTTCTTATATTAAGTCCGCCAGACAATTTTCAAAAAGTATCTTCTTTTTACAGACTTTTTTTTACCTACATAAGTACTGACAATCGTATTTTTTTATTTCGGATTAGGCAATCGATAAGTATAAGATAAGTGTAGTTTTTTTACACACAATAAAGTAAATATACTTTATACTGACCCCTGAAACTTTACCGATAGGTATGTGTTACAAAGAGCTAGCACTGATCTCTATGGATAGGCTCTGCCTTACTTCCATTTGTGCCGATTCAAAGCGCCTCACCGAGCGTCCATAGTACTAAAATGTACTAATACGTTCGTTCCGTGGACGCTGACTACTGCCAAACTACTGCTATCAGTGCCAAAATGGCGATAATCAAATGTGCTCATTCCGACGTTCGTCAACGGCCTGTACGGAGTAATGTGCAGTTGTCTAAGGTTGCTAGTGATTTATGTTTCAATGACTCATAATACAATATGAATAAGACTTAAATTAGTGATAAATAATGTTCTTAAGAGAAATCTATATGTACACAATCATATTCACCGCATGGCTTTGGAGTGAGCTTCCTAATAATTGCTTAAGCATTTGGCGTCGAAGTAATAGCTGAGCCGCAAAGCGCAATTACATTTAAATACGCAATTACGCGGTATTCTGAAGACGGTGTCGGAGGTCTCAGACAAAGGTACGATAGCTTGATTGGGTAAATAGCCGATCATCTGGGAATCATTCAAAAATATACTGCCTGTTGTATTTGAGAGTAACTGGTATCGAATTTGCAGATAACCTGGACAATAAAATAATGAGAATTTCCGAAGCACCGGTAGAGTCTGAAGGGTGTTTATTTCCTTTTCCAGTGTGAGATTTAACTGTTGGCACATGAAAGGGCAATTTCCTTTTCAAACTCTATAAATCTCACTATTTTTTTTATAGATTTGATCTTTTTAAAATAGTTTATGTATTTCTCCTTGTTCATGACATGTTAATTTTGACTTGTAAAAGTGCTTTTATTTTACTTATTTACTATAAATTTTTGACTTTGACTTTGGAGAGTATTAGAGTGACAATCTATCTATACTTATAATAAAGCGGTAAGTACCAAAAGTATTGTACAATGAAGATATTTAAAAAAACACTTTTTTTAATGTCGTGTCTGTCTGTTAGTCTGTATGTTTGTTCGCGCTTCCCGTAAAACTACTGGACCGATTGCGATGTGGCTTTCACTGTTGGATGGCTTAGGGTTTGACTTAAAAACTGGTGTAATGGGTATCTCAATCTGATGAGTAGGATTCGAGCAATCGACAGACAACCATCTGACATCTCTACTCTCTATCTCACTCTACTTTGATGATTTTGTTACTTTTGGTTCTGGAATATCACAGGATCCTTATATCCCAGAAAAATGACAATGCAAGACAATGCAAGCAAAACCGCTGGCACAGCTAGTTGATAATAATTGAGATAAACTTAACTTAATTAATTGATTGTCGTAAGTAAATATTAAGGACATTTTGTAAATTTTGTAAATTTTTCGATTACTGGAAAACAATTTAAAATTTAACAAAATAATTGTAATAATTGTGGGGACATTGACCCCACAATGTATATACATTGACCCCACAATGTATATACATTGACCCCACAATTATTTTGTTAAATTTTAAATTGTTTTCCACGATGTTTACTTCAAGTAAACATACAAGAAATATGCATCATTGAATTTTTTTGAATAAAAGACATCTATCAGAGAATAATTTAAATAATTTCAAGTAATTTTTGAAATCTAGGTAAAAATGTAACTCTGCATAATGAAAAACATATTTCAGTAATATCACGTGACTGTAACAAAAATTGTTTGTGCATATCCCTACAGGTACAAAAAAAAACCAGTATTACTGGCAACAAGAAGGTTTAAAAAAAGACGGAGACCACACCACCCAACAAACGAGTGAAGCATAGCACATGGCGGCTGCGTACATACGCACACATGTGGGACAGTGGATAATTTGTGGTGTGGACATCTATATCTAACTATCTATATCTAAATTTATAATAAAGCAGTAAATAACAAATAGTCTGTACAAAGAAAATAATAAATAAAAAGTTCTAAAAATACTTGAAATATGCTATTGAACAAGAAAAAAATATTAAAAAAATGTTTTTGTATATTCGCGCATCACGTTAAAACTACTGGATCAATTGAAGAATTGAATTGAAGTGCGGTTTTCACTGTTAGGTTTGACTTAAAATTTGCTGTACTTTGTATCTCAATCCAATAGGAAGAATCCGAGAAATCGTTAAAAAAATATTAGTCTGCTCACCAATTTTTTATAAAATGAATTATAACTGTACTTTTGATCCTGGTATAACACATAGGTCACTTTTAATTTAACCCATGATAAGATAATTTAAAAACATTTAAAAAAAATGCTTTTATGCAGTAGCCATGTGAAACTTAGATCTGGATATCACAATTTAATGCGTATACAATATTTCGTATCTATGCTGTTAACCGTTGAGGAGTTTCCTAATCAGGAGCGACATTTGAACTTGGGAACTCCTCCATGGTTAACAAACTGTTAAGGAGTTCCCAAGTCAGGAGCCAACCCAGAGTGCTGCATCCATGTCATGGTGGAAGTTCAAACCGGATATCATAATAGAATGTGTACCTAAATTTCGTGACAGTGCTGTACCGTTGAAGAGTTATATTATCTGGAGCTGTTCCTGGATGTCTATTCAGGTCATGCTAACCATAAAATGCATTCTCATCGAAACTGAATCCACATTCAAAAAATCAACTCCGATACATACAGACATACATACAAACATTGCAAGTTAAATAAAAGCTTTAAAAAATGACCACGCGGGCAGAGCGGCGGGCACAGCAAGTTCAATAATATAACGTTTAAGTATAGGCATGATCAGGGTAAAGTGAGATTAATATAATCTTGCACTATACACCTCATCTATTGGTATTGTAGAATATTAGGGAAGGGGATATTGAGTGGCGATGCCGCTCGCTTCTGCCTCGCCGTCCGCCCGGGACGACCTCTCTCGTTAGTGAAAGCTCTTAGTTTACCAATGATGTAACGAAAATAACAGTATGGATACAAATTGATACAAATGTAATATTTATTAAAATGAGTAGTGCCTAAATATGTTAAAATAACATCATGATATATTTTTTTCATCAAGGCACACATTAATTTTTGACATACTATTACATAAAACTGCGCATCTACAGGTTTCAGACAATCGCAGTAAAAATTTGCACTCTTCAGTCTTGCAAATCCCTAGAATTCTAACGTAATAAAACATTTGAAATTAAATTTGCACCCACCGCACGTATGAATTTAGGAAAATTTAATTAACGGGTGGGTACGGTGCGTGTGTTTGAGTACGAGTAAAAATTTCATTTGGCACACCGTCTGTGTTTGATCCGACCTGTGCCACGGTGTTTGTTGGACTGATTTAGAATTCACTTTGTCAAATTGTTGGTTTAAAATTCTTTATACGTTTATACCCAATACGGTAGAGGTTGTCGGTATCGATAGTGCCGTTTTTGATGCAACTGTCAATGATGTTTTTTTGTTTGATAATTCCGTCCCATTTTTACCCGACTGAGGGTTATGTGTTTGGGTTGTATGTATACTTGTATGTTATACTTGTATGTTACTTAGGCACGTCCTACAGCCTAAGCGGCTTGATTGAATTTGATAAATGGAATGGATTCTTCTTGATCACGTGCTGAAGGTTATATGAAATGCCAAGATTGTTTTTTCATTGATTGTTATTCTATGCAGTATATATTGTTTTTCCGATGGAACAAAAAATTGCCAAAACCTATCGAGTGAGGTATCATAATGAAGGTCTATAAAAGACCATTTCAAAAAAAAAAAACTCTTATTACTAATCAGTAGCAATTTGTCTTTTAAGCTTCTTACAAAATTTTCAATTTTAGATTATAAAGTTAATGTAAGTTCTATAGTCTAATGTTGCCATTGCAACTATTAAAGTAAAGTAAAATGTGTAAGTAGATCATCAAAACATCAAATTTATATAAATACTAGCTGCGCCCCGAGGTTTTACCCGCGTCCCTGAGGAACCGTACATTTTTCCGGGATAAAAAGTAGCAGTTAATCCTAAAGCTACCTCCATACCAAATTTAATCCAAATCCGTTCAGCCGTTGAAGCGTGAAGAAGTCACAAACATCCACACACCCTTTCATACATACAAACTTACTCCCTTATAATATTAGGGTGGTTATTGTTCAGTTTTTCAATAATTTGTTCACAGTTGCGTTTTATCTTTTTATAATAATTTTACTTGTAAACTAAGCGCTTTACAATTTTTCCACACTAGCCACACTGTATTTTAAAAGAAAGCTTTTATTTAACTTGCAATATTTGTATGTATGCATGTGTGTATGTATGTATGTATGTCTGTATGTACCTTTGTTTTTAAGATCAAATCTTGCAAGCTGAATTAGAACCACTTCCTCTTGTCCACCGGAGTTGACTTTTTGAATGTTTATTCAGTTCCGATGACAATGCATTTTATGGTAAGCATGACCTGTATCTATATCCAGGATCAGCTCCAGATAAAGGAACTCTTTGATGGTTGCTACTCTCCAGAGTAGCAACCATAATGTCATGGTAAAACCTCAAACCGGCTAGCATATTACCGTCAAAGAGTTCCTTTATCTGGAGCTGATCCTGGATATAGATACAGGTCATGCTTACCATAAAAATGCATTGTCATCGGAACTGAATAAACATTCAAAAAGTCAACTCCGGTGGACAAGAGGAAGTGGTTCTAATTCAGCTTGCAAGATTTGATCTTAAAAACAAAGGTACATACAGACATACATACATACATACATACATACACACATGCATACATACAAATATTGCAAGTTAAATAAAAGCTTTCTTTTAAAACCTGGAGGTTGGCTTCTGACTAGGGAACTCCTCAACGATCAACAGCATAGACTCGAAATGTTGTATACCTTCGCATTGAATTGTGATATCCCGTTCTAAGTTTTATCATGATATGGCTAGTGCATAAAAGTCTATTTTTAAATTGACTTATTTATGACATTATTGTATTAGTATTAGAAGGATGAGATATAATTTAATTTATTAATCTCTTTGGGATCATAGATCCTTTGATTTAATAAAGATCTTAGGTTCTATAAGTTTACTGTATGGCCTACAAAATAAGGTTCTCATTATATCTTGGAACCCCTTTCAATCCCATCCTGTCATGTCGGCGATAAAATATTCCTACCATATAAAGCAATCAACGTTTCTCTCACACATAGAAGCCCTATTAAACTTATACCGGTTATATCGTTGAAGATATCTCAGCTTGAGTTTATCTCTATCACTGCAGCTGCTGTCTGCTTGTCTCTTGTGATGGATGGGATGTTGCGGAGAACTATGTAGTTTTGTACACGGAACATTTCAGCACAGGCAAAACTGCCATGATGCTTTGCTGGCTTGTCGTGTGAGATAGAGCTGGCCTCTGGTGTCAGTTTGACAGGCCGAGAGCCTCTGAAATATGATATGTTATGATATTAATCAATAACAGCCAGGGCCAAAAGCTCCGAAGCATGGACCGATGGATTGCCATGGTAAAAAAAGAAATCGTAATAAGTGACGCAGTAGATAGACATAAGCTGATGTCTATAACCATGATGATGCTTGTGAAATACTTAGTTCTCCGTGTCGCTGTCGGTGACACTGACTTCCATTTGTCGGTGTAGCTATAGCTACTACCTGTCCTACTTCTGCCCTGTCTTGTACTGATTGAAATATTTTCAGGTATTTAGCACATTCTTCTACGTCGTCACTTAACACCTGTTATGTCAAATGCGAGCCTAAGACCATGATGATGCTTGTGAAATACTTAGTTCTCCGTGTCGCTGTCGGTGACACTGACTTCCATTTGTCGGTGTAGCTATAGCTACTACCTGTCCTATTTCTGCCCTGTCTTGTACTGATTGAAATATTTTCAGTTATTTAGCACATTCTTCTACGTCGTCACTTAACACCTGTTATGTCAAATGCGAGCCTAACCAGTGTAAAAATAATACATAACGCAATTCAAATTCAAGCTACGAAATAAGAATATAACGTTTTTAAAAATCATGTCCATCACGTGTGCATCACGTAAAAACTTATGGGTCGATTGCGATGGTATCTCAATCCGATGAGTAGAAGCAGAGTAATAATAAACTTTTTGACGGCTGATGGAATTTTGATCAAATGTTGGTATATTGGTATTTTAGTTCTTGGAATAGCACAAAGAGCTATTCCAAGAGCTAATCCGCGGGAACCCTAGTTAGATATAAATATCCATGTATATTGTAATAAAACATCAGAAACAACAAGTAAAGTTAGCCAACCGCAGTTTGAGATAACGTGCACAGTTGCATTATATTTACTCTCTACCATTAAAGTACCTACGAGAAAGTTGAAGCTACAATGAGCTGTGCTTAGTTCCTCAAGTCAACACTAGCTTGCTTGGTTTGCTCGCATTTACTAGTCCAATGCACTGAAATTAGCTCCTAGGATGAGCAATCTACATTTCATTTCAATTGCCAGTGAGAGGCTTTGCGCAACCACTTGTGTAATGCAGTTCATGACTTGGTGTGTTTGAGATGCGCATTTAATCTTTTTGCGCTTACTCGCTACTTTCTAAATAAACATCTCGGCGATGACATGTGTTACGATGGCTAACAGATGTCTGAGACCGAGTAGTTTTGTTTGGCTTTAATGAAGGACTGCGTGGGATGAGAAACTGTAGTTTCACTTGTTTCTCCCTGGTTTTAAACAACGATGCCACAGTGATCAGGGTCAACTGGCTTCAAGAGCATGCGTAGTTTATGGCATTCCGCTTGGCCGGCTCTACTAGCGGCTGTCTCTGGTAGCGTACTGCAAAACAGAAGTTTTTTATTTGAATAAAATAGTAAACTCTAAAATTGAAAAGATAAAACAATATGAACGAAAATAATATTCCAAAAATATATGTTTGTCTATGTTGCGCATCACGTAAAAACTAGACAGATTGACATGCGGTTTTCACTGTTGAATTGCTAAGGGTATGACTTAAAATCTGGTGTATTGTAATCCGATAGGTAGAAGCCGAGCAGTCGACAAAAAAATTGTTTGACAGCTCAACGAATTTTGATGAAATTAAGTATAATTATACTTAATAGGTACTTTTGGTCCTGGAATAATATATAGGTTACTTTTAACTCAAAAATATGACCATGCGAGCAATTCCGGGGACACAGCTAGTTATAATATTCATTTAGAATTATGGCACATGTGTAGTGGCTAGTTCCATCCATCTTCTATTAATTTCAACTCAATGTCGAAGTCCTGAGGTTTATTTTTTCTTGGAAATAAAGTTAACTTGTTATTTAAAATAATATTAAATCTACGTTAGGTACCAAACAATTATCGATGACTAGAACTGACTAGCTAGGTAGAAACATTTAGCACATAAGGCAAAAATAGCTTGGTTATTAATGTAATTATAGATAACCAGTACGTTCCAATTTTAGCATGTTTAAGCCAGCGTCCATTGACTGCCTGACGATCCATTATTGGATTCCAAAATAGACATAGGATGTCGATTTTCCGTTATATCTTTTGAATGTTTCGAAGGCGTTGAAGAACGAATAGCTTCAAACATATACATGCTGCCGATTCTTGGGATTTAGTAATGTTACAAAAGATGAAGAAGTTTTGGAGCGACGATCAAGGGGCCCTCAGTAAAGGCCGAGTCGAAGTAATCTAGAGAAAAAGTCTATCGATATGGGTGTAAGAGTTAAAAACGTAAGGATTTTATTGAACTTCATTTGGTCTGTTCAGCATTCCGGCCCGCCGGCTTATTATAGGTTAAACAATTATACCAGATAATATAATAATTAGTTGCATGTTTTGATAAACTAACACTTCTTTCAAATTGCTTGCTTGTTATTTGTAGTATGAGGTAGTACTGGCCTCTGGTGACAGTGTTTGTCAGGCCGCCCGAGGGCTTCTGACATGGCATGACGACTGCTATACTGTATCATTAGATTCTAACACGCATTAGTATACCGCTCGACTATCATCATAGCTTTTCTGTCAAATTAAAAATATATGTAATCTTCTTCGATTCGTCTCAGAAAGCTTTTAAAAATATATGATATATCTATCTTTATCTAGCGTCCATCGAGCGTCTCCTATTCACTAGATAAGTTTCGAAATAGGTAACGTAAAATAGATTTTCCCTTGGATTTAGAATATACCTACCAATGCCTACAATAATTACTTTACCTATATCACTCGTATGAATATCCAAGTTAAATGCCTTTATTAACAACTTACTACTACAAAATATTACTACCTACCTACTATAACTACTACATGTAACTGTTGGAGAACCCACATGGCATTACAGGTATTTCAAGGTTCTAGCGCACTACCAGTTGTCAACATGCTGGCGGCATTGCCCCGTTGAATTGCAATGCTATTTCGACGAGCCAAAGAAGTACCAGCATGTTTATTACGCGTCGATCAGGCGCTAAGATAGATTTTTTGAAAATACTACGTGCTCCCGGCCCCACGGTCCCAATGACTCAACCGAACATATTGAGTGAACTTTACTTTGAAATTAACATTAATAGTCATTTAATCTTAATCATTAAAAGTAATATTCAAAACTTTACCTAGTTGGTGATTCCAGCTCGATTCGTTACGTAGGTTTATTTTCGTTTAAAAATATGCAAATATATCATTTTGCAATAATCAAGAATCTCTTCTCGTATTACAAGTTTCATAATCGTCTTCACCCGGATGTGAAACATCTCCAAATAAATATGGCTAATCTTAGAATCTTCTTTCGTATTTTGTGTGACTTTAAAGTAGTACAGCTCTTTGTCATCCATTGTAAGTAAAGGTCACTGAGTACATTTTACTCTGAGATGTCACAACCTGGACACGAGATCTTTAATTTATAAATGTATGGTGGATTTTATACGATAAGTTTTTTTGGTGCTTGTTTGTTTGGGGTAGTGTTATTTTATTATTTGTTATTAGTATTCAAACTAAATTATAATAATACAATACCACTAATAATACGGTTTTATACATGTATAAAACAAAGTCGCTTCCCGCCGTTGTCCCTCTGTAACGCTTAATCTACAACGCAACGGATTTTAATACGATTTTCATCAATAGATCGAGTGAATCAAGAGGGAGGTTTTTATACGTATAGTTTGATATTGTTTTGTGTTAATTTGTTAAAATATGACGATAAATGTTCAGGCGTCGGAAGAAATCAATGCATATTGATAAAACAAAGTCGCTTCACGCCGTCTGTACCCTTAAAACTTTTTAACTACGCAACGGATTTTAATGCGGTTCTCACTATTAGTTACATTATTTTTCATGGAAGGTTTATATACATATATATATATATATATAATACAAGCATACGAGACCTGAACGTAGCAATAATGACATTCAAATCGAGATCTACACAAAATTTAGAACACAATATCTGAAGACTTGTCTGAAGATGGTCTGAAGCACGTTAATCAGAAGTAGGGGGCGAGCGAAGCGAGCCGCCGTCCCCCGAAGCGGAGTGAAGGTCGAGGGTTCGAGAACTACATTTTTAACCTCATTTTTTTTCTTACACCCGAGCCGAAACGGCTCCCGTTTCGGTTCGCTTGTTTATAAATAATAAGCAGCCGTCTTGTCAAAGGTTGGATAGGTAAAGAAGACAAAATAAAACTTATTTTGAACATAGTACGTATTCCATTTTGGACAGCTTGTATTGTAATGGATAAGACAAAAGCAACTTTACTAGCAAGTGAGGAACAAGAAAAAATAAGAAATGAAATTGCTGCAAGGACGAGCAATTTCAACATTTCTTAAATAGTTTTAACTAAAACAGGTTTTTCAATATTTGATAAAAATACTAACTCAGTCAATATACGAGACTCAAAATGTAAGAGTAAATATAAAATATTGGCAGAAAAGTATTACCTTCTGCTACATCAATAATCCAAAACTATATTTACCAACTAGTTTTCCAACATATAAATTACAGGAGCATACAACCGAACACGACGGCAAGTAATCCTATAAAGCACACGATCGCTGCGACCGGACGGTCGGCTCGTATTTCATTATAGACAAGTGTGTTTCGCTAGTGAACTTCAATGTAGAAATGTTAGATTTATGACTCAGATGTTATTTATGGTAGTTCATCTTAAAGCATAACAAGTCATATCGTTTTATGTCGGATTACACTCTCTAAAATGTTACATAGCTCATGTGTGTACGTCATGACTCCTTTTGGTTTTGTGGAAGTCTTGTTTATCACATTCTTTTATCCAAAAAACTAGGGTATCATAACAGTGAGTGATCAGCTGTTTTGTCTATCTATACTAATAATACAGCAATAATAATGAAAAAGTCTGTACAAAGCAGATAATTAAAAGGTACTTAAAATAAGCTACTGAAAAATATTGTTTTTTTTTTAAATCGTGTCTCTCTTTTTTTGTCTATATGTTTGTTCGCGCATGACGTCATAACTTTTTTTACTACTATATAGCTTAGGGTTTGACTTAAAAACTGGGATACTTGGTATCTCAATCAGATGAGTAGAAGCCGAGCAATCGATAAAAACTTTTTGACGGCTGAATGAATTTTGAACAAATGTTGGTATATTGTTATTTTAGGTCCTGAAATAGCAAAAGTACTTATAACCTATAGAAATGAACACGCGTGCGAAGCCGCGGGTACTGCGTGTGAGACATAAGTCACAGATAGACAAATATAGATCATAGAGGTTACGAAGGAGTCGCACTGCAGACCAAAAACAATAACAATAAAATTGTCACATTGTCATTATTCTCATTTCTATAATGACAAGTATTGAAATCGCAGTTTGCAAAATTGTTGATGATTACGTTGACACGAACAAATCTAAAATTGATATTTACAGTAGCGTTCATTTATTGCCAGAGGCATTACAATCGTAGAATATCCGCGATGCGACCTCGTCCAAGCTAGTGATAGGGTTGTCAGTTTATCTATATCTATACTTATAATAACGTGTGTTCAAGTGAAGAGTGGATAGGTATCTACTAGGTAAGCGTGCTACACCTTCGACCACATCATCGCTTTCCATCAGGTGAGATCGTGGTCAAACGATTGCCTAGTCAGGAATAAAAAAAAAAAAGGAATGAGAACGAAAAATTCTTTACAAAAAAGATAATAAAAAAAAGGTTTAGGGTACATAAAATAAGCTACTGAACAAGAATATAACATTTTTTTAAATCGTGTCTGTCTGTCTGTTTTTGTCTGTATATTTGTACGCGCATCACGTAAAAATTACTGGACCAATTGCGATGCAGTTTTCATTGTTAAGGCTTAGGATTTGACTTAAAAACTGGGGTACTTGATATCATAATCTTACGATTAGATGCAGAGCAATCGATAAGAAACTATTTAACGGCTGAACGAATTTTAAAGAGATTTAGTTTTTGGTCCTGGAGTAATTTGTATGGGCTACATTTGAATGAAATTACTACGCGGGCAAAGCGGCGGGCACAGGCTAGTGTTTAATAAATAAGAAGTTTTAAAATTAGCTGCTGCACGATAGTAAGAAAGGAGTTTTGGTGAATTGAAATAAGCTTCTGAAAGGAAACTTAGCTCAGAATATGAAATATTTATTTGTTATGCAAGGCTGCAAAGTGTTTTTTTTGGCGCGTGTACTTCTATTGAAACCTGACCAAGCGAAGGATTCTAGGTTTGAATCACGAGCGAAGCGTGTGGTTCAAATATAAAATCCTGAGCGTAGCGAGGGTTTCAAAGGTACGAGACGCAAAATCACTTTGCTGCTGGTGAACACAGGAACACAGTTATGCGAAACACACAATTTTTCACCTCACTACAGCGAGGAAAATGCTAGGTGCAAGAAAAACAGCTTCGGAAATATATGAAATCAGTGTTTATAATAATAATAATAACAATAACAACATCAGCAACGACGACAACAACAACAAACAACAACGACAATAATAACAGGAACAACAACAAAAAAACAATAATATATATATATAAAACAAAGTCGGTTTTGGTGTTTGTTCGAACAATTAAAACTCGAGAACCGCTGGACGGATTTGGATGAAATTTGGTACCAGGATAGCTTATATTCTGGATTAACACATAAGCTACTTTTGTCCAGAAATTGGGAAAAAAAACGTTTCTTTAAGATCTGAAAAAAAATGGACTTATTTCTAAGTACCAGGAGAGCAGAAACAATTAAGAAGTTGGAGATACAAAATCGACAAATAAAGTTATTAAAAGTGAGTATACCTCCCCATGAACATTAAATGGTGTGATTATATTCAAAGTGACATGGCGGGGGTGGGGGTTGAGGATTGTTGGTAGGGGTTTTAATAGGGAAGGGGCCAGGGGAAGGAGGATGGGACCAAACTTTGTAGGCGGGCATAGCCGTCACCAGGAGTTCAAAAACAAAATTCATCGAAATCAGTCAATCCAATCTCGAGATATCATCAAAAAAGCCGTTCCATACAAAATGTATAAGAAAAATAATGTATAAAGCTAATAAGTTAAATACTTTTATTGACTCTAAAGCGGTACGAAGTTCGCTGGGTCAGCTAGTATTATAATAAAGTATTAATCTGGTATTAATGTATTTTCAGTGGACTTGTGGTAAAGAAAATTATTGAATAGAAAGGTTCCAATTTTAAAAACTCTTTCCACGCTAGCGCAAAGCGTTTGAATGACAAACAGTTTTTTTCCGAGCTTGTGAGGTGATTTTATGTATTATAGAAGGATAGGAATAGTAAACATATCATTTTTTGGTAAGGTTTTCTAACGACGGCAATAAATTACCTTTGGCAATAGAATTAAAAAGGATATTAAAAGCATTATTATCTATTTATTTTAAGGAAACAAATATACTATAAGCAATTACAAGTCATCATCATCAGCCTATATTTGTATACTGCTGGACGTAGGCCTCTTCTAATGCAGGCCACTGAGCTCGGTCTTCAACTCTCCTCATCGATATTCTTCCAGCCGCTTTTCGCAGTCATCACTCCACCTGGCCACAAGGCCTCTTACACTACGTCTGCCTACACGTGGTTTCCACACAAGAACTCGTCTGTCCCAATGGTTATTGTTCTTCGGAACTTTATAAGTAATTTAAACTAACTAAAAACTAAACCTCATCTAACAGGCCGCTACAGTAGGTGACATTTATATACTACTGGCTGCATTGCCACGTTTTATGGCAATGCTTAAACTATGTCCAAAATAATGGCCAGTATTATGGTCACTTGTTGCTACTACCACACCCTCAGACAAGTCTTTAGAAATTTTATGAGCGCTCCCACGGTCCCAGCTTTTCGTCCCCAAAAGTCTTAAATATATAACCACATTTGAAGCCTTCCGCTGATTCAGCCGCCAAATCAGTTCTTTTTTTTCAGTTTCTGGAAGATGAGATGGTGCAAAGGAGACTAATCCAGTATTAGAGGATGGCGTAAGAGGAGAATATTTTCTATGAAATCTAAACAAATTCATCAGGAGTAAAAGTCGGGCTTCAGATTTGAAATGAATCATTATAAAATTTAAAAAAATGATTTGACAGCCCTGCTAGATATTGCGTTGACGATTACAGCGGAGGTATATAATCGGAGGAAGGGGAAAGGTCAGCCGGTTTGGTAACAGGTATACCAGATGCTATGCGATCGTCGTGAACCATAAAAGCGACGACCTGTGCCTATTACATTGTTTTGTTTGCGAAACAAACTAAGTGAGCTAGGATCTGCTTATTTTAAATAGCCTGATCTTAAATGTCAACAGCTATTTTGTTTAAGAAGCTCTTTAAAACGCTGATTTCACATTTGACTCATTTTCTAAAAAATATTGTTTTCTTAATGAATGTTAAATTAGGACACCAGTTTTTGTAAAGTTCCTACGGATTCTACTAAGCCAGTAGATAATATATTATATGCGAAACACTACTAGGATAATTAGGACTGATACCAATACTGAAGCTTCAATATACATTACACACGTACACCAAAACCTCATATCTCATAATGATGTTTCAGTTTGAGAACCTTCGGGTTATGTTGTGTACTGAACAAACCGAAAAGAAAAAAATACTTGAAATCTATACGCTACATCCACAAATGTATACAATACAATACAATACAATACAATACAATACAAATACACTTTATTGCACAACAAAGGTAATTCTTTTATCTTAATCTCAATCAGTATGATACTATAATGAAATGATAAATATTACCGAGAAAATGTTAGACATTTTGAAAGCTTCATAATGAAGTACTTCCCTAACAAGTCTTGGTTAAATACATTTAATAATCTTAAAAAGAAACAGGGAAAATGGCTTAGAGCACCTCGTTAATTATGTACGAATGTAACGGGATGGTTTGAAGATTTTCATAATTATGCCTCCAGGTTACCCGCAAAACAAGGCGGTCAAAGCTACAATAGAGAAATATAAGCAAAAAAATATTATGTAGGTACGTACATAAACATCCCTGGAGCCAGAATACAAATTATAATATAGCTTAGCATAATACCGCAAGCAAATATGTGTTGGTTATAAACCAGCCATATTCATGTGCTTGTTCTTATCAAGTTGAACTAAATTATAAAACAAACCTATAATGCACTGATTCAAATTCCCCAGCATCGACTCTTGACTAGTCAGATTTGGGGAGAAATCAGTAATTGACGAAAGATAGAATTCATCGAGCTCCCAGGCATACCACCACACTATCCATAATCTATTATTTTGTAGCATCTTGCAGTCAATGGGGACGTAAGAGGATGATAATGATGTACGAAAGAATAGATTTTGATTATGATTATGAGAATGGGATACAAAAAATGTCCTTGATTTAATGTTATTAATATCACTAAAAATGTTATTATTTATTTCATTAGGTAATCATTCGTCTAAAATTACAACACAGTAAGTAAAACGAGCAAACAATGTGTAACATTGCATGATTTGATTATTTATAGATCCACCAGGTTTTATTGTAACTAAAGTCTGAGGTTCAGAGTGATAACATCATGATATACAATCATTTAAAAATAATAAATACGGAAATTAATGAGTAATTATGTCTGATTTAGATACAATTCTAAAAATTATAGAAACATGTTTTTTTTGACTGCCGAACATGTACTTTGAAGGTCTATGATTAACTATTGCATAGTTTCGGCGGGTGTGTTTGGAATTACACAATTTGATTCCCCCAACCCCATTTCAACATCGGACGACCAGACGTACTGCACCGTTTTATATCAGATTCACCTATATGCACGAAGCATTTTGTTTCCTCATTAACATTAAAGCGATGGTGGCCTAACAGTTCTATAGTGGAATTTAAAATCCAACGATACCGGGTTCAAAACCTAGGCTCCGCACTTAAGTTATGTGCGGTTTTCCATCGCTCCGTGCTTCAGAGGGCACGTTAAGCTGTCGGTCCCGGCTGTTATTGATAAATAGCAGTTGTTAAGCCATGTCAGAGGCCCTCGGGCGGCTTGATAAACTCTGACCAGCACTACCTCATACGACAAACAAAACATTAACGTTTATCATGGGTCTGTTTGCACATATTTGTCGTCATCTGTTTCACGATAGTTACAACCTGTGATTTTCAAGTCACGGGTGGAAAAGGAACTTCTAGGTAGCCTGTATCATCGCTTTTCATCAGGTGAGATCGTGGTCAAACGATTGCCTAGTCCGTAATAAAAATAAAAACACCATCGATCGCATCGTTACTTACCATCAGATGAAAAGGTGGTCAAATGCAAGGCAATAGAATTTAAAAGTGTTAAATTACATACAGGTGCAGAAAACTAAGTAAAGGAGTCAAGTGTCTGCAAAGTAGCAATAATAATAACTCAAGTGTAAAATATCCATCTGATGCAAGCAGTAAAGGTTACACAAATTACGTTGAATCTTACATCTCCGTTCTTACTTTCTATGTCATTAACATAATCAAAGTAACGATTCTTATATACAAATTGAAAAACATAAACTTTAACATTAAAGGTGATATTTGAAGTAATGCTAATTCCTATCAAATTGCTCTTAATAATCTACCAGCTCGTAATAAAATGGTACATTAAATCTGCGAATGCAGTTCACGGTATGTTGCCGTTGAGTTTTGTTCAGCTCTTAATGTTCACGATCTTCGGAGAAATTTATGCAGTGTCCAAAAAATGGGGAAACTTTTACTGTCTTTGAAGACACTTCGCCGAGTGGAAGAACGGCGCAATGAATTTGTTAAATAAATTATCATTTCATTAATTTTCGTTTTTATACACAAAGATTTAGAAGCTAGGAAGTATAACGATGTGTCTTCTTGAGACATTTTAAGATGTTGAACATGGTATTTGGGTGACAAGATCCACACCAATATATAAAAGTGAAACGTTGTGTGTTTTTTTTGTTTGCTGGGGAGCTTTAACGCCAAAACAGCTGATCCGATTTTAATGAAACTTTACCTACTATAAGGTACCTACTATACAATATAGAAAATGACGATTACTCGCTGTAAGGAACTGTTGCCATGGAAACGAAATAATAACAAGTCATCAAGATCGTTGGTGCTATACTTTTACATTGGTTTTTAATATCCTAGAGGTACATAGGGAACTTGTTAGTCCGTGCGGATGAAGTCGCGGGCGAAAGCTAGTACTTTTTACCTAGAGATTTATTTGTGCAGAAAGAGGATTTTAAACTTTTATCTTTAGAGTTCTATATATTCCTGCCAACGCCAATAGAAATTGCTGCGTCAAAATCCTTTATACGTTTCTCGCTTTGAGTGCGTCTGTAAAAATAACTGTACAATGTCGTGCAGTTCCAGAAGTCGTGAAACTTCCTTCCTCTGCTGCAGCGAGCGACGGTCTATCTGTTTATAATTTTCTTGGTTTTGAAATTGATAAAATGGTCTCAGGATTTGACAGCACATAGGAAACGAATTGAAGTTATATGTAATTCAAAAGACTGGATATAAGCACGAATTTATTACTTACTAGCTTTCGCCTGCGACTTCGTCCGCGCGCAGTTTAGTTTAAAAACCAATGCAAAAGTAGGTGTAGGACCAACGCTCTTGATGTTTTTGACATACTTGTTATTTAGTTTACATGGCAACCGTTCCTTACAGCGAGTCATCAAAATATTATAAATTTCCCGTTTGTTCCCGTTTGCCATTTTCCGGGATAAAAAGTATCCTTTGTTTTATTCCCGGGTATAAGCTATGTTCATTTCAAATTTTATCAAAATCCGTCAAGCTGTTATCGCGTTAAAACTCTCCAGACAAACAAACCAGCGTTTTCAGTTTTATATATTGATGTGGATTAGTTGTGCCCACAGCTTTGCAAGCGTGGTCTTCTTTATTTATTTTAAAAGTAGATTGTTTGGCTTTTACTCATCGGATTGAGATATGAAGTACACCAGATTTTAAGTGCTAACCTAGCTATCCAACAATGAAAAGCGCATTTCAATCGTTCCAGAAGTTTAACGTAATGCGCGAACAAACTCACAGCCAGGCAGACAGGGCCCCAATTCTACTAAAACAATTATAATGACAATTATCAACATTTTTCGTAAAATTTTCGCTTTTACCTCTTAAAACTGGTAGAACCTATTAATTTTAAGAAATTTTCAAAAAAAAAACCCAAAAATATTAACTTAAAATTCAAAAAAAAACACAAATTTTTCGCTTCTACTACTTATAAGAGGTAGAAGCAAAAAATATTAATAATTGTCATTACAATTGTTTTAGAATTGGGGCCCAGATATACAGACAGTTAGCTAGACAGAAATACAGACATCATTTTTAAAAACGTTATATTCTTGCTCTGTAGCTCATATACATTTTGTGATCGTAATTTGACATTTCGTAAACATATGAAAATTCAATCACCAAAAAGAAGCATTCAGTTTTCACATCCAACTTTTTTTCCACGTTCGAACACAAAGGCTTTGAGTGATTTCACATCTCCAGGGATTTTCAATTTAGAATTGATCGTAAGTAGAATGGGGTGGAGAGGGAAGATTGATAATTCGGATTTTTCCCTCGTCCCGTCAGTTACGGAGGCCGCACAAGTGAGCGATCGGGTACGATGGCTAATGATATACCTAGGATGGAGTAACCAGTGGGTAATCTTGTCTTGGTTTCGACTCAATAGACGTTTATTACAATGAGAATTAATGTTGATGATGAGATTATTCTAATAAATATTACTATTAATAAAGTTTGTTTGTGTGATAGGGTGTGTCATTTATTATATTTTGTTTTAAACGGTTTGGCTTGCTATACTGACTATACGATTGCTAACATTGTAACATGTTACATTACGTTCAAAATGTACAGATCAAAAGACACACAAATGTTTGAGCTTTCATCGTATAATGTATTTTATAATGCACATTTTTACAAATAATTAAATTGACTTCTGATGCCCAAACTGTTGCTTAGTTTAATCAACCCAGTTGAGTATAAACTGTGTGTTCTCTTATCAAATGTGCCCATTTTGTAATTTGTATCGTTTTCGCCAAACCATGATACGTTTCCTGCAGATAACCAACAGTAATCTGAAATACTCGTACCATTATATTATTAACACATTTCGAAATAAAATTTATTATATTTATATATAATCCTGCAACAAAACAAGCTATAATTATATCGGTCAGAGTTCAACCAAAAAATAATATAATGTGTCATTGTGCTTCTAAAAAGCAATAAAGCACAAACAAATCAACAGATACAAGGAACGCACAAATTAAAAGCCAAATTGATTACATATTGTTGCAACCAAAGAAACAATGAAGATTTCCCGCTGCTTCCACTGTGTCAGCAGCTTATGGGCTTGACTGTCGAGTGTCATTTTTACGGATTCCCCCGGATTTATGTAAATTTGTTTTGTCAGCGGTTTACCTTGTTACGTGAATATCAAATCTGACGCCAATATTGAATTTTTATAACGTTTTATCGATACCACCGCCAGCTTTATTTTCATCATTTGGACTAACGTTATCTAATGCATTTCCATAATCATTCTCATTTGAACTAAATTGTTTATAGTCGCATTAAATTATACCGCTATACAAACCAGAACTACCATACACTATTAATATTCATAGGAGTTGGCACATTACTTGTGCAAGTTGCTCGGTACCTGTCAATGTAATTAAGGCGCAGCACAATGTGTGACTAGCATCCAATCTGTGGTGTGAATGGCAGACACCATATTATCATTATGAAGATTTGTGCGAGACAGTCTAATTGTGAAGCGCATCTCGATTTCACAACGGGCCAATTGAAACTGGGTGTTGGCTGCTTATGGTTCATCATTGTGTATTATAGCAAACTTGTATTAGAGAACAGTCTAGATAGGCTAGGCTGTCGGTTGTCGTCGACGGTTTATAGTGCTGTAAGCAAAGTTGATTGTGAAAGGAGAGCATTTATATGTATGTAAGACCTTTTGCTCTTTTTTTTTTTTTTAGTGACATATTATGAAAGCAACATAACGAAATGCCTATCGTTATGTTGCTTTCATATGATGTCACTAATACAAAAATAATGAGCAAAAAGTCATAACATAAAAAGTAAGAGTGGCAATTATCTATTATTACATAACTGTGTTACAGTCAACGATTGACATAAATCTTATTATAAAAGTACACTTTATCTGTCTTCAGATGTAGAAAATAAATAATTTCATTTACAAATATTTAAAAAAATACTTTTATGCAGTAGCCATGTAATGGTAAAACTGGTAGAACGGGCCATCATAATTGAATGCGTATACAACATTCATACCTGTGCTGTTAACTGTTGAGGAGATCCCTAGTCAGGACCCAACCCAGAGTGCAGTAACCATGTTATGGTATAACTTAAAGCAGGTTATCATAATAAAATGCGTACACAAAATTTTGTGTCTTTGGTGTTGACCATTGAAGAGTTCCTTTATCTGGAGCTAATACTGAATGTCTATTTAGGTCATGCCTACCATAAAAACGCAATGTCATTGGAACTGAACCAACTTGTAAAAATTGAGCTCCGTAGGATAAGAGGAATTGGTTCTAATACAGCTTACAAGATTTGACCTAAACAAACATACATCGTATAAACATTGTAAGTTAAATAATGCTTTTAAAATAAAGGTATTAATTAAGAATTAAAAGTTAGTAAGTCTTATTATAAATTATTGCTGGGGACTGAACTTTTTCAGAGGATCTATATTTTATTGCGTTTTGCCAAAAACAATGTTACATTAAAATTATATACATAAATATATTAAATTCTCAATTACTATCTTCTGTCTTTTTCTAAATCTGAAGACGGATCCGTTGTACTTATTATAAATTGATTTATGTCGAACACAGTTACATATAATAACAGAAAATTGGCACTCATATTTTCTTTTGTGTGTTTATTTATTTCATCCAAACGATAATCTCGATTCTCGACATCGTCCCTTGACCTTTCATAACCGTGTATATTTCGTGTCACGATATTAATATCGCCTTTTATTAATTCTTGTTCCCTGTCAAAATTGCTTTCTTGTTTTCTTTCTTCAATAATTCCATGTTCTGTATCTATTGCTTTTTTCTCCCTTCCATTTGAGTTATTTTCTTGATTACATTTTCTTTTATATAAGTGACAGTTTTATTACACACCTGGGGATGAGACCTTCACAAATTAATAACAACCATAAAATATGTTACACAACAATAGAGAATACTTGAAAACTTGATGATGGAAAAACTCAATAACGTTTACCAAACGAACAAATTGAAATTAGTTTACAACCCACATCGGCTATTTTCAATCAAGTAACTGAATGTGACCTGTGTTTCCGAGCATGAAATTATATGCCTAGCACGCAAATGCTTCAATTTGGATCGTTTTTCAATTTATTGCTGAGCGTGCCTGATTTACACCCATATTTAGATGTCCAGAGTTGATAAGTTCTAATAAATGTAAGACTTGTACGTTCAAGCGTAAAGTGTATGGGTTGAACTGGATGAACGCACGCAACTTTATATTTTTAATATTATTGTTAGTATACACAAATACCCGCTCCAGTCCAGGCCCGGATCCATGGCTCATGGTATGAGGCAGTAAATTATTTTTCTAAATAAATGTTTCTTTATTATATATTATGCACACACACTTTACTTGCAAAAACTCTCAGTTGATACTAAAATTTTTTCAATAAATTCTGACATACATCATTTTCAGTAGCTCTTACACCCTTGTTATAGTATAAGAAATGGTATTAATTTTATTTCATATAAATAATATCGTCTTGAGTGCGCTAATTTAGGTACACAGAATATATCTTATATAATATTATGTATTGTATTAAATCATATACTCAATTATATAGAAAATATATTATTAACAGTCATCTCTCGTGCTGCCAAATTGCACATAGACTACAATTGGGCTCTGTAGTGTTAATTACCATACGCAGGATATTAAAAACTTGATTGAGCCGATTGGGCATAGAATCTACACACACAAATAGGTTTACATTTTGTAAATGTAAGAATTGTATTATCATGTTGTTGGAAGTAGGTATGAAGGGCAAACAGCAATAATTGAAATACAGGTGCGCACATCCACGTATCACTGAATTAAGCTCACTGATTCGAATTGATTTCTGATCTATCTGAATTGATCTAAACGCAATAGGACATAGAGTAGAGAAGTGCTTAGGACCTTTGCATTGATTCAAGTCTTGATTGATGCCGCACCGACTGAATGAGACGCAATACTAATCCGATTCAATTTACTATTTAGAACGGTGTCTGAGCTTGGAACAGAGAAGTAAATGGCTAAACAAATCAGTCTGCAAAGCCTGTCTGCATTTTTTTTGTATAATTTATTGTATTCAATTGTAAAGTATGCGCAGGGGTGTGAGACAAGGGGGTGTTATATCCCCTAAACTATTCACGAATGCCCTGGAAGATATGTTTAAGACGCAAGAGATATGATTTGAATTGGAAAAGAATTAATATCAATGGAGAGAAAATCTCACATTACCATTTGCCGATGATATCTTCGTATTGGCGGAGTCGCTTCAAGACTTGCACAATATGCTGTTCAACCTAGATGACGCTTCTCGACGCATCGGTCTTGGAATGAACATAGACAAGACCAAGACCATGTTTAACGATCTTGTTGACCCGAAACTGATTGCAGTCAATGGTGTACCTCTTGAAGTTGTCCAACAATATGTTTATCTTAGGTCAATAATGCAATTAGGAAAGAACAACTTTGGGAAGGAAGCCAACAGAAGAATTCAGCTGGGTTGGTAAGCTGCATCAAGTCTTCTCGTCATCCATACCACAGAGCCTGAAGGCAAAAGTCTTCAATCAGTGCGTCCTACCAGCCGAACCTACGGAGCCGAAATGTGGACACTCAAAGTCAAACTAGTCCTCAAATTCAAGGTCGCTCAGCGAGCTATGGAGAGAGCTATGCTTAGAGTTTCTCTCAATTACAAGATTCGTAATGAAGATCTCCGACGGAGACCCAAGGTAACCGACATAGCTCTAAAGATAAGCGAGCTAAAGTGGCAGTAGACTGGTCACAGTGCTCACATTTCCCGAAGACAGGATAACAGTTGAGGTAGACGAGTTCTCGATTGGAGACCACATTTAGGCAAACGTAGTATAGGATGCCCTGTGGCCAGATGGAGTGACGACCTGCGAAAAGTGGCTGGAAGAAAGTGGATGAAGAGAGCTGAAGACCGAGCTCAGTGGTGTGCATTAGGTCCAGAAGTGGACAGATATAGGCTGATGATAATGACTTAAAGTTGTACATTCGTTAAAAACATACATTATACTGCTTTTCGTTCCCAATACTGTTTGGAAAGCAACAATGGTTTTGGAATTACAGATGACATACCGACATACCTAAGTAGATATAAAAACTTTGTCGATGACTGTTTTCGGACATTGACCTACTACAGTAGTAGGTCAATGTCTGAAAAAAAAAAAACTGTTTTCAGATCAAGATTGTAGGCTTTATATAGGATGTTTCAATCGGATCCGAGTATATATCATTTGAATTAAAAAAATAAATGTTTGCAGTTAGTTTATGTTATCTATTTTTGAAAGCTTAATTATTTTTGACATTAAGTATGGTAAACCGCGTCATTCAAATAACCACCTCGGCTTCGAATGGCAGCGTGAATAAGAGTGGAAATCAAATCTAGAGATTAAGAACCTGTTGAATTGTTTTTGCAATAAATCGACTAATTCTCTGGCGGTAAGGAAGGTGGTGCCCTGTCTTGTTGAAACCAGATGTCTGTTAGATTGCAGGTAGCTCCACATTTTTTTACTATGTAACGAATATTGTCCATCTTACTTAGGACCCAAATTTTGACTATATGTTTCTCATACCACACTAAACGTTTGTCGATTTGAACTATCGTTCTGATTGTGAAGTTTAACAATTCCAACGCGCTGTTCATCTGCATAGTGACTCATTTTGATAAATGCCAAGCATTTCTGATTCAGCCGTCAAAAATTAGCGCCTGTAGATAAACTAACATGGCTGCCATCAGCTGTCAACCCGCCTATAACCCATGCTAGTAGAGTAACAGGACTTTTGACACTCCACATTATTTCTAATTTCACTGATTTCACTCGATGTTTTGTGCTGCAGGTGTTCAAAAATAGTGTAAGATTAAGCACTGTTTATATATTTATAGTGGATTCACTATTTACGTTGCAAATTCGATCTACTACACTGCCCAAGCTGATTGCATTATAATTTGAGATGCAGATTCTCGGTGATGAAATAATGGAAGCCATATCCTAAAAATGTTTATATAAAAATATCAGTCGTATTTTAAATAACAAATGTTACTCATAGGGTAGGTGGGTAAACATCAAAATTAAAAACGAAAAATAAAGACTATTGATACACAATATGTCGCTTTAAAAACAACAGATTTTATCCATTACGAAAATCTAAGTTACGGTTCCTTGTTAGACTAAAAGATCCCTAAAAAAGCAATAGATCCATCAAAAAACAAGTTTAATGATTTTGGATTCCTCTGATTGTTTTTTCAAATGTCCAAACTTGTTAGCAGTACAAATTCAATAATATTGTCGATTCAGAATTTAAATTGCTTAATTCCTAACATCAGGGAATTATGGACGAAGTTACAAATTAATAATTGCCTCAACAGACAGTCGGATGAACGCTGACCTTTCTCAATATTGATCGGGATTGGATATTCCGAATGGAAATAGGTCGTGTCCGATATCAATAGGTAGGTTAGTCAGATGTTAGATTAGGACAGACTGGATGGGCTTAGTGTCGTCGGGTCCTAAAATCATGCCACGCGAGTCCACAATTTTTTTAGTGGCTGTGCTAGATATATAATACGTATTTGTAACATCGTCATCATCTTCAGCCCATTATTTTTGTACTGCTGGAATTCAAACCTACTCTCTAATAGAGAGATAGATATAGAGAGAAAGATGGAAGGGTCTCAAACTCATGATCTACCAGATCATAAGTTTAAGTTTTTTAGTGGATGTGCTAGATATATAATGCGTATCTGTGACATCGTTATCATCTTCAGCCCATTATTTTTGTACTGCTGGAATTCAAACCTCCTCTCTAGTAGAGAGAAAGATAGATATAGAGAGAAAAATAGAAGGGTCTTAAATCTACCAGACGACAAATGGTTTTGAGCTTTGAGATTGAGCTACATCCACTGGTACTGCGATCAGTTAGTATCAAGTTATTCGGTATCAGCATATTACATGCATCATCATCATCATCATCATTACCAGCTTATGTTCGTCCACTGCTGGACGTAAGCCTCTCCTAGTGAATGCCACTAAGCCCTATCTTCGGCTCTCCTCATCTAGATCCTGTCATTCGTTTTTCGCAAGTCATCACTCCATCTAGCTGGCAAGCGCCCCACACCACGTTTGTTTATCTCTCCACTCTAGAACTTGTTTACCCCAGAGGTTGATGGTTCTCCGAGAGATGTGACCAGCCCATTGCACTTCCGCTTGCTAATTCTTTGAGCTATGTCAGTAATTCTGTCGGATTATTTCATTACGAATCTTGTCCTTCCACACACACGCTGAGCGAACTTAAACTTATGAACTAATCTCATATTACTTTGCACGCATTGGAATTCATTTATTTTTCCGCAAACGGAAAAGTTAAGTTGCGACCGATTGTAATTCAGCCGTCCACATTATCGTGGCTAGTGGGCGTGAATAGACAGATAAACGGGTATCGGGTACGCTTTGCTGAACAAATACTAGCGTTTGTTTTTTACATTGTTAGTTGTTGCTTTAAGCGCAAGGGTTTTGCCGCAGCTGTTCGTGCAGTAACTGATCTCACCGGTTCCGTTTTGGCGATGGATCACTCGATTAGAGTTCTTCGAAAGAAAAACATCGTAAATATTAATAAGAAAATAATACAGCTTTTATTAGTAATTTTCTGGAATGGGCATACCATATTTTGATAATGTTGGCTTTTCAAATCAATAAGTATGTAATTTTTGAGATTATGTCTGAAAGTGTTGAAGAATATGTACCAACCTCACATTGTGAAATATGAACAAATAGAAATAGCCTGATTATCTTAATGCTTTAAACAGACGAATTCCTAGTCGAGTGTTAATCAACCCCGTATTCATAGTAAATATGTTTATCTATTCCTATAAAACAGTACCGTGACATACTGACTGACAGACAACGCACAGCCTATAAACCGGTTTGCCAGATTTGTGAAATTCCCACCCGTAACGGGGATGAACGGAGTTGTCAAAGTTTGCTCGCGGGTAAAGCTGCGGGGCGAAGTTAGTCATTGATAAATGCCAATTTTATTGTTTTGGAGGAGTATAATTTCAAGCACTGTTGTCAAAGTCAAAGTCAAAGTATTTTATTGTAAATAGGCAAAAATAATAGCATTTTACAAGTCAAAATTAACATCTCCTGAACAAAGAGAAATACATAAAATATTATAAAAAGATCAAATCAATCCAAATTTAGATAAACTATGTTGTTGAATGAACCGTTTGTTCTTATCCTATTTTTACCCGACTGCGGCGTAGCAATGAATGGTTATATGTTCAACCTAAAAACTTGGTCCGATTCTGACAAGCAAGGTATCAAAGCCTTCATCGCAAGAGTGTCATATGCAATTTTTTATTCGACAGTAATCGGTTTATAGTTTTTGAATTTATGTCTTGTTATCCAAAACGCACCGCTTTTGCCGTCCGATTCCATTGTTCAGAAAGTGAACGTGATTGTTGAAATCAATCGAGATTGTGTCGATTGAAGAGGCGACGTCGTGATCGAGTGCCTCATGCTGTTGCTTTTTATTAGCTGCTCTGTTACGCAATGGCTTAAAAGCTTTTTATGTTACCGCGGCGTCGAATTGTTTTGAGTGCTGACTTGCTAATCGTTGTGGTCGTGAGTACACCCGATAGTAGGTTGTGTAGATTATCAAGTCGCCACCTGCGAGCTTTGTTTTTATTCTAAAATTGATTTGGAGTCCAACCTCAGGTCGATAAATGTGAAATGCAAGCTGAGGGGCCTAAATTCAAGTAAAAGTCTAGCCAGACGATTACGCTTGCTATTACTGCACTATAATCCTAAAGAGCTAATAAACTAGTGGCAATCGTAAAGCTTATTGCTTCTCCCCAGCCTCAAGCGAAACCAATTCGTGCTATTATTAAACCAGTTTTGAAATTGAGACCGATGTTATTGTTTACAAGTCATAAGTTCAAAAACTAAAACCCGACTACGGTCAGGTAAAAAATTGCCTTTGACTTGCGATGAAGACGAATCGTTTGATACCTCGCTTGTCAAAATCGGATCAATTTTTTAGTTTGAACACATAACCCTACCTTTGCTTGCCGTAGTCCGGTAAAAAGGGAAGCCTATGACACTATACCAGAAGACGAATCGATTGACACCTCTCTTTTTAAAATTGAACCTATAGGTGATAGTGGTTACGCTATGGTGGAACATCCACATATATACATACATACATACATACATACATACATACATATAAGCTATGGTGGGACATCCACATATATACATACATACATACATATAAGCTATGGTGGAACATCCACATATATACCTACATACATACATATAAGCTATGGTGGAACATCCACATATATACATACATACATACATACATACATATAAGCTATGGTGGAACATCCACATATATATACCTACATACATACATATAAGTTAACTTCATTGCCCTTGCTTCGCTGTAGTCAGGTATAAAGAGTTAGTGTTGAATATCTATGGCCTAATCCATCTTAAACCAATTAGTCATAGCGACCTTGCTCGTCAATTTATCTAACAATCACCTTCTGTAATTGATCACGATCTGGTAAAGTTATTTATACCAAAGTACTTAATATATAAAATACATCTTCTCAAACGTAATCAAATGTGTGAGGTCATCTAAAAGCCATTGGCATGAGGTCAGCTACTACCTAACGATCTCTTATTAATAAAGCAATGATATCGCAGCAATTGGTTTCACTCCATTTGTTTTATTTTATTAATGTGTTTGCCAAAAGTCGCTCTCTGATAAGTGAAAGAAGTGAAAGAAGTGTTGTGAAAGAAGTGAAAGAAGTGTTGTGAAAGAAGTGAAAGAAGTGTTGTGAAAGAAGTGAAATAAGTGTTTGCCAAAAGTAGCTCTCTGATAAGTGAAAGAAGTGTTGTAATCCTGCGGGTTCGAATCCTGCAAGGTGCAATCATTTGTGTGATGAACAGAAATGTTTGTTTCCGAGTCATGGATGTTATAATATTTGTATCTATGTATGTTTATCCGTTATCTAGTACCCATAGTACAGGGTATCCTAGTTTGGGGCTAGGTAATTGGTGTGGAATTGTCCCGAATATATTATTATTATTATTAAAAGAAGTGTTTGCCAAAATTCGCTCTCTGATAAGTGAAAGATATTTAAGGAAAGAAAAGGAAAAACACATTTTGTTGCCCAACTACAACTTATACAAAAACCGAGCACAATATAATATCATATCAAAAGTATTTTATGTTTTTATAGTTCGGCTTGTACCTAATAAAGTACTTAAGTAAAGCGTAAAATTGACATAAAGTTGTGTAATATTTACTCGTACCTTTTTGGCAGGGTTATCAAGAAAACAAAATGAATGCTCTAATTCAATACTTATGTGGATAGGCTTGCGCTCGAGTTCTACAGGTTTCGCCTTACATTTTCCGTGAAATTTGCATTTTCGGAGAAAACGTTTCTACCATACAAAACCATAACAAAATCCAATAATTCTAGGCTTTTTTATTAATCTCAGAATAGACCACGTTTTATCCACTTACACTATTTGTACGCCACGTTTAAACAAATTGTTCTCATATACTACTTATACACATATGCAGCCGCCATTTGCTATGCTTCACTTTCGATGTGACGATGTAGACTCCGTTTTTTTTAAACCTTCTTTATCGCACCGTTGAATAATTATTAATTTCTTTCGACACGGAATTACGTAAGTCCTGCGACGTGGCTAATTTTTTGTGCCTATGTTGTTAAACGCAAATAATAATTAGTCTGATTCCTTTCCTATCAGTTATAGACTGGTTGGTCTCGTGGCTAGAGATCCTAGGTACGAAATCGTACGGTCGCGGGTTCGAATCCTGCAAGGTGCAATTTGTGTGATGAGCAGAAATGTTTGTTTCCGAGTCATGGATGTAATATTCTTATCTATGTATGTTTATCCGTTATCTAGTGTCCATAGCACAGGGTATCCTAGTTTGGGGCTAGATAATTGGTGTGGAAATGTCCCAATTTTTTTTATTTTTTTTAGAATATAGTTTTTTCGTATCATGACTTCCCTACTGTACCTTGTTTTATTGTTAAAGTAAAGTAATATTTATTGATCAACTGCCAGTAATAACTATAGAAAGCAACATAGTAGGTAATTCAATAAAAATATCTCGTAACAGTTTACCCATATCAGGCATGCAATATTTCACCTTACAATTAATAAAATAATTAATCTATCCTTTGCCATGTATCAAACCAATGTGGCTTCACATCAGCATCTTCATTCAAGTGTCAATTTGTATATATAATATTTTAATTTTGTTCACAGGTAAGCAACAACACAATTCCATCGAAACGCTACAATATAACAGTAAGAAATTAGATAAAATCTCTTGAATATTTCACGAACATTGACACAGATTGGAAGCCTTCGGAATTACACAAAACTTGGAATATTTCCAAAGCGGATTGTACAAGTTAGCGAAACCTTGTATTGACGAGCAATTTCATTCATTTCCAAAGCTAAATAAAATAGCTCAGAATTCAATTCCAATTGGCTTTATTAATTCCTGTATGTAAAATCAATGTTCTTATATATATTTAAAAATATATGTTAGACTTCATTGGATATTATAATCAGCTTACACATTTAATTTGTTATTTGATGTATGCTAGAAACATCATCAAACAGTATTATTTCTTTAGAATGTATAATGTTAATATATTTGGAATTCGAATAGTGGAGGAAAAGAAACATTTATAAACAATCAAATTCTATGTGATCCGGAACCATTATCAAAATTACATTTACAGGTAGGTAACAGTATCCCAAGTAAAGAGTCTTTCATTAAGAGCACTCGAAATTTAAAATTAAATAAAACATGCAGTATATGTGATATTGCTACAATAAAATTGATTATTTTATTTTAATATGCATTCGATGACATTATGTGTAAAATTAAACATTATTGGCTACCGCGCCTCTGCTGAAGGTGGCGCATCCTAGTGGACCAATTTCGTATGACATCTTCCTATAAATGAGGCCTAATTTCATGAAGAACGCGAGTTATGTTGGCCTTCAGGACGGCAGTCGTCTGTGGTTTGTCTGCATAGACCAGCGATTTCACGTAGCCCCACAGACAATTATCGAACGGCGTTAAGCAATGATCCCGCCGGACCAAAATTCACACCAAACAGTGACTTTTTCATGGTGTAGAGGCACCTGATAAATCTCCCGTGGATTTTAGTTTCAAATCCGGCAATTTTGCTTGCTTACGAAGCCACTTAACCAGAAATGCGCCTCATCACTGAAGACCATAAATTGGACGCATCGCACGGAACGTTAGGCGAACAGAGCACTGATTTTTATAATAGGTACTTTTTAATCATTTCAATGCATTTTTGAATCGTGTAACGTTGCATGGTTAAATATCAAGACTTAATAAGTATTCTCGCCAAATTTCACAGCTGTAGCTTAACCAAGTTGGCCGCTGTCAAAGTTATAGCGTACCTATTGAAAAACACGTTAACACCATCGCGGTTGCAGTAAATATCAATTATTTAATTCTTCGTTGTTCACTCATCATATCTTGGCTATGGCCACGATACCATACGATCTACCTCTGATGTTCATACGCCAATCAATCCATTTACAAAATAATTTCCCATCTCAGAATTTGAACGTTCACAATCAAATTCTCAAGTTTGTAACACTGAAACGCTCACGGAGTTCCCATTTAATTGGTACAGCCCAGAATTAGAAGCGGAATAATTGACAGTATTGTTCTGATTCCCGCTACCAATTTAGCAGATACCAAATCTATCCAATTTGCTTTGGAGGTGACCCAGATCTACGCTAATTAAAATTGTATTACCTTTTGATCCGTATTTCAATAGTAGGAACAGGTGATAAAGATATTTGAACATAGCGCTACGTTTTGAACTGGTCTGAAGTACCTTAATAAAATATTTTTTTGGTTGAATGAGTTTTTCGTTTGTTGTTCTTGTTTAACTTATTTTAATAATACTTACTTATAATTGTTATGAAAACACAGAATATCAACACAGAATAATAGCATAAAGTTCATAAGTGTTAAAATACATTTATAAAATGTGAACGATGAGACAGCATTTACCTCTCACTATTTCATTTGAATATATTTTAACAGTAGCTGATGCCCGCGGCTTCACACGCGTGGTCATGTCTCTAGGTTAAAAGTACTCTATGTGCTATTCCAGGAACTTAAATACCAATATACCAACATTTGATCAAAATTCCTTCAGCCGTCAAAAATATTTTTATCGATTGCTCGGCTTTTTCTTATCGGATTGAGATACCAAGTACGCCAGTTTTTAAGTCAAACCCAGTCAGTCAGTTTACAACAGTGAAAACTGCATCGCAATCGGTCCAGTAGATTTAACGTGATGTGCGAATAAACATACAGACAAACAAATTAACAAACAAAGAAACAAACAGAAAGACACGATTTAAAAAAATGTTCTATTCTTGTTCTGTAGCTTATTTTAAGTACCCTAGAACATTTTTTTTTAATTATCTTCTTTGTACAAACTTTTTCTTTCTTATTGCTTTATTATAAGTATAGATAACTGACTTGTGGACAAGCCCACGACAGAAAGCGACTGTTGATTTTATGTTCAAAACTTTTATGTTCAAATTTTTTCGTAATCGACAAAGCTTTCTGACGAGTCACTGATAGATATTACGAGATTCCTAAATCTATAAACGAAGTTAAACGATTAAAGATTTACGATTCGTCGAGTTCTCGGTCGTTAATATTGCGGAAAGATAATCTTGTGACAAATTTTCGGCGCCCATAAAGTTATGGGCAGTAAAACGGTTTGGTTACGAGTTTCTAGTTTATTAAAGGGAAATAGTAGAGTAACAATTTCTCGTGACCTTCTCGTGACTGGGATGAAATTGGCATGGGGCTTGCGGTCACCGGGCCCTATTGCTTGGGCTTATGTTGCAGGTATAGTGAGAGCGAATAGTTTTTTGGGACCTTAATAAAAGTTTTATCTTTAGAAATGTATTATTAATAAAGTCAACATTATCATCATCATCATCATTAGCCTATATCTTTCAACTGCTGGATGTAGGCCTCTCCTCCTAATGCATGCCACTGAGCTCGGTCTTCAGCTCTTCTCATCCATTTTCTTCCAGCCGCTTTGCGCAGGTGGTCTCTCCACCTGGCCACAGGGCGACCTACACTACGTTTGCTTAAACGTGGTCTCCACTCGAGAACTCGTCTACCCCAACGGTCAAGTCAACATTAGTAGGGTTAATTACTGTGTGTTTCTTCCAGGTTTTTATTTATTTATTAATTAAGTGAAAATTTAATAAAACTAGCTTAAAAGCTGCCCTGCCAAAAATAACTTATACCAATAAATTATATACTGTTGGAATATGCTTACTAAGGCCTTCAATTTGATACCCATATTGTAAAATTAGAAGATAAAATATTTTTTTCGCATTTGAAAATGGAGCCATATTGCAGAAATACTGAATTTAAAAAAAAAACTCGGGGGGAGGGGGGGGGGGGGGGGGGGATGTAAGGATTCTAACGATACCACATACGTCTAAATCTGTTCAGGCATTTAAAGTTATGGTGAAATAAATAAAGAAACGCACATACAAACATACATGAATCCTAAAAACATTACACTCCTTTTTTTGGGCAGTCGTGTAATTAGTTTAAGATATTAAGACTTTCTTTAAAACTAATTAATGTCCCATGTTTTGTCAAACCCTTGTCCTACTTTGTAATATTGTGACCTTTTAATTCTCATAGTGCACGACTTTTATCATCAACATTTTAGAGAACTAAATACATATGTAGTTCATTCCTATATCCATATGTTCAAGTATGTCGCCAGATTTCAAACTACCGTATCTCCCTTTCTCTGACCCGTGCCGACCTCCGCCCTTACCGTTCGGACAATTACAGCCGTGTCCTACATATTGGCATTAGGCCTGTCGTGTATGGAATTAGCTCTTCGCTTCTTCTTGTGTTTGTGAAGACATTGTGTAATTGGATTCATCGACTTTGTGGTTTGATCCAGTATTTTCAAAGTATCATTTTGCGACATTGTTTTTTTTTCTGAGCCCGAATGTTTTTTTTTTTAAATCCATACCAATATATAAAAGTGAAACGTTGTCTGTTTGTTTGTTTGTTTGGGAAGCTTTCACGCGATAACGGCTGGACAGATTTTGATGAAATTTAGAATGGTGATAGCTTATACCTTAGAATAAAACATGGAATACTTTTCATCCCGGAAATTTGTAAGTTTCCACGGGAAAACTGGAAAATGTTGATTACTCACTGTAAGGAACGGTTGCCATCACATAATGGTCTGTGGTTGCCATGGAAACGAAATAACAAGTCTCTACTTTTGCATCGGTTTTCAATATCCGCGCGTACGAAGTCGCGGGCTGGAAAACTAGGATTACATAAAAGCACCGAATCAATAATAGCTAAATAAAGGCCATTCTTTCGCTGATGCTATTAATTTTTATTTAAATTTCATGTTTTTATTTACTTATCACTTGCCTTGTTTGTCTTACCCCCAGCCCCCGATTCCTATAAAAATGAAACGAGTCGTTTTTACAACTTCTCGTTACTCTTTGACGTTTTTTGTGTTTCGTTTATGTCAAAAGCTGACGGACAGTAAGCAAACACGATTCGTTTCAAGAACCTGCCATTACTAGATTGAATTGTTTTTTCCAATTGTTTTTTTTCTCAGTATTAACATAATACATTGCTTTGTAAAAAATAATACCATAAGCTTGATAAGTGACAAATTGAGATGTTAAGTTGTTAAGGTACTACTCCAAAGGAGCTTGACATGGCAGTGTCACTTGTTATTAGAATAGACTAAGTTTCAAACTAATAACATCGATTTATTCTTAGGTGTACAGCTTGTCGGTACTAACAGTTTATTATCCAGCATCACCATAAACATGATACGTTGTTACATTAGCACTCCAATAAATATCCTAAGGAACAGTCCCAAATCGATCCCCGAGGCGTTTGGCTATCGACCAATACAATGTTGCAGTATACTAAGATAACAGACCTTAAACTTGGAAATTTGTTTATTTTTCAGTTTTCCAAACTAAAGTTACGTTAAATAATATAATTAGGTATGTCAAATTTTAGCAAACATAATGTAGATAAATATGTCATTAAAATCAGTTGTAATGAAAAGCGGTATATGGAGTTTTTAAAAACTAAAATGTTGTATGAACTTTGTTGGTTATAAGAAAATGATCTAAATCTTTAGACGATGAAGTGTTGGCATGTGAAGGTTTCGAGGTGAGGAATTTCTAACTTGGATCAAATTCTGGAAACATGTACTTTATTTAAACGTTACATAGCTACAAGTTAGTGCCAGTTGTCTATAAATTCTAATAATAGTTAGGTAGAAAGACAATTTCATTAACAAAATTTAGCAGCACATTGATATATTTCACTGCAGCCTAAGTTCACAGAAATTGCACGGAAACATTTAGAATGTACTTAAAGTTTAGTGTTTTTTTTAATTTAAAGCATCGCGTTTGTGCTTATGCTGTAATTATGTTGTAATGTGGCTCAATAAATATATAAATAAACATCATGCTAAGCGAAATTATCTTGCAGCTGATACGCCAGTAAGCAGAGACAAAAAGGTATTTGCCTTGCAAAAGGTGGTGTAGTAACGATTTTCACATGTTGTAGGACTGATGAAAAATCCAAGTTTTCGACCTTGGGAGGGGGGAGCCTAAGCCGCCATCTTGAATTAAAAGTGCAAAAAGTTGGTTTAATCAAAATAATTCACCAACGGTTCATTTTAAGTCAAAAATGTCAAAGGAAAAGTTAAAGAGGGTAAAACTATTTTCATTTTTGTTAAACACTTTTTTTTGTAAGTCCGGTAACTAATTTGTTACAGGGTGGCGAAAAGATTTTACCAAACAACCCTATACTAGGTATTTTCCTTACATTATTTCCGACAGTTCATTGCAATTATATATATATAATATATATATATATATATATATATATCCTTTTCACAGCTCGATAGTACAGCACAGGTAGAAAAAAGCAGCGTTATTTTTGTTTCTTATATATTTTTATTTTTTATATATATATATATAAATATATATAAATATATATATAAAATATATAAGATTATTAAATTATTTTTGTATCTTATATATTTTTATATTTTTTTTCAACTTTCGAAGTTAATGTTTTTGTTGTAGTATCGACACTTTGGGTTTCATTTTGAGGAAAATACCCTAGTATAGGGCCTTTTTTGGTAAAATATTTTCGCCACTGTAACTAATTAGTAATCGGACTTACAAAAAAAGTGTTATTATTTTGATTAAACCTTTTTTTCACACCTTTAATCCAAGATGGCGGCTTGCGCTTCCCCAAAGGTCGAAAACTTGGATTTTTCATTAGAGACTAAACCTCAACAACATATGTGAAAATCATTACTACACCACCTTTTGCAAGACGAATTTCTCTACTTCCTGGGCTATAAGCAAAGCTGTCGCGCAGCTTGAAGCATATCTAGTGAATATAATGACTGGAATTTAGGCTTTGACCTGTTATAAAAACCTTTGACACTGTCCCACTGTCCCGTAGTCGTACTGCACATGGCATAATAACGCCATTTGGTAAGGAAAACGCAATTTGGCATTACCAATATGTGGCAATTGACTGCCGAAGTTATGTGCTCACGACATTGAGTGCTGTAATGTGCGCACTAATGCGCAATTCGAATAATTGTGCCGTTAAAGGCGCGCGTTCAATGGAATCTTATGGGATGGTGGGTTTTGGGCGTATTTACTTTTTGATTGTTGATCAAGTAAACAAAGCTGTTTCTTTTTGACGTGAATCTTGTTTAAAATTACACCGATACATGATACGGGTACCAGGACTAAAAAGTGAATTGTAAAGGAAAGGTCTATATCGTCTCGTTTTCGTCTCTGTAACTATAAGCTCTAGAGATCTAATTTTGGTGTCATTTTTTGGCTTATATCATCAGCTCGATGATGTGATATTTATTTTATGTCAAAAGACAGATAGGGAGAGGGCAAAACGCACAGAGCAAAATCAGCAAATTGGTATAATTCGCAATTTGTACGTGGCGTAGACGTTTCACGATAAAAATCGGCCGTATGCCCCGAAACAGCCTCACCTGTTTTTTAACGATAACTATACATTTTATTTATTATTTTTAGGACTTTTTTATGTAAGACAATAATTTTACTTAGCTTATTAAAACTAAAACATTACATACCGTTAGCCAGTTAGCTACAATACTGCTAACCACTGCTCCCGTCTCCTCTGTTTTAAGCTGTCTGTAACCAATATAGAAGTCGAACAAACGTACGGTTTCTTCATAACAAAATATTGGATCAAAATTATTTATCGACTAATTAAAAGCGCTGAAAAACTAAACTTGCTCTAATTTTGTAAGTTAATTATTTTTGTAACAAAATTCGATTTAGCTGCGAACTTGTGTTTTAATGAAAACGTAACCAGCTTTGTTTGGGAATCTTTTCCTCAACTTAGATTTAATGTACGTACATGAGCTTTCATTTCATTACGTATACTTATATAATATTATAAGGAGCAAAGATTTGATTGTTTGTTTGTAATGGATTAACTCAGAAAATACTTAACCAATTAAAAAAAAAATCGTCACTAGAAAGCTACATTATCAGCGAGTAAACATGGACAGCATTTTATTTTTCAAAAAAATTGAGATTCCAGTCTTTTGCTGCGCGTGCGCACGCGCAAATGTAGCTTTAGCGCCAAAGCGCAAGCGAATGGAAACCAGAACTACTTGGGTTGCAATAATGTAACCTAAGCTATTAAAAATTCAGAACGGAGTGACATGTTGCCGTTGAAACGAAATAATAATGACATATTGCCATGGAAACGAAATACCTAATAACAATTCTGTCAAGTACGTGAGTAATAACGCAATTGTCTATGGCCAAAACAACAACCACGATCGTTGCTGCCGAAGATTTTGAATGTTGCTTACTGGCGTATTTTTTTTTAAAGTTACGACTTTTATAAAAATGCTCAAAGGAAGAAAAATGCCGCGGTGTGAGCGCTACCCGTGCGAAGCCGGGGCGAGTCACTATATGAAATGCCGCGGTGTGAGCGCTACCCATGCGAAGCCGGGACGAGTCACTATATGAAATGCCGCGGTGTGAGCGCTACCCGTGCGAAGCCGGGGCGAGTCACTATATGAAATGCCGCGGTGTGAGCGCTACCCGTGCGAAGCCGGGACGTGTCACTAGTTACGTTTATTCCAATAAAACCACTCAACAAAAATAATATAAAGGATGTTCATAGTTCCTTGTACGTAGACTCCTTTCAACAAAAATAATGTCAAAGATGTAACGCCAAAGTAATGGCCTATAAACCTCAAGTTCTGGCTATCTACAAGGTGGAAGCCATGGTTACAGACGTCGTAAAACATTGACTTTTATGCCACTCATAAATGGCAAGACGGACTTGTAAGGACAATGATAGCAAGTCATTAATTGAAGGTTCGATTTTGCGTATAGTTTGCTGAGAATCGAATCCACATTATGAAGTTATGTTAAACCTACTTAAGTAGATCTTTCTGCTAAGTTAGGTTTATAGTAGTGCTTTTTGCAGGTTCATACCATCATGCTACCTACAAAGCGCAAGAAATAATAAAATTCGTATAGGTATATGTTTGAAAACAATTTTATAAATAGTTTTTTGTTTACCTTGTTAAGGTGAACAGAAAACTTGTTGACAAAATTGAGTAAATTTTATTATGATTAAATAACGGTATTGGCTCAGTTTTATACATATAGATATGTTAGGGAGGAACAAATAATAATAATAATTATTATTTCATTTATTGACACCAAAATATTTTTTACAAAAACAATAATTAGAACACAAAATAATAGGTACTACTACATTTTCACAATAAATATTATTGAGCCGCAGACGCCTAAGCTAGGCTTATAACCTGTAATATAGACATCTGCACTTCCCCAGATTAAAATACATAGGTATTAGCATCCCTTAAGTCATATATAAAATAATTACATAGTGATAAAAATACTAATGATAAAATTATTAACTGAAATTATACAAAACAAGAATACTATCATTTTATACACTTATAGAAAAATGAAAAAATACTAATAGCATACATATAACAATAAAAAAAAAGAAAAAAAAAGTTTTATAGATGTTAATTAATTTGATTTTAGTAAGCTTGGCAGAAAGGCATTATTGAATGAGTGCATGGTGGGAGGGAAGTTTTTAATATGAAATTGAATATGCGTTGGTTTGATAGGCATGAATGAGAGTGTGGGAAAAGTGTATATGTAGTGTAAAATCATCACTTGCATTAAGTCCTAAAGTACAAGTGTAAATTTTTATTTTTATTATTTAATAACTTTAAAAAGGTTTTCAGATTTAGTATAATTATAAGAGAGCAAAAAGTTTGTAACTGTTTTTTTTAGGTTATAAGAGTTAAGATCTTGTAAGGGAATCTCTTTTGCCAACTTATTGTACATAAAACCAGCTAAAAAGCAAGTTTTTTTTTGCTAAAGCAAGTTTTAAATTTTGGTATATAATAGATTTTGTCATTGCGTCTTTTACTTTTCAGCTTTGACTCAATCTGGGGACAAATCTTATGTTGCCTCAGAATTATCCTCAAGATGAAGAGTTGTCTTACAGTGAGCACTTTTGTTTGCTTATACAGTGTCTCAGTTGAGAATCTAAACGGCAAAAAGTTCATCACCTTAAGAACCGCACGCTGAGCTCTCTCCAGAGGCAGCAAAGTAGTTTTTGCACACCACCCTTGCCACCCTTGGCAGATTGCAAAATAAATAGACTTCATCACTTTTTCATCTGCCACATGGCGAATGTTCTTAAAGATGGCTATTAGCTTACGTATCCTAACCTGTGAGTGCCCTAATGTGCAAGTCAAACTTCAAAGAGCTGTCTAGAGTTACACACAAATATTTTACAGAGCCAACTCTCTCTAATTTTCGGCATGTGCAAGCTTTAATTGAGCATAGATTTGTGGTGTTACCTGTCTGCTGGGCAAAGATCTGGTATTTTGATAAAGAGGGCTGGGATCTTTTTAAGATTGAAAAAGTAATGACCTTTGTTTTATCAGCATTAAGACTTAAAAGATTCTGAGCCAGCCATTCTGATACCTTATTAAATCCTTCCTGTGCGTCATGGAATACTTGGTCGCAACTCTGTCCCCGAAATATAAGCACAGTATCATCTGCAAATGTAATTACTTTACCATTGTACAACTTAAGGTTGCAGAGTTCATTGATGTAAACTAGGAAGAGAGATGGGCCCAGTATACTACCCTAAGGTACACCGAACATCACAGGTTTAGGTTCACTCACAGAATCTGCTAGTTTTACATATTATGTTCTATTGTCAAGGTAACTCTTAAAAAGTTGAAGTTGTATACCCAAGTTTTCTAGCTTAATAAGAAGCAGTGGAAAACATCCAATTAAGTCAAAATGAAATCAACAGAAAAGATACACTGCGAATGGGAGTCGAACCTACGTGCCTGCGGCTATCTATCATATTACTTACTAGCTGCGTGTCGCAGCTTTGCCCGCATGCTAACTTTGCCAACCACGTTGAAGGAATTTCAAAAAATAGTTTTTTGTGCACCTCTAGGATACCTAAGATATATTTCCTCCAAATTTCAAATCTCTAGGTCCACCGGCTTAGACTTTGCGTTGTCGTCAGTCAATAGGTATGTCACAGTACTGTTTTATTGGTAGGTATAGATTATCTTATGAAATTAATTTGTGCAGCCAGATTCAATATTGTATTAGAATGAAAAGGGTTCTTTTAACTCTGGAAAATACTGAGTCTTCCCTAGAAAAAGGAAAAACTAAGGGCGGACCGTGGAGTGCAGCTAATTAACTATATTATACATACCTGCTCGTATTTATTTTCATATATATAAACTGAAATTATGCCTACATTAAAACTGGACCATATTGTATATTTTATATTGTGACTTTGACAAATTATAAGGAGTTAATCAACGCGTAACAATCGCATTATTTACGGTTGCCTTGACTTTGCGTCTAGAATTAGAAGTTACTAAGACCAAAATCAAAGACTCATCGTATAATTCTATACCTACTTTAAATGACGAATTTCTCTGTAGCTTTTATGAAAGAGTCTACAAGTTAAGAGTGAATTTTCTTTTCCTAAATAAACCAATGAACATTATCGCAACGCACGGTAGTGAGTGCGTACTAATTATATTTTAATTAATGCTATGACATCGCTTTATAAATCTAGCAAGCTTTTAATGACAATCAAAAGACAGCAGCAAAGGTATCACGGTAATGTTATTTTAATAAATTGACAACTATGATGTCAAAAGACTTTTACAGCTTTAACGCGTTTAGCAAACTCTATGACACGTGCTACCGCAATGAAGGCGCAATGAAACCAATGTGTCTTGTCCACATAAGTATACGTTTGATGCCCCTCACCAAGAAAACTGCACAAACCGCGATTCGCACAACGGGCCATGGAGCGTGTGCCATATAATGGCATCACGTTTAACGACAGAGTTCGTAATACGGAGATTCAAAAAGAAGTGAAGACATTGCGAGCTCCTTTATAAACAAACCCAAGTGGCCAGTGGCAAGATATTTGGCAAGATGAGGGAAGGTCTACGACAGACTGGAGGCCACGCGTTTGAATGCGCAGCCATGGAAGACCAGGGCAAAGATGGTGATGACATATTAAGTTTATAGGAAAGTCCTTCCATAGATTGAGATCAAGACAGAGATTATTGGCATAAAAGGAAGAAAGCCTTAAGATATCAATGAAGATGTTATTGAGCAATAGTATCAATATCACATTGATATAGATTAATTCAAGCATCAGTGTGAAAACGGTTGAGGTCTCTTGAATCGATCTAGCAATCCCATGTAATAATCTCATCTTCGTGGAGACTGGTTTTATTTGACATCGACCAAGCGGTTAACCAGGTACTATAAAAAAGTATATCGAAACTTGTTTAACATTAGCAAGCGCTTTGCATTTTTTTATCTATCTTTATGTAAATTACCTGCATGTTGCAGCTAATTTATACATGCTTGCCTTTGGTAATAGAACAGTATATTATCTAGACAACGGTAATAGGATGGCCATCTTATTACACCTATTAGCTGTGCCCGTGTGCGTGGTCATTTCTCTGGGTTAAAATATAGGTTACTTTTAACCTTTTTTTCTTTACTGCTTTATTATAATTATATAATTTCTAGACCAATGGCAGAGTTGGAGAATTAAGGTAAGGATAGCACAAGGATTTCAAATGTAATAGAAATTAATTTTATCGAAGAAAACTTTAATAATTAATAAAAATCTGTCTCGAAAGTTGTATAAAGTTCTAAAACTCATAATTAAGTTGAACTTAAAGTTTCATAATATATTTAAATTATATAACAGGTAAATACTAGCTTTCGCCCGCGACTACGTCGGCGTGGACTTCAAAAAGCCTAGCGTTACTATGCATTCAACAGCTATCATGTAGCAAAGCCTAGAAATAAATTTTACCAGGTTTAGTAAACATTTTTGTATAACTCTTGCTTTCTACAGTCAATTAGCTAGAAAACCGCATCAAGCAGATTGAAATCACATACCAAAGGTACCAAATGCTGAAACCCCCATGAAAACCGGTCTAGTAGTTTCCGAGTTTAGCGGACACAAAAACCGACAAACATCATAAAAAACCTTTTACCATATGGATTTAGTGACCTT
The DNA here is from genome assembly GCA_946251855.1 of Alsophila aescularia. Lineage (NCBI taxonomy): Eukaryota > Metazoa > Arthropoda > Insecta > Lepidoptera > Geometridae > Alsophila > Alsophila aescularia. Next base: position 57,826,420 of record OX276378.1, on the reverse strand, counting down.
TAAACATGGTAAGGCTAAGTTGCAGATTTAAAAAGGTTTATTTAGAAAGCATAATTTTTCTATGATCCTAAACAACAAGCACAAATTAAAAACAATTATAACCCCCGACTCCTCTCAACTCCATTACAGCAACTCGACAATTAAGAAGCAATTCGATCACATCAGCTTTAAAACGTAAAAAATCTCATCAAAATCAATCCATTCGTTTGGGAGCTAAGATCCCTACTCCCCCTACCCCTCCCCCCCAGGGCGTCCTACATTACGTTTGCCTAAACGTGATCTTCACTCGAGAACTCTTCTACCCCAAAGGTTATCGGTTTTCGGGAAATGTGACCAGACCACAGCCGCTTTGGCTTGCTTATCTTTTGAGCTATGTCGGTTACCTTGGTTCTACGTCGGATACCTTCATTACGAATCTTGTTCTTCAGAGAAACTCCGAGCTGTCTCCATAGCTCGTTGAGCGACCTTAAATTTGTGGACTAGTTTGACCGTGAGTGTCCACGTTTCGGCTCCATAGGTCATGACTGGTAGGAATAACTGAAGCCAAAACTGTTTTTTTTTTCATCATGCCGAAACTACTATATGAATTCAACTGAAACTTGGTTTCGTAATACATTGGATACTTTTCATCCCAAAAAATTAAAGGGATATTGGTTGACAATTATTTAGAAGAAATATTTACTATTCACATTATTTATTTTACATCTTAGGTTAAAGTTTTTTTATAATATGATTATTTATATAAACAATATTCACAAAAATACTATAAAAAAACCCTGAACCTAGGGTACCACCGGCAGCGCAGCAGGGCCCAAACTACCGGTGGCTAGGGCTGCAGAGTGAGGAACCTCCTGAGTATACGTGCCGTGTCAAGGAGTACCTACTGCCTTCTGCATGCGACCCTTAATCCAACCATCTAGCGAGAGCCTCTTAAGATGTTGGTCGAGGCTCTTCGCTATAAGGCCGTTCGTCGAAACAACTATCGGGACAATGATCGTCGAGTCAACATCCCATAATTTCTAATAAATTATTAATAATTAATTATTATTAGAAATATAATTATTTAAAGGGTTCCAAAGTTAAGTTAATTTTGATTATACTTATAATAAAGCACTAACTATAAAAAAGTCTGTACAAAGTAAATAAAAAAAGGGGTTCTAGGGTACTTAAAATAAGCTACTGAACAAAAATATAAAATTTATTTAAAACATGTCTCTCTTTCTGTATGTTTGTTTGTTCGCACATTGCATAAAGATTACTAGACCGATTCCGATGCGGTTTTCACTGTAAGATAGCTTAGGGCTTAATTTAAAAAGCGGTTTAGTTGGTATCTCAATCCAATGACTAGAAGCCAAGCAGTAGATAAAACTATTTTTGACGGCTGAAGATATTTGATCAAATGTTGATATATTGGTATTTTAGGTCTTGGAATAGCACATAGAGTACTTTTAACCTGGATAAATTACCACGCGTGCGAAGCCGCGGGCACAGCTGTTACTTAATAAATATAAGTTTAATTTCAAGGCCCTTAAGGCCTCTTTTGAACCAGCAAAGATAATTACATACCAACTACTAAATTGTCACTTTTACCACTTTTGCATACGAGTCTTGCAATTATGTATATTTTAGTCATGAAGCAACCCACAGTGTAATAGGTATGTGAGAATTCATATGCATGAACAAGTTACGTTATGCACCGGTGCCTTTATAGTTTTAGGGCAAATGAAAGTAAATGGTTATTAGTAATTAGACTTTTGTAATTATAATTAGGGCTCGTTGATTATACGAATGAAAGTGACCACTTTCAATTAGGTAAAAGCGTGACTAAAACAACATGAGTGATTGTAGTAATCTATTTTTAAATTGACTTCCAGCTGTTTATGGCGGAACTATGCTTAATTATTGTGATTCCATTTCAAATGTTTAATTTTAATTGAAAATTCACCTATCTGTCTATCTATAGTTATCATAAAGTAGGAAGTAACAATAAGTATGTGCAATCAAGATAATTAATATAAACACATTACCTTTGGGGTAAAAAAGGTCTATGATCAGGGTACTTAAAATAAGCTATTGATCAAGAATATAACATATTTTTAAATGGTGTCTGTATGTCTGTCTCTGTGTTCGTCTGTCTGTTAGGGCATCACGTCACTACTGGACCGATTGCTGTGCGACTGAAAAATAATAATTGTATACTTGGTATCTCAATTTGAAGAGTAGAAGCCGAGCAGTCGATAAAAACGCTTTGACAGCAGAACGAAAATTGTTGTATTGTACTTTACAGGTGTTTCTGGTCCTATAATATCACTGAGGATGTTTTTTTCCCTAGAAAAATGACAACGCGGACAAAGCCGCGGGCACAGCTTGTCTGTGATATAAGTGTGTATGCTGTGGCATCGTAGCTCCCAAACGAATGGTCTGATTTTGATGCGTTTTTTTCTGTTTGAAAGCTGATGTGATTGAGATGGTTTTTAGATATATAAGGGTTGGGGGGGTGAGAATCATAGCTTCCAAACGATAGGACCGATCTAGATATGTTTTTTTATGTTTGAAAACTGATGTGATCGTGATGGTTCTTAGCTATATGGGGGAAGTGGGCGGGGGGGGGGGGATTGAGACAATACATGGTCCAAGAAATCGACATTTTTAAAATAAGAATCGATTACATATTTTAATAATCGATTATTTTTTCAGTAACTTTTGTTCCATGACTACTCAATTGTAGTTCGATGAAAGAATGCCATTGAAACAAATGTCAAAGTAACGAGCACACTACCGATTAAAAAACTATCGAGAGGTCACTGATTATCCATGGAATAGCCGAATACCAAATAAGCACCATTGCAATTCGATGGAAAATCACTGAACGATCATGTATATTATTTAGCTAGCAGACTACCAAATGTGTAAAACTAGGCCATCGACATGCCAGCGAGATTCCATGGAAGCGTTCTTATATTAACAGACTTGTGCCCCTGATCTAATTCTTCTTCTCTCGAATCAAGGTAGTGTGTCATGGATTGCAGCTGCATGGGCATCACACTGGCACTGCGTTCCATCATTGCCACATTCGCAGTCTATTTAATGTCTTCCCACTGGCTATGGTAATGCTTGACCAGGGGGTAGGAGAGTCCAGTTGGCGGAGAAAAACCGTTTTGTGGCGGCTTTTGAGTCTACTTGTGCTGGAAATAGAATTATTTATGCAGGGGATGACTGTTTTCTAGTTCTTGCTTTTGTTTCTCCACGGTGCAGTCCATTTCTCATATAATCATGATTACATGTAGGCAGACAGGTGTTACAAAATGTCTTAATGAATGGCTTCTAATACATGTGCCCTGACAGAGCGCTGCACTCTTGAGTGGAGTTACAATGATTAAATTTTACAATTTATATAATTAAACATTAGTATTATAATTGCAGTGAATTGTCTCCAGATTTGTAGAGGTAATCAGTTCAACTAGTAGAATTTATAGTTAAACTTATTGAAATAGGTCATTCAATACTACCAATTTAAAGATGGCCGGGAAAGTAATGTGTATCAATACTAGTGTGTCTTCCTACATCTTTATCAAAACTGGGAAGCTTCGAAGCCTCACACACAACAATTTGAAAGTATTACACCATTGCAGATGACACACAGAGACAAGTCGTAATTAACAATGATTCACGCGAGTCGAATCCCACGCCTCGATATTGTAATGGTTAAGTAACTGCATTCTACATGTGCCAGTTGCTGGATACTAGTTTTTACTGCTAGCTGAATCGTTACAGCTTAGCTGTAGTCTCTGTAAGTGATAACCTTCCTATTTTCACTTCCCTCTTTCGAGCTCAATTTCTAGGAAGTGTATTATGCTAGTGATCGGATTCTACCACTTGGCGTCCAATCGGTTTAAAAATGAATTAAATTCAATCAATTAAACCACTGTGCATCATTCTTTATTGTCCTTTCCTTTCAATGTTGATCCATTCAAACTTTTCGAGTTCAGTTGTGAAAATCGTATAAAATATTTTTTGTTTTTGCTTAGGTATCAGGGTATTTTAAGTTTTTCGTATTACCTAACAGGGTTTTGATTTCAAGCAAAAAATAAATATCAAGAAAATATTTTGTATCTCTGATTTTATTAAGCCACAAAGGCAACGGTCCATAAAAGACCTTTTGTAAACCAAAAGAAGTTTGTATTCTAATGATGTCGTTTCGGACGGAGTTTGACTCATTCTTTGCACATCAAAATGCCAATGCAATGAGTTTATTAATTTCTGCGTTGCGTGGATTCCATCGATTACAAGTATGGAACAATGATACATAGATATTGCATAATTGCTCGATGCCTACATTATTCATTAAGTTTTATGATGCCATCAATATTTGATTTAATTGAATGGGCTCATCATTAGACTATGGAGTGTACATCTCCGATGATTTATTGATTTTGAATGGTATAATCTTTGTCAGAACGTGACTATTTGAGAACGGGACCTTTCCTAAACGACATTTTGCGATAGGGATACGATCGTGCGGATTATTAGAGCAGGTTTAGTTTCAGAATAAAGGGTTTCGTTTCTGATTCTTGTCGCATTTCAGCTATTCCAAATTTGAGAGTTGAGTTATGTTTGTTTATGAATTTTAGGAAATGTTTAGCTTTGGAAGCTTACATAATCAGACCAGTAAAAATAGACAAGAAGCTAACGCAGTACATACTCGTGAAAGTAAGTATAGCAGCAGGTCAGCAAAAGAATGGTTAGACGGCTAGTCTTACCTGCCATAGACCGCGCTACAACGGTATAACCACGAAGGTTTAAGTAAAGACGGAGTCTTCACCGTCAAACAAACAAGTGAATCATAGCAACTGGCGGCTGCGTATGTTTGCGTAAACAATTTCACAAAATTTCTTCACAAAGGATTTCAATGATTTTTATTATTCGTAAGAACTAGGCAGAGTTAACATGAAAAACAAGGCCGTGATCTTGCTGCGATGTGGCAGCCGATCGGCATAACAGGTGCATGTGCGTTCGTGAGGCTTTAACGGCTTGGGTGCTTCACTTTCGATTTGGCGATGTGGAATCCGTCTTTTTTATATATATTCTTGTCTATAACTGTCAAAAGGAAAAACTATAGTGATAATAATATCAGACCACAGGACGCATTATTAAATTATGATGTCGTTATAAAAACCATTAAGTAATCTGAAGAATCAAAATAATTGAATAATTAAATTCTTTGATATTTATTAATTCTTATCTAATTACTTGTAGAGTTCTTAGTAAACTATTTGGGTACTATCAATTTATATTTATACGCAAACGGGCACGACAATGATAACGAAGCCTTAAGTGAACATTTAATAACCATCTATACTTATAATCTATCTATTGTCTATACTTATAATAAAAAGATTAAAACGAAAAAGTCTGTACATAGAAGATAATTTAAAAAAAAAAGGTCTATGGTACTTAAAATAAGCTTTAACATGAATATAACTTTTTGTTATATCGTGTCTGTTTGTCTGATTGTTTGTTATTTTGTTTGTCTGTATGTTTGTTCGCGCATCACGTAAAAACTACTGGACCGATTGCGATACGGTTTTCACTGTTGGATAGCCTAGGGTTTGACTTAAAAATTGACTCATGTACTTGGTATATCAATCCAATCAGTATAAGCCGAGCACTCGAAAAAAACTTTATGACGGCTGAACGAATTTTGATCAAATGTTGGTATATTTGTATTTTACGTCTTGGAACAGCACATAGAGTATTTTTAACCTATAGAAATGACCACGCGTGCGAAGCCGCGTAAACATATAAATCATGATATATCAAAGATTTAATTATTTGTAATCTGTTAATACAAGTATTTCAATTTTATAATTAATCACTCAATCACAATCAAAAGAAAATAATTTAAATGCAGCTGCAATAGGTTTCCTTCTTTATGCGAGTTACTACGACTATAATAATAAACGAATAGCTGTCCCTGCTGAATAGGGCAGGAAAACACCGTGTATATTATCCATTTAGTACAAAATGATAACAATTTAGCTATGCAGAATAAGTAATAATAACTCTGCATATTAATTATTGTTATCTTTGTTGAAATAGGTATGTAATCCTTTTGTTACTGCTACGTAAAGTATTCTGAGTCAACAATTTGAGTTGAATTAACTTAAAGAGAATACAACTGCCTACAAAATAGAGCCATTTAGTTTCGACAAACATCATAACACTGATAACAAAAAAAACTTGTGTATTACACACTGATAGAATATGGACGTTCCAAGGATTTTATTTGACGCTTAAAATCAGAACTTGCTAGGGCAGTTAATATTGGTTTGGTCAAATTTTGTCGAGAAACGTGCCAACTTTTAAAGGCGGAAGGCAATTTTAGGCGGTTTTCCCTTCGTTACGCCTAATGCCCACAGACAATCCGGCTAATGCCTCCTCTCGAGGTCACACATTATGTGGAAGGTTCCATATTGTAGTCCTAATGGAAGCGCCATGCGCGCTGCATTGTCCAAGTGTTTAGTAGGTCAAGTGTGGCTCGGCCTGAAATTGGCGTCTTCACTGCTATTTGAGAGGTATTTTACATAAGCACTGATGTGGTTATTTGAGAGGTCAACACTACAATGACGATCCAAATGGACCTTGTGCAAATATAGATTTGGCATTAATTAATATGCGTCTTTTTAACTTCGAATGCAATCGTAAATATAAATTCGACTCGCCACACGATTTTATTTATTTTTTTAGTTTCTAGTAGTTACCTACATAAAAACGGTCAAACTTAAAAAAAAACATTTTTGTTCATACTACAGCTTTAAAACTTTTTTTTTGGACTTTACCGGCCTCTGCATCTTCAGCTCATCATTGGAAACGTGAAGGGGAAGAGAACGAGCGGTAGATCTCCAACTAGATGGACTGACCGGCTTCGAGAGGAGAAAATGTCGTTTTACGATGTGGTGCAGATTACCGCAAACAGGAACCGCTGGAGAGAAGCCGTCCTCTTCAGTACAGCAAAGACGTCCTAGTGATCACGATCATCAGTTATGAAGTACCGACCACAGAGAGATAATAGGTATAAAAAAATAAGTGGAAAAGCCGGTAAAGGGGAATCATTTCACAGTCCAGGGGGGGGGGGGGGCTGTAGGTACAAAGTTACAATTTTTTTTTTATATAGTATTATGTAGATACTTTATAAACTGGAGTTTCATCACTATGTAGGTGACGAATGCTTCCCCTTCTTATTATAATAATACTAGTTATACTTTTTACTCTCGCTTCTTCAACATGCAGTAGGTACCTACTTAATCGTTTTAAACACTTCCGCCGGCTGCGTTTAAGTTTGCCTGAGAAAGAGCTTACACGCCTAACCTCGTAGATGATCCAGCTAATACCACCTCTGGAGGAGGGGGGGAGCTCGTTCATATTGTGCGACTAATGGAAACGCCACGTGCAGTGTTTGGCGTACTCGTATTGTCTAACCGTTTACTGGGTCAAGTGAGCCCGGCCTGAAGATACCTTTATGAAGAAGATGAGATGCTCTTAAAATGAATGAAAGCTAAACGTACATAAACTGCACATAACACATACGAATAAACACAATGTTTTACGTAAAGTTTAGCGAATTTGATGAACTCTTTTCTGACATGGCTTAACTACTGCTATTAATCAATAACAGCCGGGACCGACAGCTTAACGTATCGTCCGAAGCTCGGAGCGATGGAAAACCGCACATAACTTAGAAAAGTCATTGGTGCGGAGCCTAGGATTGAACCCGGTATAGGTAGAGGTTTAACAAAATGGAGGTTTTTAGTTAAAAACTTTGACCTCATTTTTGAAATGCGATTTATTCAAAATTCATCTCTTAGTGTCCGTTGTTACCTCTTTATCAACATACTCTCCAAATATCGAGTCTCTACTTTCAGCGGTTAAGAATATACGTCGTTCCTGTATTGCACTATTTTTAATAAAGATGTGTTTTTCGCTTCTTTTAAATTTTTACCTATGAGACTTACAGAACAACTGTGAATGCAAAAAATGTTACAAATTTCGTCTTCTTTATACTTTTTGTAGACACTTTTGCCACAAATCCAACCTTTATATAACTATTTAGAAGAAAACTAAAACCTTAAATTCAAGATTGCGGCCCACCCCTCGAGCACATAATCAATAATAGTACAGGCCTCGAAGTCGAAAATTTGTTTTTTTTTCGTAAAGACCTCATAACTAAGCAATACAAATCAAAACATCTACTCCACCTCTTGTAGGACAATGTTTTTGTTTTTTCCACCGATGACTGGCCTAATTCAAAATGTTAGAAGAAAAAACAACGAAGATAATTAAGTAATCAAATACGCATTAGATAATTTTACCTGGTAATTAATACTTACTAGGGACAAACTTATATCGACCACTCCTCTAGTTAGTTACTCGAAATAATTTGCTACAAATTCTTAAACTCTACCTATCTGGGTAAATAAAGTTCTTTCATGTACTTATGTGACGCGGTGCCCAATATTGCTCGAGTGTGTTTAATGTTCATGTCTTGTACATAATTTATCGTTTGCTGGAAAAGTGTCGTCGCGTTGTGTGTTGTTGACAAAAGTGTTTGACAAATGACTCCCTTGTGTTTAAGTGTCTCAATTTGGGGTGTTTTTACGTCACGCAGTAGATCGTTATCTGTAGAGAGGTCAATTTTAAAGAGTCTCCAACTTATTACCTAAAAGTATTTCTAAATCCCAGATGGGTAAGATACATTTTTTTTTAAATCTTTCCACACCGTTATTGACGAGTTTCATTGTTTAGAACAATTAAATTGCGCGATATTAAGCTCAGCGCCGGGCTCATATTTATGGTTTATAAAATCTTTTTCACAAAATTAAACCCTCTTCAAACTTCTTGAAAACCAAACACTGAAAGTATTAACACAATTTACTCAAAAATAAAAAAAGGCTTTTTTTATAAACCTACCTAAAAATTTTATGTTTTTTATAGCAGTTAACGCCTGTTTAGCTTAAATATATATAATAATTTTTCCATTACGAAATTATTATCTACCTAAAATAGTTTCGAAGTGCACTCACTTCAGACAATGAAACTATTATTTATTTTAACTATTGTTTAAAGACGTTCTGAGCCCTTTTGCTTTTGAAACATTTCGAGACGTATCTGTGAAGTCCATCATCATAATTATTACCAAATTTATATGGCCTACCTTATAAATTTGGTAATAATTATGACCGATCAAGTACCTATACTTGATCGGTAAGGAATTATTTGCCAGAGTCGTCGCTGATCAAAACCGTTTAACGGGCTGTTTGGCCCAATGATTAGTGACCCTGACAACCAACAGTCGCGGGTTCGAATCCCGCAAGGTACAATAATTTGTGTGATGAGCAGAAAATATTGGGTTCCGAGTCATAGATGTAATATTCGTAGCTATGTATGTTTATCCCTTGTCTATTACCCGTAGTACAGGGTATCCTAGTTTGGGTCTAGGTAATTGATGTGTACCGAAATGTTTATATATATAAATTACTATGTTTTAAATTTTATATTCCTTGGTTTAATATCATTCGGTTCTAATATCTTGTCACACGATAACTTTTATTCTCAAATAAATTATATACCTCTGTTTTCAATTTCACAGAAACTTTAAAACATGAGGTTAATAAACACTAATAGCTCTTACATTAGTTTAACCCTTACAAAACTGTACTGTTAACTTTAACACGTGAGTAGGCCAGGCAAAGTTTCGCAACTCATAAGTGTCAAAGGAGATGTTGAATGAGGTTTGCCTTTATGACAAAATGTTGACGAAGGCTTCGTTGTAAATTATGAACAGTCGTGGTTAAAAACAAAAGGAGTCATGACAGAATGACAGTGTATACTATCATAGTAACGTATTTAGGAAGGATAAATATTAAAAAAGAGATACCTATATATTTGAAAACAATTTTGTATAAAATTATTTAAAAAATTGTTAGAATATTCTATTCGCTTTGACACAATATTGTCGAAAGCGAAAGGGTAAATGAAACTGATTGTCGATTGTAGGTACTCATGACGTGTGCAGATATGCAAATGCGCACAGGAACGTACGCGACCGTAAATAAGGGTGTGCCAATGGAAAGGGGTGAGACTTACCGAGTGCTTGCGTAATATAACTTTGTGGCTGTGTTATTTGTTTAAGTTAAGTAGAACGGTGAAATTGCTTTTTTTATTCTGTTTGGGCTTACGTTTGAACTTTATCTCAAGAATAAAACGTCAAATTTCTGCTATCATTTTTCCAGCTTAGGTACGAAAGTAATTTAAGTAACCCTTTGTTTACTTTTAGCAAAAATTTCATAATTATTGCGCTTCATGTTTGCAACAACGAACGAACGTGTTAAAAACTCCATTCATTCAAAAACATCTAGAACCAACCGTAAGTATACTCCAATTCAATCTTGAATTTTCGAAGTCCGAGCTCAACGCATCTAACACAATAATGCGTTCGAAACCCCCGTCAAATTCCCCGGCATCCCAGGAATTTAGTTACGGAAGCGCACCGGGGCACTGCCAGCCCTGGCTGATATACTGTTAACCTCCGGTGCATTTAGTGCTCCATGCGGCACAGTTACGCGTCTAACCTACACATATCTCTACTTACCTATATGTGGTGTCACCCTCGTCATACAACTTCTGTTTACGCTAAATGCATTTTTTGTCGAGCTGTGATTCGATAGTTTTATACAGTAGATACGCAGTGGACAGTAGTCGTATAAGGTTTCGGAGCGGTGGTGTTAGCGCAGTTCAATTATCAAGATGTAGCCGATAAACTGGTATATGCTGAGAGAAAGAGAGTATGACAGAAAGCGTGTAAAGTAAGTAGCAAAAGCCAAAGTACCGTCGTAGCTGAACAATATAGACCAACCTACCTAGAAACTGGTTACTCTAGAACGTACGAGGTCACACTATCTACAACAGCATAGGGTAAACCATCAGCTCAGTACATTTCCAGACATCACATCAGCCATAAAACGGCTCTATTCGGAACTAGTTTTAAAATTCATAGCAACCAGATAGTCCGCAATATAAAGTTGGCAGGTTTATCGCAGACGTATTGCGACAGTAAAGTGACGAACTACGAATAAAGATTTGATACATTGTGGAGACAGAGTTGAATCTGCTTACATACAAGCGGTGGCAAATTCTACGTATCATATCTGGTGTGCGAAACTGGTTGTGAAATAGTTCCAGTGTCATCAATCTATGAAGCTGACTGTTTATTTGTCGTGTGCTGGTCTCTGGTGTCAGAGTTTGTTAAGCCGTCCGAGGGCCTCTGACGGGGCTTAACGACATCTATTAATCGATAACAGCCATACTGACACCTTAAAGTGCCCTCCGAAGCACGTAGCGATGGAAAAATAGCAGGTTGTTTAAAGGTGCGAAGGTTTTTTCCTAGCTTGTAATCCTCGTAGCCTATGTTATTCGCCTTCCGACAATTGGCTCCAAAATAAAGCTATATTAGTTCAGAATTCCGGGAAGAAAACCTGCCTTTCGGATTTTACCAAAAAGACAGCTAGAATTAAATATGAAGAACGCTTGCTAAAAGCTATGATATTTGTATACTATACTAGCGATCCACCCCCGCTTATTTAACGAGAACTATTTTTTTATGTAATATTAATTTATAAAAATATAGTTCTCGCACACTCCGCTTCGGATTTATACGGAGTAGCTTAGGCTGCTTTTATTTTTGATAAGTATTAGAGTTACGCGTAAAAAAAATACTTCCTTGACAAATAATAGAACTGATGTTGAAAACCGCATTAAAATCCATTGCGTAGTTTAAAAGATTAAGCGTTACAGACAGACGGCGGAATACGACTTTGTTTTATACTATGTAATGATATAGCTTTCATATCGCAAATAATATTTAGTATCAAGCTAAATAGTTAAGAGCCGACAGTAAAATCAAGAGCCATCATTCGTTTTCTAATAAACTGCTAGCGCAAACATCAGTAATTCTAAGTACTTACTCACACATATTTAAGTATGTAAAAGTATAAAGACCTTGAACTAAAAGTTACATAGCAAATCAAAACAAATCCATCATTTATTTGCAAGAATTCATACTATTAAAATTCAGTTCTTATTGAATTTGTATATCATTGTATTCAGCCTGAAAGCAAGAGTGCAAATATCTATACATATAATAAAGCAGTAACTAAAAAAGTCTGTATGGTCAATGAAGATAGTAAAATAAATGGTCTAGGGTACTTAAATAAGCTACTGAACAAGAATATAGCATTTTAGTAAATCTTCTCTCTGTCTGTTAGTTTGTGCGTGCATCACGTAAAAACAACTGGACCAATTGCGATGCGGTTTTCATTGTTGGATAGCTTAGGGCAGGTTAGTAGTAACTTAAAAACTGGTGTACCTAGTATCTCAATCTTCGTTCAGAATTTAACTTCAGAACGAAGTTAGTGATATTGGTACTTTTTGTTCTGGAGTAATTCATATTTCCCAGAAAAAATATTTCCCAGAAAAAATACCACGCAGGTAACGCCGCGGGCACAGCCAGCTTAGAATAAATCACTAATTTGACTACAGAAAATATCATCCAAAATATTTTATATGTCATCCAAATATCCTAATAAATTAATAGCTCTTGAGAACTACCCAGGACGCAAATTCAAAATCAATTTGTGTAAGTTTTTTTAATGCAAGATGTTGTACTGACAGGAGCATCTATGTTATCATGTTAAGGTAGCGGGCATCAAACGAGTGACGACTTGCTGTCGTTTTAAGAATCCAGTTCGATTGAGATACGCTATAAAACGAGTGTCATCTCATCGCGGATCCACCACTAGATAGGCAGTTAAATTTTATGTGCAAATATAAACCTTGTTCCAATGTCTTAACATTCGTTTTTTACTCTGAATGTGATAGTGATATAGTCTGGACATGAATGCTTTCCCCGTTATACTGTTTAGCATAATGGTGTTGTTTGTTTATCGATATGGGACAGATTGGTGTGATATATTCGGTCATTTGAAACAGTTCGTTTCCATTAGAAATAGCTCGCCAGCGTGTAAAACAATGAATAGCTTCAAATACTAGTGAACAGCGGCAACTTTGTAATATCAATTAGCACCCAATAACTAAAACGGGCATGGTATCATTGTCCTCATTGGTATTTGATTGATATTAAAAATATACTAGGTATCTAATATTGATGTGAGCTTGCGCTGCGGCCTATTGTTAACCAAAAAAGTCTCGTATTCTTGTCTTTATTTTGTTTTTACCCGATTGAGGAGGGTTATGTGTGTTGGGTTGTATGTATGTTTGTTTGTACGTTTCTTAGGCGCATCCTAGAGCCTAAACGCCGTGATGGATTTTGATAAATGAGGTATCATTGCATTCGTATTAACCACGAGAGTTCTATAGGATATAAAATATGACGTATCAAGAAAACTGATATGGCAGTTTACAGCTGCCATATTAGTTTTTAGCTGCCATAGCAGTCGTTAAGCCATGTCAGAGGCCCTCGGGCGGCCTGACAAACTCTGTCACCAGACGCGAGCACTATCTCATACGACAAATAAACGACAAACACATTTTTTATTTTTTATTTAAGTAATATCAGTTCAAAATTGTATTAAAATAACAATTTTGTAATTGTAACTATTAAAGTAAAATGCGTTAAAATTATACTTGTTCAAGCAAACCCGAGTTGCTTGCGTTGTCGAAGTCCCGATTCCTAGATAAGAAGCAATTCCAGAAGCTCAGGTGCTAGCACGATCTGGTTCAGTAGGTAAGTAATAGTAAAAATTCAGGCTACATCACTAACCCAAATACGTTAAGTTTGTATGCTGATCATGTGCGACCATTTTTTTCAACTTGCACCTTCATGTTTAGATATTGCCGATTTTGTGTAACATATTCCGATAGGGAAATGACCGTTTCGATGGTTTCTCGTAAATTTTTATATCCAGAGAAGGAAAATAATATATTTCGGGACAAAATTCTGTAACATTCATGCATATTACATCTGTATGGATGTTAGGCGGATAAATATATGTGGTAGGTATTGTCGGAATAAAATATACCTGTACCTTTGTAATTGTGGTCGACGGACCATCGGGATAGTATTCGTAAATACAGGCTGTCCCAAAATTCCCGCAAGAAGTAATTTTGATAGAAAACTCAGGTTTATTATGTTTTATTTTTATTGCTTCTTAAAGTATACAATTAGGGTTATGTGTGAAATAGCATGTCGGGTAAATAGCCTTCGCGTTAACAAACAAAGTTAAAACGCATGATCTGTGGCGTCAAAACTGGACCAGGGCCCTATTTTATAAAGCGACAAATCCTAATAAAACTACAAATGTCAGTTGAATACGCCAAACCTGCGTTTCATATATCAAACAATCACGACGGGACTGATGATTGTCAGTCATATTGCATTTCACAATGCCAGTCATACCACAGTCATAGTAAAAAAATCCCTCACTATTTTGATGGACCGACCAGTGACGGAAGGGTATTTCCTTTTCCAGTGTGAGATTTAACTCTGTTGGCACATGAAAGGGAAATTTCTTAGGAATATTTGGTCTGAGGATATTTCCTTTTTTTAATTTAAAGCACCCTTTTTTAACCTAAATTTTATTGATTTGATGTACTTTTTTATAACATTTTCTGTATGTGTCCTTGTTTATGAGATTTTGCCTATTTACAATAAAATACTTTGACTTAAACACCACCGCATTTGATAATCTGCCTGTCTTTGATCTCTGTTTGTGTGGTTTTAAATTATTATTAAAACATCTGATTTGTTTCTGCCACATTTAGTCTTTCGTATAACTTCTATCCGTGACTAGACTTCATGATTATTTTGTAATAAGCTGTCTGCTTTTTCCCTTTGACGGGTTTCTTGTACCTAAACAGATTTTTCTTTTTCCTAACGTGGCTACTGTAAAGTACCTATGAGTAAGAGTGTGATCCTGTGTTTTGGTAACGTAATAGAGTGCAGTCCAAAGACCGTCACAAACCAAATAACGGAACCATTGACTCGCGCAAAAT
Organism: Alsophila aescularia; assembly: GCA_946251855.1. Classification (NCBI taxonomy): domain Eukaryota; kingdom Metazoa; phylum Arthropoda; class Insecta; order Lepidoptera; family Geometridae; genus Alsophila; species Alsophila aescularia. The sequence goes on along the minus strand of OX276378.1, from coordinate 57,811,354 downwards.
GTAGTAAACTCGGAAAACCATTGCATTTTATGTTTACTCCGTCCATTGAAACAGCGCTATGAAAATAGAATACACCGAGTATGCTTCGGATATGAAACTCCGCAGGGAAGGTGGGCCAATAATGGGCTCTCGTGACTCTGGTGACGTCACATATTGTTTGCTTTCTACCTACCATTTATTTGCACTTTCCTCTGGCTTGCCGTACCATTTGACCACGTGAAATGCTTGTTTTCGTAATATATTTTTTGTTTATTAGTTCGGCAGGTTTTTTGCTATGTTCGAGTAATGGAATTTGTGTTTTTACACCATCGGCATTTTATACTTGCCCACTGTTGGTCGTAGGCCACTGAGCTCTGTCTTCAGCTATCCGCTTCCAGTTTCTTTTCGCAGGTCGCTCCACCAAGCCTCAGGGCGTCTTTCTACGTTTGCTTAAATATGGTCTCCACTCGAAAAATCTTCTAACCCAACGGTTATCGGTTCTTCGGAAATGTGACCAGCCCACTGCCACTTAAGCTTGCTTAGCCGTGTTTTAAATAGAGATCTGAATTTGGATATATTGCTGTTTTATCAGATGCATAATTTATTAATATTGTTAGTTTTATGAATGTTGCTAACGCGACTTAAAAAATAACTATTAACTAACACTTTTCAAATAACCTCACCCAAATGAGGTCTACATCGGCAAAGTGGACGTTTAAGTTCATGTGTAAATCAAAATGATACCGAAACCTCACTCATAAAGTCAGTTCTCGTAACTAGAGTATATGCTGTAATTACCAACAATTTGAAACGTTAACGCTCCAAGTTAATCAGGCCATAATTAAAGCGGGCTCGTAACTAAACAAGATTTAGGGAACGTTTCCACGGAAGCAAATATGCCAAGCACCGGGAAGATTTAGAAACGTAGCGCGACTCCGACTATGATTTAAGACTGAAGGAAACGACCGATTTAAATTTTAAGCTACTGTATTCAAGCTCATGGTACGCAGTACTATTTTTAAAAGCTTTTATTTAACTTGCAATGTTTGTAAGTATGTATTTATGGTGTGTTGGTTCAGTTCTAATTCAGCTTGTAAGTTTTGACCTAAATAAACATACATTCAGAAATACATACATACAAACAGTTCCGATGACAATGCATTTTTATACTAAGCATGACCTGAATCGGCATCCAGGATCAGCTCCAGATAAAGGAACTCTTCAACGGTTAACAGCATAGACACAAAATGTTATATACGCATTTAATTGTGTTGAAAAACTGTGCGCCCGAATTGTCTCCCATCTTAACGCGTTTGTACCGCCTCTCTCTTCACTCAGGTATAGTTCCGAAGAGCTGGAAGCTTGCCAATGTACAACCAGTACCAAAAAAGGGTAGTCGTGCTGATCCGGCCAATTATCGTCCCATCTCGATAACCTCCTTACTCTGTAAGTGTCTGTGTCGTGTCATTAACATTAGGCTCTTGGCATACCTTGAAGACAATGATCTTCTCAGTGACCGGCAATACGGATTTCGCCGAAACCGGTCTACTGGGGATCTTCTCGCGTATGCCACTCACGTACTGAGCGAAGCCATAGAGATGCATGGTGAGGCGCTTGCCGTCTCCCTTGACATATCGAAGGCATTTGATCGGATCTGGCACGATGGCCTTTTAAACAAGCTTCTCTCATATGGTTTACCTGTTGGCTTATGCAATTGGATAGTTGATTTCTTGAGGGAACGATCTATTCGAGTTGTCTTAGAGGGCTGCTCGTCTGATCAAATGGCTATCAATGCCGGTGTACCTCAGGGATCGGTTCTCTCGGCTATACTGTTTTTACTGCACATTAATGACCTTCTGAAGTCCGGTACCTTTGGGTATGCTGACGACATTACTGTAGTTGAGAGATACACTTCCAATGCTCAAGCCAGCTGTGACGCTGTCCAGTTTCAGAGAGAGGCTATGGTAGACCGTTTAAATTTAGCCTTAGAAGCCGTGTCCGATTGGGGCGATGCTAACCTGGTTAAGTTTAATGCTACTAAAACGCAAGCGTGTTTGTTTTCTGCTAAAAAGAGTCCTCTACACCGATCTCCGTCTTTTCAAAGTGTAACAATACCAATAGGCGACCATTTGGAGCTTTTGGGTGTCGAACTCACATCAAACCTGAATTTTGGGTCTTATATTAAATCCAAAGCCAAGGTAGCTGCAAAAAACTTGGTATTTTGTCTAAAGTTAGGCGGTACTTCACACCGGGACAGCTTTTGAATCTTTATCAAGCACAGGTCCGATCTTGTATGGAGTACTGCTGCCACCTCTGTGACGGTTCTGCCAAGTATCAGCTCGAGTCTTTGAATTCAATTGAGAGACGTGCTATCAGGCTCATTGGGGATGACACTCTGGTAAAGAGTAAGCTTCAAAGTCTGGCGCATCGACGTGAGGTAGCAAGCCTGGTGGTATTCTACAGATTGCACTATGGAGAGTGCGCACAAGAACTGCATAACCTGATTCCCCTATCACCTTTCCATCACCGTACGACTAGACGATCAGCAAAGCGCCACCCATTCATGGTTGAAATACCTCGCACATGAACGAAGCGTTACGCTTCTTCATTTATTATAAGAACTGCAAAGGAGTGGAATGCACTGCCCTCGTCAGTGTTTCCGGTAAATTATAACCCCGATGTGTTCAAGTCAAGAGAGAATAGGTATCCACTAGGCAAGCGTGCTACACCTTCGACCACATCATCGCTTTCCATCAGGTGAGTTCGTGGTCAAACGATTGCTTAGACCGTAATTAAAAAAAATAAAGAAAGAAAAAATGTGATAGCCCGTTTTAATTTTCGTCATGGCATGTCTATACTGCATAGAAGCTTTTAGTTTAAATGTTATTAAATTAACTTATTTTGTTCTGTGTCCATGGCAATAACTTTATGTAGGTATTACAAGCACTATTCTTACTCGTAATTACGGCAATGCCTTTAGAAATGAACTCTCAAAACAGCACTCTATAAAAAAAACTATTGCAAAGATTAAATACAGATTGACAATATATGATGAGTAATTTAAGGTCGCTTAGCGAGCTGTGGAGAAAGGTATGCTTGGAGTTTCTCTGTAGGACAGGATTCGTAATGAAGATATCCGACAGAGAACCAAGGTGACCGACATAGCTCTATAGATAAGCAAGCTAAAGTGGCAGTGGGCTGGTCACATTTCCCGATGAACCGATAACCGTTGGGGTAGACGAGTTCTCGAGTGGAGACCACGTTTAGGCAGACGTAGTGTAGGAAGCCCTGTGGCCAGGTGAAGTGACGACCTGCAAGAACAAAATGGATGAAGAGAGCTGAAGACCGAGCTAATGGGCCTGTTCGGAGAGGCCTAAATCCAGCAGCGGACAAATATAGAGTGATGATTAGATGCTTTGCTCTAGTCTTATGCTATGTAGGTTCAGGCTGTAGCAATCTGTCTGATTATTTAGAAGTACAAATATTTCGAAATTTTTAAACCAGTTGTATTCCAAGTTTTGTGTTGTGTTATTCTGTGACTTGCATGGCATTATTATTAAGTACTAGTTTTCCTGTCCGCGTGGACTACAGTTTATCGCGAAAAAAGCATCCTTTGTTCTTCAGAGATACTAAAAACCTATGCAAAAGTAGAATACTAACTCTCTTGATGTTTTTCGACAGACTTGTTATTTCGTTTCTATGGCAACCGTTCATTACACCAAGTAATCAAAATTTTCCAGTTTTCTTGTGAAAAGTATTTTTTCCGGGATTAAAAGTATGCTATGTTTTATTCTAGGGGTATAAACTATCTCCATTCCAAATTTCATCAAAATCCGTTAAGCCGTTATCGCGTGAAAGCTCCCCAAATAAACAAACAAACATCCAAACAAACAAACAGACAACGTTTTACTTTTATATATTGGTATGGATCTATACTTATAGTAAAGCAGTTAGCAACGTAAAGTCTGTACAAAGAAGATAATTACAAAAAAAAAACTGGACCGCTTGAAATGCGATTTTCATTGATGGTTAGCTTAGGTTTTAACTTTAAATTTTGTTTAAATTAAAAGTGATCATAAATCACCCCCCCCCCCTCATTCCCCCCTATTATAGCTAAGAACCATCTCGATCATAGTAGCATTCAAACAGAAAAAAAGCCGCATCAAAATCGGTCAATTCATTTGGGAGCTACGATGCCACAGGCAGACACACGGATACATACATACACAATACACACCCTAAACTCGAAAAGAGAAGGGTGTTATACACCCTACTGTTTTCGAGTTCGGGGGTTAAAAACACATAATTGACCTGACTTTACATCCCCTAGATTTTACTAAAAATATAAACGAAAAAAAACCTGCTTTATTTTCTTTCACATGATAAACGAAGAAAACCAGTTACTTATTTGCGACTTACATTGACATTTTTATAAAAACTAGTATAAGGCATTATGTTTGGAGCACATAATCCATTATCGGAGGGCGCACAAGGCTCGCAAGTAATATTCCTTACGCTCAAAATCGATCTTCGAAATAAAAGGGGTCCCTTTGATCCTCATAGGTTTGGAGAGGACCAGTGGCAACAATCTCAAGTATCCGATACAACGGGGAAACTAAAAATAGTTGCCGACCCTAAGGATTTTCCACGTAATAAAATCTATGTTCTGAGCGAGCCAAGTTTTTGCCAGCAATGTCTTCGTTACACGTAAAGCAAGTATAGGCAAAAAACAACATAAAATTTTACATAAATTCTACATAGTACCTATGTTCTTTATATGACTTATGATGTCTTAGCTATCACTAAAAATAGGATTATTCGAATGTAGATACTTAAAACAACATAAAAGTTTACCTACATTCTACATAGTACCTATGTTCTTTATATGTGATGTCTTAGCTATCACTAAAAATAGGATTATTCGAATGTAGGTACTAAAAACAACATAAAAGTTTACCTAAATTCTACATAGTACCTATGTTCTTTATATGACTTATGATGTCTTAGCTATCACTAAAAATAGGATTATTCGAATGTAGGTACTAAAAACAACATAAAAGTTTACCTAAATTCTACATAGTACCTATGTTCTTTATATGACTTATGATGTCTTAGCTATCACTAATAGCTTAATAGGTCTGTTTTTGAGCAGGCACAATGTCCAGGAGTTGATGGTCAATAATCTATTTCATACATTAATTCTTGTACTGTTGACCATGACAGTTCAACTACTATAATTCTGATTTTCAACAAAAGTATTCATGTTTGATAGTAGATATAGAAGGTACTGTTTCAGTACAAGTTTTCAAATGCACACTTGTGAAAATAAACTACTTTCACAAGTACCATCATTTTCATTTTCACAAGATTTTATTATACCATGTTTTGTAAACAACAATAATTTTATTCCATCACCGATGTAATTTTAATATTCCACCGCTGGTTTTATGTTACGTGCCTAAAGTTTACTAGTAAACTTTACAGACGTTATAATTACCTTAGTTTTGTTACAGTGTATTATAATAGGGACTAGGCAAGATATCGAGAGATATAATTAAGATTATTATGATTATAATTCTGCCTTTTTAATAATAAAATATTGGAATTAGTAGAATCTACCACTATTACTGTTTTAATGTCCCTAAAAATCAGAATTTTGGCCAGCTCTGAAATATTTTCTGTCGCCAAATTTTTTCACTAGAAATGCTTCTCGTAGTCCGCAACTTAAACAAAAACAAGATATAGTAGCCTCAATGGAGCGAAGCGTGTTAGGAATTAAGAGGATCGACAGAGTTCCGAACTTCACAATTCGCTCAAAAACAGGAATCGCTGATGTGGGGAGTAAGACTGCTAGGCTAAAATGCGAGTGGGCGGGACATGTGAGCCGAATGCACCCAGATCGCTGTGCAAGAGTTGTCACGCCATGGGTGCCTGATCAGGGGCGTCGTCGCTGAGGCAGACCCAGGAAGCGATGGCGTGATGACCTCGATGCCTTCCAGGAGGGATGGTCAGAGATTGCAGAGGATCGGGATGTCTGGAAGGAAATGGGAGAGATCTTTGCCCAGCAGCGGGACAACATAGGTTAAAAAAAAAAGTAGCCTCAATAACGTACTTACCAATGACTTATTTACGTGCTGTTTTCCATCGCACCGTGCTTCGGAGGGCACGTTAAGCTATCGGTCCCGGCTGTGATGTCATTTCTCTGGGTATAAGTAACCTACCGTGTTACTCCAGGACCAAAAGTAAGCTTCAAATTAGCTTACTGTTAATGTTTTTTTTATATATATTTTTAGAAATGGTCACGATACTATTATTTTTATCTTAATTATTATAAACATTGAATTATATGTACTATGCCTATAAAGGACATGATTTTAATCGATTGTTCGGCTTCTATTCTTCGGAACTCTTCGGAATGAGATACAATGAATATTTTTTAAGTTAAAACCAAAGCTATCCAACAGTGAAAACCGCACCGAAATCGGTTTAGTAGTTTTTAAGTGATGCGTGAACAAACAAACAGAAAGACAGGATTTAAAAATTATTATATTTTTGTTCAGTAGCTTATTTCAAGTACTCTAAACCAATATTTTTATTATCTTCATTGTGCAAACTTTTTGATACTAACTGATTTATTATAAGTATTGATATAGATATATAGAAGTCGTTAAGCCATGTCAGAGGCCCTCGGGCGGCCTGACAATCTCTGACACCAGAGGCCAGCATCTTTCTCAAACGACAAACAAACAAACTAAAACAAGATTGATCAGCAGAATATTCTTATAATAGTTTTATCATTTGTAAAGCTATTATGTATCTAATGAAATGTAATGATATATTTTATACTGATAAAACATGATACCTACTTGACAGCTTATCGTATGAGGTAGTACTGCCCTCTGGCATCAGAGTTTGTCGGGACGCCGCCCGAGGGCCTCTGACATGGATTAACGACCGCTATTAAATCAACAACAGCCGACAAAACTTGACTTAGTAACTGCTCGACTCTTGTTGATCGTTTTTTTTTTTTTTTTTTTTTTTTCAGCATTCATGTGTGTAATTCAAGGAAAATTAAGTTTAACTCATGGTAAAAAGTAAGTTTTAACCCCCGAACCAAGAGTGTTTCTAGTTTAGAATATGTATCATTGTATGTATCCGTGTGTATATTTGTGGCATCGTAGCTCCCAAACGAATGCACCTATTTAGATGCGTTTGAAAGCTGATGTGTTCGAGATGGTTCTTAGCCAAGTATAATGGGGGTCGGTTTTTTTTAAATTTGTTCTAGTTTGACGTAGCCCGCTCGTATTTTTGTTCAGTTATTGATAAAAAAGTCAAGTTATGGACGCTGCATTGCAATAAACAGCAAGTCTTGGCGCTTGTCGCGGTCCACCCGCTAACTTGTAACGTTATGCAGTTAGTTTGCGTTGAAGCTATTATTTAATCTGTGACTATAGTGTTGTGGCCGCAGGAAACCGGCGCGAGCACTTCTGAGCTGACCGAATTTTGTTGTTGTCGACTGTTTCTAACCGCCAAATTTGCTCTAGGTGATGCGCGTAAGTGTTTATGTTCGGTACTTTGGAATGAAATTATTGTAGTTTTATAAATTAGCATGTTAGGCGAAAAAACTTACGTTGGATAGCTTAAGTGCTACAAGGTAGGAGTTCCATGGTGTGTATGTCGTAGCCATATCGTAGAATGGATCACTTCGTGAAAAGGTTGGGCACAACATGAAATGGTTTGGCCAGATGAATGAATAACCAGCGTTTGACGATATGAACAGCTAATCGCACGGCTACTTCATGATATGGTCAAACATTAGTGATCATATCGGAAAATAGTTACATTATCCACCGTTAGAGGCGCTAGGCGGAATCCCGACTTGGCCGTTATAGGTTAGAAGGCGAAGGTGGGAGCGAAGCTTAGCGAGCTCACGCCTCCGTCTACGTGTTATTTTTTGCCCAGAAAACATATCTTGAAAGCCTTTTTTACACGACTGCCCAAAAAGGAGTGTATTGTTTTTAGCATTCATGTATGTATGTGAGTTTCTTTATTCCACCATAACTTTTAAATGCCTGAACAGATTTAGACGTATGGTATCGTTAGAATCCTTACATCCCCCCGTGTAACATAGGCTATATAATTTTTTGAAAACATTCAATATGGCGGCAGTATGGCAACATTTCCAAACTAGAAAAAATAAAACTACGAAATTTACAATATGGGTATCAAATTGAAGGCCTTGCTAAGCACATTCCAACAGTTTATAATTTATTAGCAAAAGCTCTTTTTTGGAAGGGCAGGCGTGTTTTTTTAGCTTTTAAGTTAGTTTATCATGGAAACCCTACATTAATGATATGGCCAAACATGGACTGACATGTCATTAAACGATGTTTGAACGATATGTTCAGTTTTAGCTGGCCATTTTATGAACCATAACCTTTTCATGAAACTATCGACCACATCATGAAGTAAGTACTCAATTCTGCGACATAGCTACGAAATATATACGCATTGCAATAAAATGCACACGCAAAGGTGGAGAACATACAAATTTAATTCGCCGGATATTTTGTTCCAAGCAAACGCAATGCTTATCTAGTATTAGTGGAGCGTAGACACAGAGGTAGAGCACGCGATACATTGCGCTGTGTATATACGAACGAAAAAACTCCTGCCTTAACTTTTTTTATATTTTATTACTTGCTGTACCATTTCTCTAGGTTATAAGTACTCTATGTACGATTCCAAGACCTAAAATACCAATATTGATCAAGATTCCTTCAGCCGTCAAACAGTTTTTATCGATTGCTCGGCTTTGAGATACCAAGTACATCAAACTTTAAGTCAAACCCTAGGCTATCCAACAGTGAAAACCGCATCACAATCGGCCCAGTAGTTTTTACGTGATGCGCGAACAATTACAGACAAACAGACAAAGAAACAGAGAGACACGATTTAAAAAAATGTTAAATTCTTGTTCAGTAGCTTATTTTAAGAACCCTTGACCATTTTTTTTCTTCTTTGTACAGACTTTTTCTTCGTTTTTTTCTGCCTTTTACAGCCTTTTCGTTTATATTGCTTTATGATCCATACCAATGTATGAAAGTGAAACGGTGTCAGTTTGTTTGTTTGGTTGTTTGTTTGGGAAGCTTTCACGCGATAATGGCTGGACGGATTTTGATGAAATTTAGAATGGATATAGCTTATACCCTGGAATAAAACATAGGATACTTTAAAACTTTCCCGGAAAATTGAAGTTTCCACGGGAAAACTGGAAAATGTTGATTACTCACTGTAAGGAACTGTTGCCATCACAGAATGGTGTGTGGTTGCCATGGAAACGAAATAACAAGTCTGTCAAAAAACATCAAGAGTGGTGCTATACCTACCTACTTTTGCATTGGTTTTTAATATCCTAGAAGAAAATAGGATGCTTTTTTTCGCGATAAACAGTAGACCGCGCGTACGAAGTCGCGGGCGGGAAAACTAATAAGTATATATATATATATATATATATATATATATATATAAGTTTAAGATTGAACTCGAATCGCACTTAATTGCATTTTTGACTCCCGACATAAATATTGCCGACCTCGTTAGAAGCCAGCACCAAATTAAGATGCCATCTTGTTTTTTACTATCGCCCGAAAGGTATATAACATTTTTATATCAGCAACATTTTTATAATCAACTGAAACAAGCTGTTTATACTTTCAGTGCGAGCTAGGAATTTACTGCTTGCCTGAACCCTACCCCGCTTTACAGTTTTGATGGATTCTATGCAAATATCACTCTTGCCACTTGGGAATAAAGCATACTTATTTGTCGATGAACGATAAAAACGTGTGTTGGTTTTAGTGCACTCGTAACCGTAAAAATGGCCAAGTTGTTACTGTAGTGAAGTAGACTGGTGTGTTGTGTAATACAGTGCTAAAGGTTCCACTATCGAATCGTTTTGAATTGAACTGCATCATTTGAACTGTTTTTTGTTGACTATGTTATAATGTTAATACATATACCTAATGGTTTTTCCATAAGATTATTAGTTTTTGCACTTGAAGCAACTGAATATCACAAAATATTGGTTTCAACTGAAACTGTACAATTTTACTATCTGCGTCTAAGATAGTTTAAAAAAGACAGAGACCACATCGCCAAATTGAAAGTGAAGCTCCCAAGATATGCCGATCCGCTCGTATGCACAAGCTTCACGCGCACACTTACACCAACTTATGCCGATCTTCCGCCCACAAGGCAGCAAGATCTCGATCTTATCAGTCGTGTTAATTCTGTGAAGTTCTCCCGAAAAATAAAAAACAATGCAGCCTTTTGTGATGCAATAGTGTATCAACCACAAAACACTACAAATTATTCACTCACGCATACACACACACGCATTTGCTATGCTGCACTCGTTTGTTTGGTGTTGTGGTCTCCCTCATTTATTAAATTTTCTCTTCTGAACCCTGCACTTTAAACTGCGTGGACAATTATGATGAAGATGATGAATGTGTTATACCAAGACCTAACGCTTACTTGCTTATCGTATGAGGTAGTGCTGGCCTCTGGTTTTAGAGATTTTCAGGCCGGCTGAGGGTCTTTGACATGGCTATTAACCAATAACAGCCAGGACCGACAGCTTAACGTGCCCTCCGAAGCATGGAGCGATGGAAAACCGCACATAACTTAGAAAGTGATTGGCGCGGAGCCTAGGATTGAACCCGGTATTTTTGGATTCTAAGTTGCGCTATTGTACCGTTAGGCTATCATCTCTCTAATGTATAGTATATTCAAATTTCATTAAAATCCGTTCTGCAGTTTCAACGCTGGTACTAAACATACATAAATACTATATGAGTGCATACAAACCATCTTTCATATTCACAATAGTTATTAGATTAAAATTTTAAGTGATCCCTCTAAATTATGTCCATTATTTGAGCGATGGCAGTCTAGCGGTTTACTAGTGCGACTTAGAATCCAACAATACCGGGTTGGGTCCTAGACTCCGCACCAATTACTTTTCTAAGTTATGTGCGGTTTTCCATCGCTCCGTGCTTCGGAGGGCACGTTAAGCTGTCGGTCTCGGCTGTCATTGATTAATAGCAGTCATAAAGCCATTTCAGAGGCCTTCGGGCGGCCTGACAAACTCTGAAACCAGAGACCAGCACTACCTCATACGTCAAACAGACAAACAAATGTCCATAAATGCAATAACCACAAACTTATGTACTGTTCATAATAATCCAGCAATGTTATTGCACTGCGCTCGTAGCGTTGCGTTTATGAGAGAATAGGAGGAGATTATTGTAAAAAAGCGCCTTAAAAGTTTTACGATTATAACAATATTTTGCGGTTTGCTATGGGTAGGTAGTAATAACGTTGTATAATAACATCTCACTCGATTGCATTAATTTTATTGTTACAATTTGTTTTACCCTATATCTAACTGTTTAATTAAAAAAAGTGTTATGTTAAGTAGATATTATTTGTTCTTAATTTGATTACTGCGCTCACTAGTTTAGCGCATCTACACAAGATGCGGATGATTACTGCGCTCACTAGTTTAGCGCATCTACACAAGATGCGGATGATTACTGCGCTCACTAGTTTAGCACATCTACACAAGATGCGGATGATTACTGCGCTCACTAGTTTAGCGCATCTACACAAGATGCGGATGATTACTGCGCTCACTAGTTTAGCGCATCTACACTAGATGCGGATAATTACTGCGCTCACTAGTTTAGCGCATCTACACTAGATGCGGATGATTACTGCGCTCACTAGTTTAGCGCATCTACACAAGATGCGGATGAACGTGTCTTTTCTATTTTTATACCTACCAATGACTAGTAAGTTTAGTTTGCAGACTAGTTACGCCCCTCGGCTTTGACCGTGTAGACACTTTCTTAATACATACTTTACCATCCTTTTTCACCCCTTTAGGAGAAGAAATTTAGAAAAGTGCACCCGTATAAGGAAGTCAAGGAATACTACTTCCAAATTTAAAATATCTGGGTCCACCAGTTTAGGTTGTGAATTGCCTGTCAGCCAGTTAGTATGTCGCAGTAAGTGCTGTTTTATAATTAATATACATCGTCTATTCCCGTTGTTCCCCTATTTTTGTCCACCACTGGCGGACATTAGGGAAAAAAATGCGAAGTCTTCCAGCCCCCACTGGCTACCGCAACGAAAATTCTCCCGTTGCCCCTACTGGCGGACACCGGAAACAAATCGAGTTGCTTTGTCAATCGAAACTAGGCATGTAACATTGTCCTAAATAGAAATTTCCAAGACTATGCCGCATAGAGGGCATGTAGGTTCAAAATATTTATAGACACCGCGGAACCGCTTATATTCCCAGGAAAAGCATGTCAGATAACATGTACCTATATTGCTGAGGTCACTCTTCAAGTGATTCACGTGGAGACTAGATAGTTGGATACCCAGAATAGGTGTGATTTACCCAGTTCTAAGCGAGGCATAAAATAAATCTGTATTATTGTGTTGTAGTTGCATAAATGGGTAACCTTTTCAACAATATCATCATAATTTTGTGTTGACTGGCTGACAGTGCATTTCAAAATATTTTCATTTCATTTTGAAATATTACATGCCTGTATAGTATTTTATGCTTCGAGTTTCAATAAGGGATCGAATTCGAAACGAGGTGATCCGGCAGAGAACCAAGGTTACCGATATAGCTCTGAGAATTAGCAAGCTGAAGTGGCAGTGGGCTGGCCATATTAGACGCAAAACCGATAACCGTTGGGGTAAACGTGTTCTCGAGTGGAGACCAAGAATTGGCAAACTTAGTGTAGGACGCCCATTGGCTAGATGGAGCCACGATCTGCGCAAGATTGCTGGCAAAAAGTGGATGCGAAAAGCCAAACTTCAAGCTAAATGGCATGCCTTGGGAGAGGCCTTTATCCAACAGTAGATGAACACAGATTGATGCTGATGATGATGTACATTATTTTTACGTTTGAAACTCTTTAAACTATGAGATGGGGCTTATATTAATGAAATACATAAATAAACTTGACTTTCATTTGACCTCTAATGACGTCATATAGAAGGCTGTATAAGGGCTACTTGCAGTGCCTAAAAAAAAGCAATGGCAAACCAAAACAAAAACTGTCAATGTCAATTCAACGGCAGCCAATGGGCTGCCATAATAACCTCTTCCATACACGTACGCAAGGTCATACATATTCAGCCCACTTTATGACTTCATCGCTATAAAGTTTGAAAACAAATCAACTACCGCATAGAAAGCCAAAATATTCAAATTAGTTTAAGAAAATGAAGTTTACTAACAGTAAAAAATATAAAATAAATACAAAAATAAAACTTTAATTACCGAATAAAATTATTATCTATCTTGTCCAAACAACTCTGTCGATCTGCCACTATGTCTGTACAGCATGGAAATAGTCGCAAAGTATAATACGCGCTTGACTAAGATGAAGTTTAGCAGAGATTACCTCTGTCGGGCTTTAGTAATTCTGATGAAATGGATGAAATGAAGCGATTTATAGCAGCTACGCTCCGCTCGACGCGGGGGATTTTGTTAGCGTCAGTGCTTTTGGCATCTTATGTTGCCTAAAGTTTGAGAATACGACGGCTCTGTATCGTAGTAACTTATGTATGATTGAGTTTACGATCTTTGTTGTAGTCATTTGATCCACCCGAGTGTTTTAGTTTGTTGATTTAGTTACTGGATACATAAACGATACTTTATGAAGGGTTTGTTGAATGTAATACATTCTTATATTGTAGTAGATCAAAAAACTAATCAAAAAACCATGTTTTTTTTTGTAAATGTCATCGATTTGTGAGCTAAACTGAAAGTTCCAGCCGGATAGCTAATCGGGAATTGCTCGAAATTTGAATTGCAAGATTCCAGGAAAGACAAAATACAAAGAAATAAAATACAATAGATACAAGTGATGTTAAATAAAAGCTTTTAAAAACGTGGTAACAAAATATGAACGGCCATACTAGATAACAGTTAATTATGTAAATTTCTTTGTTACTTTTGTATGTTACTAGGTACCTTCCTTTCGTAGTTTAGTTACGGAAAAGTGGCAAATCTACCCAGCGTAGGTTACTGCCTTGGGTTAGAAGCAAGTACTTCCACATGGCCAATCCTTCCACCAGGGTGATTTAGTCCATCTGTCCAGCGTCGGACTGGCCATATAGTCGAGGTGGTGTTTGCCAGCCGGGCCCTAGCCTGCGCGGGCCCCGCTCGGGTCTGGCTTGCGGGGCTTGCCACAAGCCGATAGGGGGCCAGCGTAGGCTAGGGCCCGGCTTCTTTTTTGTCTTATTCACTTTGAGGAAAAATCTCTAAAATTTTGCGCTCGCTGCGCTCGCGCTTATTATATTCCTATGTCACATGACGAAATACGGCAGATCTATTGAGCACCCAAAAGACCCTTTGTTTTCCTTACATAAGTTATTAACAAACACTTCTAGAAGTAGCTTTAAATTATCACGCTCGCTACCCTCGCGCCTTGTTGTTAGTATTAGCTGCTTTCATACTGCTACTCAAGAGATCCACAATAATTATTCTACTTCTTTTGTATACACGGCTATAAATAATACATTAATAGTTCGATATTTTGCGCTCGCTTTACTAGTGCCTGAAATATTACCTATACATTTTCGCACGCTGAAGAACTCCATTAATGTCTACTTTTTTTCCACTGACGTGCATTATAATAGTGTAATGCAACTCAGTGTTTTTTTCTAAAATTTTCGTTCTTTCTACTCGGGCCTTCAATAAAAGGTACTATTGTTTGTTCATTCTCATAATGTACCAGAAATAGCCAAAAAAAATCGCGCTCGCTTCGCTCGGGCGTTTTCGTGTTATTAAGTAATGTTTTTTCACTCAAAGATGATCGATCATAAACGGTTTTTTTCACAGTTTTGTTATTTTTCTGTAATTACCCTAATAAATACATACAAGTAGCTCAAAAATTTAAAAAATTGTAATTTTAAATCACATAATACAATACCAATTCGAAAATGTTCACGGATGCGTAAGGGCTCGCGATTGATATTAAAATCCATGTCGGGTACTCAAAAATTCCTCGCCCGGGCGCCCAGATGTCTAAGGCCCTGTAAGCCCTCTAAGCAAGAACTTAGCGGACCTTCTGTGAGTTTTGTATTTTGTGCGGGGTCAGCACCATGCCACAGATTACTACAACGGTATGCTAAATACATACTTCACTCGCCGGCTAGTCCCGAAATGGAAATCTGCGCGAAATTCAATATTAAATTTATAAACTAGCTAGATCATGGCCCTTGGAGGTTTGTGGAGCAATCAGTCAGGCCCTTAGGCTAAAAAGTTTGAAGACCGCTGTTTTAGATCAAACTGCAACGGACGCCAAGTGTTTTTCACAATATAACATGCACATCAGCACGTACACCACCTTATATTATGCATATTCTGTAATTTTCACAATTTCATTCACGAAAGTGACTTTTGAGAGACGATTTTCAGCGCTGAAGCGCATAAAAACAAGACTGCTCTCTACTGGGGCTAGAACTGTTGGATACGTCGATTATATTAAACACAGAATCGGATCTAATCAATGATGACGAGAATAGCAGCTTTTACGATCAAGTTATTGACAGCTTAGCTGAAACTACACAAGCTTTAAAAAATAAGGCTAGCTTCAAATTTGTTATATTATAAGTGATTGGAACTATATTTACTGAATAATATATATAGATGGTAATTAATAGTTTGTATAATAATATATCATTATTTTATATTCCCGATACTATCCCATCTACCACTATCCCGTCCCGGGCCCCGTGCTTGTGGGGAGCCACCCGGGGCCTTACGACCCAGTCCGACCCTGCATCTGTCAGTTTCAGGACTGCTTTAAATTTACCAGAACTCAGCTCAGGCTTGGCTCAGGAGAGATTATTTCACATCTTCACAACAAAGTGTACATTAGATTTTTTTTCTGTAAAAGACGTGCGCTCTACTATCTCGCAAAAGCGTAAGAAACATTGTCACCTAACCATAATCACCTGTATCACGACTTTCTAAACCTGATTACGTCTTCAGAGCCGAACACAATACAACGTAGCAAGTAACAAATTGCCCATGTAATGTATAAACAAACTAATTTTAAACAAAGTTTTGGCATTTTCGCCGCAAACTCTCGCGTATTGTGCCGGATCCGCGACTTTGCACGTGTAGTTGTGAAGTTAGCAGTATGAGCAGTACCGACATAATGTCGCATGGTTATCAGATTGTTTGACACACACAATCCCTACTATTCTCGAAATCCACACCAATATATAAAAGTGAAACGTAGTCTGTTTGTTTGGGGAGCTTTCACGCCAAAACTGCTGATCCGATTTTGATGAAACTTTGTAAATAGGTACTGTAAAATAATAGAGACCAACATAGGATACTTTTTATCCCGGAAAATAGTAATTTGTCACAGGAGAACTGGAAAATGTTGATTACTCGCTGTAAGGAACGGAATTACATGTGTCCGTGGAAACAAAATAATAAGAAGGCTGTGAAAAAGCATCAATAGCGTTGGTGCTACACTTTTGCATTAGTTTTTAATATCCTAGATTAACAAAGGAAGCTAGCGGTTTATGAAACTTTAATTTTGTGAGGTTTGTAGGTTTGATCTTAGCTAAAATAGGTACAATGTCTTGTGCACTCTACAATTATTCAACGCGCTGCGCTCGCGCTTGTTCAGTTTTGCAATTATTGTCAGAAGCAAATCTAGTGTGGTAACTATGCTCTAACCGAGCGTCCGGAAAAAATATACAAAACTCCGATTCCATACTGTTTATTCATTTGACAGGAGACTCTTGGTAGATATTCACCGTACCTCCCAAACTTTGATACATGGCCTGGCTATAAAACGCAGCGACGCTCAGCCCGCATGTGTTGTACAGTTGGGGACAGTGAGAGTGTACACACGAATATGGGCTAGCAGTTCTTTAAATGAGAATTGTGAGTCCAAAATTGCAAGCCCTCAAACAGAACTTCATCATCATCATATATTCGGCCTCTCCTAATAAACGCCACTGAGCCCGACCTTCGGCTCTCCTCATCCAGTTTCTGCTAGCCGTTTTTTGCAAGTCGTCACTCCACCAGGCTGGCGTCCCCCCCCCCCCCTCCTCTCCCCCCACACTATGTTTGCCTAAACGCTGTTTCCACTCTAGAACTCGTTACTTGTCACTGTGGAGAGAGTTATGCTCAGTGTTTCTCATAAGGACAAGATCCAAAATGAGGTGATCCGTCAGAGAACCAACGATAACGACATAGGTAAAAAAAAAGTAGGCTGAAGTGGCAATGGGCTGGTCACAGCTCTAGAACGACATAGCTCAAAGAATCAGCAAGCTGAAGTGACAATGGGCTGGTCAATGGTCAAGAACCGGTAACCGGTGGGGCAGACGAGTTCTTGAGTGAATACCATGTATAGGCAAACGTAGTATATGACGCCTCCCGGCCACATGGAGCGATGATTTACGCAAAATAGCTAGCAGCAATTACATGAGAAGAGCCGATGATCGGGCTCAGTAGTGTTCAGTGCTTATTTCCAGCCGTGGACTAATGCAGGCTGTTGATGATGAATGACCGATTTAATTTCGCGTTTCATACTCAAAATTTAAGGAATCAAGTTATTAAATTTATAGAAGCAGTAATATTTTTTTTGCAATTGGTTGCACTGCTTCCACTAAGTACAGGAGAACTCAGATTTTCACGATCACTCATTATTTTCAGTGTATTCTTTCTTGTAACCAGCATCACACCTGTAAAAAACACCCGATATTGCGCATCGATGTCACACCGGGAGCGGGTTGAATTTTATTTCGACCCTGAACGGAAGCTGAACCGTATTTTCTATGCGTACGTTGCCGAATACCCTATTTTACTGGGTTTTTTTTTCGGGCGAGTTCCTGCAATGTTCTAGCTACACGGTTCAATGTTTGCCAATGAAGTTCGGTCGGATATAGGTGATTTTTTAACCGTTTTCTGAACCTTTCTGGTGAAACATGGCAGGAATCAACTACCAGAGTGTAAGTGGAACCTGTAAATTTAATCGTACTCCGATTTCCATGTGACACTTATTCGGATGAAGTGCTTTGGATTGTATCGGCTTTGTATAGGGGTCGTTAAGGGGTTTAGTGTACCGCTATACCTTTTGCAATGCATTTTTTTTTGTTGAAAAATCTTAAAAGTATAAAGTTTTAATCCACTCTTTCGATCGTTTAAAATGTCAAGATTAGACAACAAATTTGACTATACCTATTTCCCGAAAATATAAGAATAATATCTTAAAAACTTAAATATAATCTCAAAAAGTAAAGACCTTTGTTATTGTTGTTAACAAACAGAAACATAAAAAACGCTCACTGTCTTGTCCCTTACACAATTTATTTTAAAAAGCAATTCTTGAAACTCTAACGCTTTAAATCTGATCATTTCTATGTATAAACACGAAATAAATAACATCTGTTTCTGGACTCCAACATTATAATCAGGTCTTTCCTCGTAAGAACATTGATCTTGGAAAGACTAATCAAATAAGAAAGACATATCCTATATAAAACAGTATTTCAATCATTTTCTTTCAATATCACCGTCACAAGCAAACATGTATTTGAGCTTTTCATTTCCCTCTTGGTCTTTGATTAAGCCCCGGTACAAGGAAATGACGTCAATCAATTGACTTATTAGAATTTTGAGGTGGGTCAACCCAGAGAGGATGAAATGCCATTTAAATTCAGGATCTCAAGCAATCAATTTGATGAGATCTTCAAGGCTTTTGGTCAAAGTGTTCCGATGGATTTGCGGGGCGATTTCAGTTTGATAGTAAATCCTTAATGCTCGTTGAAATTCTGATTGATCATTTTGACCGTCTTCAGTGCGAAGCAGGAATTGTAATTCAGCTAGAATAATATGTAATTAGAGTGATTTGAGTGTCAATTAAGAGCACAATATACAAGGTTTGGCTTACGATTTATTGCTCATTTCTTCAATGCGTATTTCAGGAAAAGATGGAAGATATAATGTAAACAAAGAAGTGCCAAAAGCAAGGAGATTTAAAAAAAAGAAGAGACCACACCGCCGAATCGGCACCCAGGATACGCCGAATTCCGATCCGCTCGTACGCACAAGCCGCACTTACATACTTACGCCATGTTATGCCGATCGGTAGCCACATCGCAGCAAGATCTTAAGCCTTATTAGTCTTGTTAATTCTGTTAAGTTACCACGGAAAATTACAAAAAAAATGCAGTTTTTGTGATGACATTTTGTATTAACCACAAAAACACAAAAAATATCTATTCACACACCCATTCGCAAGCCGCCATTTGCTATGCTTCACTCGTTTGTTTGGCTTTGTGGTCTTGATCTCCGTCTTTTTTAAACCTTAGTCAAAAGTATTTCGCATACATTGAAGGCCAAATCATCACCCTACAAATTTACGCAGATAATGCATTTTTCTTAAATAAAGTGTCTAAAGTGCTACTGATGCTACTATGTAGCTATATTTTTAAAAGAGGTTAAAAGAAATGCCTTTCCCAATATTCCCATTAATTGTCTCTAGTACAAAGTCTACAATCTTTGTAACTGAACATCTTTGTAAAAATTGATAGCTGTTCACTGCTCGTTTCACAACAGACGTTAATTGCCTGTAGGCATTTAAATTGCAAGAAACATCTCGAGATTGTGCAAATTGTGTATTTAAATACCCTACTGTGACAACACCATCGCCAAAGTGCCGCCATTAAATAAACAACCTCGGTATTGCCACAGAATAAATAATAGTACTCTAAGTACTGCAACTTACAGTACCTACGGCTGATAAGTCGTGGCCACTCTGAGCTTCGTGCAAATGGCTGCAATGAACATTTTTAGGAACCGAATGGCGGGATGAGTCGACGTGCACGGGGTTGTAGTCTAGGCTAGAGATGCACCTCATTCCGCCACTCGGAACCTAAAAATGTTCATTGCGCAGCCATTTGCTCGAAGTTCAGAGTGGCCACGAGTTATCGGCCGTACTGTACGGATCTTGATTTTTACTAGAGCTTTGTAATCCTATAATAATATTATAAATGCGAAACTCTGTGTGTAATGCAAATAACTATGTTTGTTAGCTCTGTTACGGCAACTCCAAACGGTTTATGATGAAACTTTGTATAAATAAACGTCCTGAAATAACACTTAAAATACTTTTACCCCGGTTGAAAGCCCTCGCGAGCGATGCCGCAGGGTACATCTAGTAGCTTGTTATAACAATGTAATAACGAAGCGACCATCGCTAAAGCAGTTCAATTTAACAGTGTTGTGTGTCGAGACAATTCTGAATTTTTACAATACCAAATGCGGGTAGGTAGAGACAACGCTCGCCCTTCTAGACGCTGATACCTGCTACTTCAGTCTTCTCGTGACCACTATCAATGCAACTGATAGAAACGTCGAGGTAAATAATACTTAAGTTTTCAGCGCGATTAAGTCCCGTCTAAATATTTTTAGTTTAAAAGTTATAACTATAACAGTGAAGTGTGAATAATACTATAATTTGTACTACGAGTAGATTACTTTTATATTGACCGAATTTTTAATGGCTACCCTAGGATTTCAAATAATTAAGGAGAGAGAAAAAGTACACTTAGTTTGTAGATACTCATCCACACGAAAACCAAACAATTCCACAGACAATGAGTACCAAAAACAATGGCCAAAAAGGTTTCACACACGCCAGAAGTTATTTCGCAGGCGATAAATACCGAGCAATTTTGACGCACATTGAAATGTAAATGTTCGCAGCGAGACATATTTCAACTGTCCAACGTTTTGCGGATGTTTCCGTTAGTACAATAGCCGTAGCTAGCACGTCTATAGAATACCGAATAGTACTAAGAAAACCCCTTGTGATATCTTCTCCCATCACTTAAGTGTAAAATTTTATCAATATCAAGAGCTCTCTCATTTTAACTATGTCGACTGTGTGTATTATCTCGCCAAAGCAACTCGCCCCATTCAAAGAGTTCAGAATGCGTGTGCTCGCTTTGTTTCCACCGCTTAACCATAATTTTACTATTACTCCCATCTAAATAAAAAAATAATAAAATTTATTGATATAGTGCTATCAAAACTAACAATCAATCAAAATCACACTATATCATTATAAATGCGAAAGTTTGTTAATTGTGTGTGTGACTCAGAAACAACTGAACGGATTTTGATGAAATTTGAAATGAAAATAGCTTGTACCCTGGAGTAACACATGGAATTTCATTCAACATCATTCACGTGGGTGAAATCGCGGGGAGCAGCTAGTAAATTACACATATATACCAAAAAAAATAAATGATAAAGATGATGTATTTTAAAATAATCAATTTGGGAATAACGTTCTACTATATTTAACATTGCAGTGACAAACAGGCTGACTGTCTGACGGTAAGCGTTCACCATCACTACCATTGAATAGTATAATAGTACTAGTCTATGGCCACCTGCAGCACTCGAGGCTTTGCTGGCCATTGCCACAGCTCTCATCACGTCATGTTCTTTTTGTGCATGGACAGGAGAAGGTACTCCACGCTGTTCTATAACAATAAAGTTATGTGGGTACATGTTGAATACCCTTAACTTGTACATCATAAAGTCTAATTTAAATTACACAGAAAACACAATTATAATAACTTGGTTCCAAGAAGTTCTAGCTTTAAACGTTTTTGCCTCAACACTACATTGCTAAAGTTTTCTTTTCTCTCGTTGCTAGATTCCAACCTTGTTGTTCGTTGTAAATTCATTTAATTAGTCACTTGCCATAGCCAGCGGTCAGTGCGGCACCAGTTTCTCTTCAGAATATAAATAATATTGTATTTCTTACTTGCACTCGCTGCAACGTATCGTTTGCTTTGTAAATAGAACGCGTGAACTTCATCATCCACACCAATATTAAAAGTGAAACCTTGTCTGTTTGATTGTTTGGGTACATTTAACGTCAAAACGGCTGATCCGATTTTGATGAGATTTTATTTATTATTATTTATTTAATACTTTATGCACAAAAGCTGTGTTCAGTGTGACTTAATGCTATGACAGCATTTTCTGACAGTCAACCTGGTCGTGCAAGAAGGATGTGTATAGGCGTGCACTCGAGATATAAACAGTAAAATAGAAATAACGAATTTATAAAAATTAAACTTATAATGTATGATACATTGATAGATATATAATACAAATATATATATATATATATATATATATATATATATATATATATATATATATATATATATATATTATTGAAAAACAAATAAATATTATAAAAATAAATAGCTGGTGGTGTTAACATAATCAATCAATCTTTAACCGATTAAAATTGAAGAGAATAAATAATGTTAAATATTTCTTTGTTTAATTTTTACATTTTTAGTATATACTGCACAATATAGAGACCAACATATTATTATAATCCACTACTCCCTCCACTACTCCCTCCACTACTCCCCCCCCCCTCCCATCAACGCACCTCGATTCTATATATGTCCCAAAAATCTAATTCATTAAATAAAAATAATTCATTAAATAAAATAACCGCTGAACATCATTGGGTTATTACTTTTGCCCGACATTTTATAATGAAAATGGCCAAACCTGTACTTTCTTTCTGAAAATTGTAATTGTGAATAACTTCATTATCGATATAGAGGCCAAGACAGTATCTTCTTAATTTTTGTCTGTCTATCTGTATTTGAACACGCATGAAGCTGAAACTACCAGACGGCTTATGATACAACTTGGAACAATCATAGCTGATGTTATGGATTAACATTTAAGATACTTTTTATCCAGAAAAACTAAAGGGGGTTCCCGCAGGATAGGGGTTGAAAATTAAATTAAAAAACCCGCATCAGGCTGAACACTCTTGAAGGATTTTCATGCAATTTGGCATAGTCATAGTTTGTATTATGAGTTAATATTTGGGATATTTTTTATCCTTAAAACTAAAAAGTTCCACGTGATAGGGGTTGAAATTTATGTAAAAATATTTTTTCAGCTTTCGATAGTGTTAGCAAAATGGATTCATCAATTTCGCTAACACTTAAAAATTAATATATTGCAAAACAAAGGTAGAATTAAGAAGCATTTAATCCCGAAAAAATTGGGTTCCTCTGGGATAGGGGTTGAAAGTTATGTTACATTATCATTGCACCAATCGATCAGTGTCGCCAACACATGGCGACACTGATCAAATCTTAAAAATAAATATCATAAACAAATATATATCTAGGTAATGTTTAGTGTTCCTTACCTAAAGAGCCCAAACAGAGCCCTATCCTTAAGCCTAAAATGGGTTGATTCTTATGATTCGTAAGAATCAGCCATTGAAGCGCGAGATGAAAACTCGTCTACATAGTCCCTAAGCTATGTTTGTCATTAACCTTCTGGCGACTGGGAGTTAGTTCAATACACAGTAGGTATATTTAAGGAAACTACCAGAAAAAATAACATGCGAGCGAATTCGCGGGCAAAAGCTAAATAAATTAACAGGAATTCTGTTCAAATGCTTTTATGTTTTTGTTTATAATAGTAACCGTATCTGTAGAAATATAATATACAAATAGGGATAAGCCAACTTTTATCGTGGTATATCTGTAGAAATATAAAAGACAAATAGGGATAAGCCAACTGTTATCGTGGTATATCCGTAGAAATATAATAGACAAATAGGGATAAGCCAACTTTTATCGTGGTATATCTGTAGAAATATAAAAGACAAATAGGGATAAGCCAACTGTTATCGTGGTATATCCGTAGAAATATAATAGACAAATAGGGATAAGCCAACTTTTATCGTGGTACTGGTTGCATCGCATTTTATATTTGAACATCATGAAGCATAATTTAAATTTTCGTTAATATGTTCACGTAGTTTTTCCTTTAGTCCAAAAGAAAGTAATAGTAAACGAATATTATCTACACTACGACGGAGTAAAAAAAGCTGAGCCAGACGAAACCAATGATGGTGAAACTGAAAATGAAGACGTAACACAGGACGTTGGCGTCGGAACGTGAGTATCCTTCGTAATCGCAATTCACACCGTACTTCTCGCACCATTTACTCCGAAAGGGGCGATCGTACGGAAGAGATTAACATCCACCGCACATTTTATACGGTGTCTGACAAACTGCATGGGCTATAGCCGGCGATGGAATTTGATTTCTTTTGTTTTCCACAGAAAATGCACCCCATTTTTGCTTGAAATGTGTATTATCCGATAGATACAATGGTTTAAAAGAGTTTGTAGCTATTCGGCACTATCAGGTTATGAAATTCTTTAGAAATTGTATCAGATTTACATTATTTTATATATTTTCTTTGTATAGTTGATAGATTCAGGCGTTACTTTGCGGAAATCCATATTTAAAAAGAAACAAAATAACAAATGATAAATGGTAAAATTAACAAAAGTAAAACCCCACGCTAAACAAACCCTACCCAAATTGAACTGTTGTAAAATATAAATGAAATGTAGGCTAAGGCCAAGAAGCCAGAAAAAAACAAAAAACAATATAATACACAATATAAAACCCCACGCTAAATAAACCCTACTCAAATACAAGTATCGAAACACTTATATATTTACATACATTTATTATAAATACACAATAAAAAACATATACCTCAATTCAAATACCAAACGTCTGACATCAATACGACACGTGTTTCGCCTCTGCACGAGTCATCTTCGGGTGATGTTGACTCGTCGAGTGCTGGACTGAGAGTGACTAAGCAATGGTGCAAAATTCCCTTATATAGGCAACGCACCTGAGCCAGTGTGTCTGCACTACTGCATGGACATGAACCAGTCTGAGCCGGAATGATCACTATGATTTCACAAGGTCGCGCCACTATTGCACCACATTTACGATTACATCATCGCCGCCTGTTACTTGTGACGCATTCCCAGTGAAAATACGCAACAAAAGTGATGAAACTAAGTTGGTTTGGTCGTTCGATAATGTAAACCTATTATTGTTATGTCTTAAAATTTCTAATTGTTGCAATACACACAAACGGAAACCCTTGTCGCAAACTTGTAAAACATTATACGTATAGAGTGACCGGACTCAATTAAATGTTTAGCGAAATGGGACTGCTCTGGATGACTATTCCTATACGCAGCCTTATGTTCTTTAAACCTAGTTTCAAATTTGCGGCCAGTCTGACCCACATACACCCCGTTACACTCATCACAAACCAACTTGTAAACACCGGACTTTTTGTGGTTCTCCATCCGGTCTTTACCATTACAAAGATGACGAAGATTGTTATTAGTTCGAAACGCTACATGAACGTTGTTTTTCCTAAGCAAGTTTGAGATTTTATCCGAAACTGGGCCCATGTATGACAAACTACCTACATATTTGTTGATTTTATCCCGTGGACCCGCAAAAAGTAATGATCGAACCCTATCTTGTAGTTTCCTTTTTATTAAATTATCTACCACTTATTTATTGTACCCGTTTGAAATAGCAATTTGATAAATAATATGTAATTCATTATTATAATTCTCAGAGGACAAAGGAACTGTCAATAATCGGTGTACATAACTATGAAAGGCTGCAAATTTATGTTGAATGGAGTGGCAAGACGAAGAAGGAATAGCAATATCCGTGTGCGTTGGTTTACGGTAAATTTGAATATCTAGTTTATCAAATACCCTCGTTAAAGTTAAATCTAAAAGTTAAGTGACCGATTTTCTTCTAGTTCTAATTTAAACTTAATTTTGGGGTGGATTTTGTTGATCTCAACAACAAATAAATCAATTTGACGGAGATTACCTGTCCAACAAATAATCGTTGGATCGTAATATTGGGATCGTTAACTAAATGTTGACATTCAAAATTGTCCATAAATAACTCTGCCATCAGAGGACTCAAGGGGGAACCCATTGCTAAACCTTCTCTTTGTCTAATATATTGAGTGTTAAATCTAAAATAATTTTGTTCCATACACATACTATTCAAATTAATAAGATCATGTGTCTCACCAGGGTGTAACCGTTGTTTCTCAAAATGAGAATCCAATACTTGTAAACACTCTTTATAGGGAACATTGGTAAACAAACTTTCTACATCCAATGACAACAATTTAGCATTTGGTGGAATAATAACGTCTTTAACTTTGTGAATTAAATCTAAGCTATTTTTCAAACTATGCTGTGGCTTGAAACTCGCTTTGCTTCTTAAAAGAAAATTAAGATGTTTAGCCAGCTTGTATGCTGGAGCTCCAATGTTCGAGACCACAGGACGTATAGGGATATTGATTTTATGAGTCTTAGGTAAGCCATACAAACAAAGTGAACGTGGATTCATGGGCACAATATTTTTGAGAGGCCCTGGCGGAATATACATGTTTTTTCTGATGTAAACTTATTAATTGGATCTGAATTCAAAATTTCAAATTCCTCACCCCGGATAACCTCGACCTTCTGGTTATATGAATCCCTATCCAATTGAAATTATCCCTATGAATGAATATATATATATATATTTATTTATTTTTTTTTTTCTTTTCTGGCTTCCAAGCGTTAGCTTTCATTTCATTTATATTTTACAATAGTTCAATTTGGGTAGGGTTTGTTTAGCGTGGGGTTTTACTATTGTTAATTTTACCATTTATCATTTGTCTGACTTACAATTTTGGCGGAAGTAAGCTACATATTTTTTATTTTGTTCATTTTTTTATTATCTTTGTTTCTTCTGGGTAACCGGTTAAATAAATAACCACTAACTAACCTAATGTTATATTGCAATGCTTGCTTTTTAACTTATAAAATAATTACAAAGTTAACATGGAATCTTTGTTAAGTACCTTAATATTTTCTTTAGATTCTTGTATCATAGTACTTCATTTCAGTTAATATTTTTGTATATAAAAAGAACGGTGCATGTAAAATTGTTTATGGTCGTACCTATTTAACATCTAACTAAACGATTCTGTTTCAATGTTTCTAATTCACTGTTTCATAAGCTTGGTACAAGCTCACTGAAGTTAATATTTGTTTCTTGTATTCGTTTTCTATTTAACATCTAACTAAACGATTCTGTTTCAATGTTTCTAATTCACTGTTTGATAAGCTTGGTACAAGCTCACTGAAGTTAATATTTGTTTCTTGTATTTGTTTATTAGTTAAGACGCCTTTATATTTTTGACTGCTACCAAATCGATCTTTCATCCATTCCTTTGTTCAGATAATTTCAAGCTCAGTGCTTGATCACTATTACAATTTACTTTTTGAAGTTTGCCTGAAGCCTTAAAGTATTCTACAAATTCTATGAAATACGTGAACCGCAAAGTTTGCTATTTCAATAGCTCCCGACGTTTTATCTTTAAATCCTTTGAAGTATTAGATTGAAGCTTTCTTTGTTAGGTCAGAGTTTAGACGTTAAAAAAAGATTCTTTCGTTTCGCACAAAATTTTCTTTTGCTTTTAGTAAGTTCCTAATGAGTTTGAGGTTTATGTAACTCAAAGTAAGAAACACGACGACTGAAAATGCAAAGAGTTGGTTTTCAGGTTATGCCTTAGGAAGTAAGCCTTTGAAATCGTGTGTCGGAGACGTCATGTTAAAAGTTTCAAAGAGACTTCTTTCAAAAGCGCTGCGAAAACTATTTTGAAACCAGATATGACTACTTTTGTGGCAAAAATAGTAACAAAAAATAATGCGTAGTGCGATCTTTTTCCGGGCGGCAAAATGAATGTTCCTACGTATCTCTTTCAGAATAATTTTTGTTTGTTAGGTCTTTTATTTCGATTAGCATATTCAATTTTTTCTCATTAGAGCTACATATTTATGACATTTTATGCTCCGAACTTTAGTTTTGTGACCACATAAAAAGAGAAAATGGCAGAATAGTTCCCCACATAAAATAATTCCTTCACTGTTATTTATGTCGCCGTAATGTTTTTATCTTAAGGCGAATTATGGTAAAGACTATTACACAATTTAGGCAGCTTACAGTGCGCTGCGGATGTCCCTACACGGCCGTCCGTGAAGGACGTTCAAATTAAGGCCGCATACATTGAGACGCTGAAGTCCTACGTGGACATTCGCGACGGACACTAAAATGTACAATGCCTATAGGACGCATTAAGTGTGAAACGGATGCGGAGAGCAAGGAACTGAACGACAATTAACCGCGACGGACGTTGCTGCTCATTAGCTCTGGGACAGTCCACGTCTCAATGTTATGTTCTTATGCCTATAGAAAGTATTCAGTGTGAGGCGGACGCGGAGAGCAAGGATCTGAACTACAGTAATTCATCCTCGACGGTCGCGCGGACTTCACCCGCCATCCGCTCCGGACAGTCTGCATCGCATTGTAAGGTTCCTCACAGTCCACCTTATACGGGTTGCAAGGCAAGTATTACATTTATTTCTGTTCTATGTTGTTGGACATTGAAGGATGTAGCGAATAATAGTCTTTTGACCATTACATTCACTGGCCTGACTCGAACTGATTTGTAATTTTATGTTGCAATTTGATCTTAATAAATTTTTGTTTTTTGGATTCTGTTTTGCTCAGTTGTGTTGTGACTAAACCTGTGATAGCTACATATATTTTGTCAGTAAGTATTTTAATTATTGGTGAAATATTATGAAACTCACATTTCCGCCTGTCATTATCTTTTATGATATTGACATTAGTTTTAAAAATATTTCCTGGTGGGCAACACTAGCTGATTTTATACTCTATGACTATAAAAAAAATACTATGACGATGACTCGGATATCCTTTTATATTTTAAGGCGGAGACAGTCCCGAAATCAGCAAAAAGGCAAACATGAAAACGTCGAGAACGAAGTAATGAAACCACTTTATGCGAACCAACCAATACTGTGGATAGAAAAGTATGCTACTTAAACAAATAATCGAACAGAATTTTCGGAAAAAATTGATATCCTCGTAAAGAAATCGCGAACTACATGTTGCATCGCTTTTCTCGTTATTTTCAGCGACAGCAACTTTTTTTAAATAATTTTGTAGCTACCCTATTAAACTAAACAAATAACCGAACACTTTTTTTAATTGAGTTTTATATACTGATATATCGATAGAAAAGCACGATATTTATCTAGTATCGACTCCCGAGCTGCATCGCCTCTCTCGATTACACTGCACCTGGACGAGTAGCCCCCCCCCCCCTGCCTCCGATTCAGCTAACAAACCGCAACGTTATCGCAGTTCGATCGTAACCTTTCGGTGTGGCCATATTTAGAAAAATAAAAAACTGTAGAAATGTGCGGGATGCAGGTTTGGGGAAGTAAGGAAAGGTGGTGGAAAGCGAGGGGAAGGTGTGGGAGTTTGCGGAAGTAAAGAAAGGTGGAGGAAAGCGAGAGTAAGGTAGTGGGAAGTGGAAGAATTGTGAGGGATATCGAGGAAGGGTGCGGAAGTGGGGCAGGTGGTGCGAAGTGGGGAAGACTGAAAGGAAGGGTGGAGGCAGAGTGGGAGAAAGAGGGAAACATGGGGAGGAAAGTGAAGTTGATTTCATCCCACACCCTGCCACTCTTCTCTCACTTCCACCTTTATTCCTTCTCTATTTCTCCCACTCTGTCCCTACCCTTCCTTTCAGTCATCGCTTACTTCGCATCACCTGCCCCACCTTTCCCCCTTCTCGCACCCTTCCCCGACATCCCCGACCATTCTTCCACTTCCCCCTACCCTCCCCCTCACTTCCTCCCACCTTCCCTCGCTTGCCCAAATCTTTCCCCAGAACTCCCCACATTTCCCTAGTTTTTTTTTTTCTGTTTGTGGCCACACCAAATGTAACGAACGCGCTTCGATCATGTTGCGGTTTGTTAGCTGAATCACACTGCAGGACAAACTTTCGAGAACCTACCCCACCTTAAACGCAGTCTTGATACTTACCCACATTGCATTCTGAAAACTACAATACAAATAGTACATATAAAATTATTATAAAAATACTAACAACCAGACTGCGAACAAAATTATTGAATACGAGCTGACCGTTTCTAATCCTATAGTCTTCTAATATTATAAAGGCGAAAGTTTGTATGTATGCACCTAAAGGTTACTTCTTCACGCTTAAACGGATGAACGAATTTGGATGAATTTTGGTATGGAGGTAGCTTAAACCCTGGATTAACACATAAGATACTTTTCATCCCAGAAAAATACACGGTTCCTAAGGGACGCGTGTGAAACCGCGGAGCGAAGCTAGTATTTATATAATTTGAATGTTTCTTTTTACTTACATATTTTACTTCACTTTAATAGTTGCAATTGCAACATTAGGCACATTAGTATTTACATGAACTTGCGTGCAAAAAGAGAAATTATTACCCTTGGGTTTTAATAACATTTACTTTTTTGGTTATAAAGTTTATTACAAAGTGGTTAAGGCACTATTCGTATAATTCTATAATGATATAAAATACCTATGTTCAATATTGAGATAAAATTGACAATGAATTCCTGTAATAAAACATGATCGTCACTGGTACAAACCTAGGCAAAGAAAATACCAGTACAAACTTACTCGTAACAATGTAATACCAATACAATTTCACGACTCAAGCTACTTTTAAAATAGCTCTAGTTTTTGATTTTAATGTAGTTTCACACACACACACACACACACACACACACACACACACTTGCTTTTTCCGCAATAGTTGTATTTTCATTGTGCATTACAAATGCATATATTACAATCGTACATGTGTATTTGCTATGGTCATTGTCGTTAATGGTGTCACGGTGTTATCAATTCCACGCTTACAATGGGCTGTGGCGTATATGATGGATATTCTTAGTTGATGGCAAATAAACATGCCATAAAAACGACTCTAATGGATTTTCATACTCTAGAAGTAAAAACATTAGAAACGGGATATTTACCATAGATACTATTTTTACTGATTTTCCGATATTTCGGCGGATCACGGATAACTGAAGTAACTGCGGGTGGATGGATAAGTTTTTACGAGCAGACAAAATAGTCTATTACGCGTGACACCAGTACCAGTGTTCACACTTTCATTAATAACTATATCACGACCCAACACTAACAGAATTACCTTGCGTATTTGGGACGATATTACTTCAGTTTTCTCACAGACGTACCACTGGATTCCAGACACTCGACAGTTTAAACCATTCCTCACGATTTAAATTTTTGAATTTGGTAATTTCAATCGCGTCTCTAACCAATCTTGGTATGTAGTGGCGTTCTGAAGATGGTCTCTGAGGGTTATGTTACTCGAGTCAGTGGTTTGTCCCCGACTTCAAACGATGTTGACCGATGGCTGATCTATTATGCCACATGAAACTATCCGTTTAGTCTGGCCAATGTAGGAGCTCCCACAACTGCAGACGACTTTGTAAACTCCTGGTCTCTCCAAGGGAAGACTATCTTTAGGTGAGCGTGTTTGTCTGTGTCTTTGTCTCTCTGTTCGCGCATCACGTAAAAACTACTGGACTGATTTAGTGAAATTATTGTATCCCTGCATTCTTTGGGCATAGTTTAGACTATTACTGTAGACTAGCTGGCGCACGCTTTTGCCCGCGTGATCTTATTCCTGGTGTAAAAGTATCCCATACGTTATTCCAGGACCAAAAGTACCTGGTACAATAGTAATACCAAATTTAATTCAGCCGTCAAATCGTTTTTATCGATTGATCGACTTCTTTTTACTGGATTTGAGGTAACAAGTACACCGGTTTTTAAGAAAAACCCTAAGCTATCCAACAGTGAAAACCGCATCTCAATCGTCCAGTTGTTTTACGTGGTGCGCGAACAAACATACAGACAAGCAAACAGACAGAAACGATTTAAAAAAATGTTATATTCTTTCTCAGTAGTTTATTTGATGTACACTACATTTTTTTAATTGTCTTTTTACAGACTTTTTCGTTCTCAATGCTTTATGTTGTTTGTTTGTTTGTCGTATGAGGTAGTGCTGGCCTCTGTTGTCAGAGTTTGTCAAGCCGCCCGAGGGCCTCTGACATGGCTTAACGACTGCTATAATCAATAACAGCCGGGACCGACTGCTTAACGTGACCTCCGAAGCACGGAGCGATGGGAAACCGCACATAACTCAGAAAAGTCATTGGAGCGGAGCCTAGGTTTTGAACCCGGTATCGTTGGATTCTAAATTGCACTATAGAACCGTTAGGCCACCATCGCTCCAATGCTTTATTATATGTATAGATAGATAGATACTCAAGTATCTAGCATACAAGATACATGTTAGAAGTATGTGTGTTGTAATAAAAGGAAAGAAAAGGTTCGCAGAACCCAAGTTTTTGTCCACTTTCATTAGTGAATGTTATTGGTTCTCCGCCATTATGCCCGACAAATGGAAGAGGGAAGGCTACACGTATGATATGTTAACGTATTTAGTAGTATGTTATATGATATGTTAACTTATTTAGTAGTCTGTCATTAATACTTTCGCTGATATCTTATTCTGTTTCTTTTTTCTTGTTTCAGATTTGGGGTTTACGTGACTGCTTTGAAATTATCTGGAGGTAAATTTACTCCTGTACAATATTTATAAGTGAAACGTTGTCTTTTTGTTTGTTTGTTTGAGGAGCTTTCACGCAATAACGGCTTAACGGATTTTGATAAAATTTGGAATGGAGATAGCTTATACCCTGGAATAAAACATGGGATACTTTTAATTCCGGAAAATTGAAATATTTCACGGCAAAACTGGAAAAAGTTGATTACTCGCTGTAAGGAACGGTTGCCATGGAAACGAAATAACAAGTATGACAAAAAACATCAAGAGCGTTGGTGCTTTACCTACTTTTGCATTGGTTTTAATAGTTTATTATCCTAGAAGAACATAGGAAGCTTTTTTCGCGATATACTAGTCCGCGTGGAAGAAGTCGCGGGCGCGAAAGCTAGTAATAGTATAATACTACATTTTTTTAGGTATTTTGCCATACTTCACTCTATAATTTAGAACTTCACTCTATAATTTAGAGTGAAGTACTCTAAATTATAGAGTGATGTATGGCAAAATACATATTCAGTCTATAAATAGAGGCACACTAGGCACAGCTATGTGCCCGCGGCTTTGCCAGCGTGGTCATTTCATTTAAAAGTAGCCCATACCGTTTATTCTAGGACCAAAAGTGCCTATAAAGTATAAATATACATATAATCTTCAAAATTCGCCGTCAAATAGTTTTTATTGATTGCTCGGCATTTAATAATCGGACTAAGATACCAAGTACCCCAGTTTTTAATTCAATCACTAACTTATCCAACAGTGAAAACCGCACCGCAATCGGTAAAGTAGTTTTTACGAGTTGTACGAACAAACATACTGACAAACAAACAGACACGACTTTTAAAAATGTGATATTCTTGTTCAGTGGCTTATTTTAAGTACCCTATACCATTTTTTCTTCTTCTTTGTACAGACTGTTTTCGTTCATATTGCTTTATTATAAGTATAGATAGTTTATTATACATGTTTTTTTATAATAATGACTTTTCACATAGTTTTACATAAATACATTTAGCAATGTTTTTACTCGACTACGGCGAAGCAAGGGAAGGTTATTGAAATTAACAGTCTATGTATGGTTATATATTTAAACGGGACTTAATCGCGCTGAAAACTCGCTTGAATCGATTGATATCTCGCTTGTCAAAATCGGACCAATAAGGGAGACACTATGATGCAACATCCACATATACATACATAGACTTTTAAACTTTCGCGATTCGAACACATAGTTATATATTTAACTTGGACTTAATCGCGCTGAAAACTTAATATTTATTTACCTCGACGTTTCGATCAAGTTGCATTGATCGTGGTCACGAGTCTTCTCGTGATCAGTTTTCAGCGCGATTAAGTCCCATTTAAATATATAACCATGTGTTCGAATCGCGAAAGTTTAAAAGTCTATGTATGTATATGTGGATGTTGCATCATAGTGTCTCCCTTATTGGTCCGATTTTGACAAGCGAGGTATCAATCGATTCGTCTTCATCGCAAGAGTGTCATAGGATATATCTTACCCGACGTAGTCGGGTTTTAGTTTTTTAACTTATGTCTTTTTACTTTTCAACCCAGACAAAAATAGTGTTATAAGTTTGATGAATTTGCCTATTTAATATCTGTGGCATCGTAGCTTCCAGACGGATCAATTTCAATGAGTTTAAATGAGTAGAAGCCAAGCAATCGATGAAATGTACCTGTTGTAGGCACTTTTGATCCTGGAATAAAACTTAGGCATCGCAGGTTACTATTAACCCAGATAAATGACCGCGTGGGAAAAGCCGTGGGCTCAGCTAGTACTAACACTAATAATGTAATGGGTGTAGAAATGCGTTCAAATATTGTATGAAGAGGATTCAAAGACAGTGATTAGGCGTTATTGAGGTGTATTGATCATCAGATATATTAATTCATGTGTATTTCTAGATATTAATTTTCCACATCGCCTTTGGTATCTTGAGTTTCTAACGCATTAAAATATTTTCATCCTTGCCTGTAGTTAATTCTTTTAATCCCACCGCAAAATCTCAAAAGAGGATTCTAATAAGACAGTGATTAGGCGTTATTGAGGTATATTGATCATCAGATCTTTTAATTAATTTGTATTTCTCTGTTTCTAGATATTAATTTTCTCTTATTAATTTTCTATAACGCCTGTGGTATCTTGAGTTTCTTACCCAATTAAATTATCTTCGTCTTTGCCTGTAGTTAATTCATTTATTCCCACCGCAAAATCTCAAAAGAGCATTCTAAGACAGTGATTAGGCGTTATTCTAAGGCAGTGATTAGGCGTTAATCTTTTAATTCATTTGTATATCTCTGTTTCTAGACATAAATTTTATCATATTAATTTTCTATAACGCCTTTGGTATCTTGAGTTTCTTTCCCGTTAAATAATCTTCGTCTTTGCTTGTAGTTAAATCATTTATTCCCACCGCAAAATCTCATGCAGTCACAAGTTTATGCCGTATATTCCTGTAATGAAATTCACTTTAGTGAATGCGTATGTAATTTAGCAAGAAATGAAGATTTAAAAACTAACCTTATAACCACGTGTTTTTTAGCATACATAATGCATGCTAAAAAACACGTGGTTATTTTATTATTTATTTTATTATTATTTTCAGGGTAGCTCATAGAATTGTGAGCTACCCTGAAAGTTTCAGCCGGATAGCTAATCGGGAAGTGCTCGAAATTTGAGTTGCGAGGTTTCACCCGGAACAACAGATAGACAGACAGACAAACAAGAAAGTGCTTTATAAAAACGTGCTAAAATGTTCCTTCTGTTCGCCGATATTTGTATGCTTGACCGTTTCTTCCATCTTTTGGCAAGTCAATTTTAATTTCTAAACTTTATTATTAAATTTCCTGTCACAACTCAAAACGAATCCAATTCAAGTTTGATAATTTTACTTCCACATTCTCATAATTTTTATGGCTGTGTTGACGTCGAGCGTTGACTGAAAGCCGTTTCGTGTTTATCCCGTATTTTTTGTGTGTATTTCGTAATCGCTAAGCCAACAATGAAATATGTCCAAAACTGTGTTTGTCGTGGAGTGGGATATGTAGGCGAATGATTTATGGCTCAGTAGGCTTATTTCCCTTTATATTGTCGTCTTGTTTGGCGTTTTACTGAGGGAACTTGCGCAAGATTGTATTGCTTCGGAGATGACTTCTGTACTATCTCGTATGTTCGTTCTTTTAGTACTGTAGACATTGTTGTGGTGTTGCTTTGTTTGGTACGCGCTTAGATTTTAATTTTAAAGTTTAAAAATATGGTTTATCTATCGATACGCATAAAATATAATGTCATAATTTAGTGTGGTATAATTTTACTTATCCTAATAATGTATAAGCATAATAATAATTACGCATGAATGATTAAGAGTAATCGTGTTTACCATATCTAAAGTTAAAATAACGATAAACAAGCATTTTATTTATGACATTATATTTTTAACATATAACGATATTGAAACATAATTACCTGTGTTAAATAAACATGTTCGCGGCTTACGGGTGGCCCAAGGGCCACCCCGCCGCACCTTAACCTACTGTTACAGTTTTGTATCTAGATTATATTACCTATGTAAATCAAATATGTTCTCGGCTTACGTGGAGTCGCATAAAAGTTATGCCTTATAACTTTTATGCGACTCCATATTAGTGCAAAATAATATAGTCGAAAAATATTTATGCAACTCATTATGCCAAAGTAAATTAGTATTAAACAAGTTATGCAAAACAAAGGGATACCAAAAATATGTTTAGTGTCGTATCTGATTTAAACGTTAATGCTACCAAATTGATTATTATTGTTAATTCAATTATTATTGTTGATTTTGACTAAGTTCCCACTTGTGTGGTATCTCCAAGCTTGAAAAGAAGAATATCTACTCGGAACAAGCAGAAAATGTAGATTAAAAAAAACGAATCTAAAATTATTATATTTGTGTTGCTTTGTCATCGGTTTGTGAGCTACCCTGAAAGTTTTAGCCGGATAGCTAATCGGGAAGTACTCGAAATTTGAGTTGCAATATTCCACCCGGAACGACGGACAAACAAGGAAATGAAGATAAAAACGTGGTAATAAATGTAACGTATCGTTAGTGCTTCATAAGTTTACGAAGTTCATCCACGTTTCTCCTTACAACTTAGTTCTAGATACCATTAACGTCGGCTGTAATACCCAGGCCATGTAATGAGCCTACTGCACTCGTAGTCGATGCTTTTCAAAGATAGCGATCTACAGTGTTACCCTCTTCGTACTATAATTCAGTGTATTAGCTTTATACCAGTAATGTAGTAAGTGGTTCATTAACTTTTTTAAATATATTTTAAAATTTGATGAGCAACATAGCGGTAGACTTGTTAACGTTCGTGAGTGTCATTTTGGGCCTATGTAAATATTGTTTAACTGGCTGTGCCCGCGGCTTTGCCCGCGTGGTCATTTCATTTAAACGTAGCCCATACGTGATATTCCAGGTAAAAACCTATAAAGTACAATAAACTACATTTCAAAATTCGTTCAACCATCAAAAAGTTTTTTTTATCGTTTGCTGCATCTAATTGTCGGATTTAGATACCAAGTACCCCAGTTTTTAAGTCAAACACTAAGCTATCCAACAATGAAAATCGCATCGCAGTCGGTCCGGTAGTTTTTACGTGATGCGCGAACAAACAAACAGACAACCAGAAAGACACTATTTAAAAAAATGTTATGTTCTTGTTCTTAAGTAACCTTGGCCATTGTTTTTAAATTGTCTTCAATGTACAGTTTTTTTGTACTTACTGCTTTATTATAAGTTTTTTTTTTATTTCGGCACCTACCCGCACCACGCTCAGGATGCATGCATCTTAGGCATTTATAACGCTAGAATGAATAGGATCTTTTTAGATTTGAGTTGTACCTACATCATTAGACAAATGTTGCTTGCCATGAGGTCCCTTATTCGCTATGAACGCGACGCGTTACAAACTCTTCGTGGAATCGTTTGGCAATTGTCGTAATGATGTCATGTTTTCTACAAGGAATTTCGTGTGGCATAGCAAATACGTGCCCTGGTGAGTTGGTGGTCAAACGTAGATCAAATTTAGTATAAAAATAAGCAATTAGTAATGTTGATTACAGCAATATTGGTGAACATGTTAGGTTTATATTGTACCTTTTAAACTTTCGCTATTCGAAACGGGACTCAATCGCGCTGAAAACTTTATTTATATTTACCTCGACGTTTCGATCAAGTTACATTGATCGTGGTCACGAGAAGACTGAAGTAGCGGGTGTCAGCGTCGAGAAGGGCGAGCGTTGTCTCCAACTACCCGCATTTGGTTTTATACAAATTCTGAATTTTCACGACACACAAGACCAACGACATCTGTAGATTTCTTCTGACATAAACCGCGACGCGAACACTTGCTAATCACAAGATTCCAGGACGCAGCCAACTTGAAACCATCCTCCCGGTTGAAATTGGGTTACTTTTTAATTTCAACCGCTTCACGTACAATCCTGGAGTAGCAGTGACGTTCCGTGTAGAGGATCTTCGGGTCGTACTTAACTTGATAGAAACATCGAGGTAAATAAAAATTTAGTTTTCAGCGCGATTAAGTCCCGTGTAAATATATAATTAATTAACTTTATATTTTTCGGAAAAAATTAAAACTACGAACTATGTTAAGTGGGGTATCATTGAATAGGTATTTGAAAATAATCTCTAGGTTCTTCTAATAATTTTTCATTTCGAATGACCATTTAGGATCTATAACGATTTAAAGTTGGTTCGCAACCATTCCAACTCAAATTTTTGTCTCATTTTTGTTTTGGTTCTCAGTCGGGTCTTTTGTGAAAGTGCTTGACCGTGCTTGTTCTATTTCTTTACAATAAAACTTACGCCATCTTACGTCAAACATTGAAGTTCGATTGGGAGTAATGATTTTGATGGTAGCGATATATGCGAAATCATATCCCAGTGAGTAGTATACCTATTAAGACTGAATCAGCAATTCAAATGCTCCAACCTTCGGCAATCACGCCAGCTTAACATCTGTCTATGTAAATACTGCAAGTGCAATCGATGATCGAAAATATTCGCATCACGTTCCTTCATATAAAAATAGAAAGAGAGAGAGCTACGTCTTGTGAACTAGCTTGGACGTCGGCTCTCACGAGTGTACCACTAGGTCGTGAGGAGGCTTTGTTTTGTTATTTATACTAATATGTACTGAGATGAAATGAAAGGAAATGAGATTATTTTTTGCACAAATAAAATCGGCATTGCCTTGTACAGAAAACTTGCGCAAAAACCTATGATTGCTGATTCAGTTGAATCGAAAAATTGCCCATCGCCGCTCAAACTACAAGTTAAAAAGTAAGACATAACACAAAGTCACAAAGTAAGACATAACAGCGATAGCGAGATGGGCAATTTTTTGATTCAACTGAAACACGCCAAATCACGTACCTATTCGTTCTGATATTGCATGTTGGTACTCAAGTTATCTCCTAATTGATAATGATAATGTGAATTAATATACTACTAACAAATATAATAATATATATGTAATATTTACTAGCTGTGCCCGTGGCTTTGCCCGCGTGGTCATTTCATTTAAAAATAGCCCATACGTGTTATTCCAAGACCAAAAGTACCTATAAAGTATCATAATACTACATTTCTTCAAAATTTGTTCGTCCGTCAAATAGATTTTTATCTATTACTCGTCATTGGATTAAGATACCAAGTACCCCAATTTTTAAGTCAAACCATAAGCTATTCAACACTGAAACCGCATCGCAATCGGTTCAGTAGTTATAACGTGATGCGTGAACTAACGTACAGACAAACAGACATACAAACAGACACGATTTAAAAAAAAAGTTATATGCCTGTTCAGTATCCTATTTGTACAGTAGTTTTTTTTTTATTATCTTCACCGTTCATATTTTTTGGTACTTACTGCTTTATTATAAGTATCTAAGACTTAATAAGCCTCCTTTTTGCTTCGCCGTAGTCGGTCAAAATCTGGAGTTAATCAATATGTTTAATTGTTTTTTAATTCACAAACAAACCGTAAAATGCTGAACCAATCAGTTAAACCGAGCATAATATTATTTGAATGATAATATCAATCGAGAAAATGTATCTAACATCGTACTCCAATCATCGTAAAAGCACCCATATGCTACAATAATCGGAGCTAATATCCCTATATGTAGCACGAATGGGTTTTTAATTGATACTCGCTACATTAGCCTGAAAGGGGAGTAAATGACAATTTACTGTACGGCTGTCAAGGGTCGCTCGTTTAAAATTACGGCATTAGTCCATTTCGGAACGTGGACGGGGAGCGGACGCGCGACGCGACGCGCTACTCCGCGTACGCGACGTATGTCAAATGTTTGTTATTTTAGGACACTCCAAAACTAGTGTCTCTGTGAGCTGTAGACCTCGCGAGACTGTGTTTGCATAGCATAAAACTGATTAAATGTTCAGAACATTTTTCGAAATGGCAATTTTTTTTTTTTACGTTTTCATCCCCATACCAAAGCCATTTTGAAAAATTTCAGAAAGTGAATCGACAAGAAAATCCCATATAATTACCCAACATGCTTACAACATTTGACAAGAATTGAGAACAACCGGACATCCGCCGGACATACGAAAGCATTTTTGCCCAAGCTGAAAATGTCGTAGGTTAACTGGAATAATTAACTTGTAAAAACTTTTGCTAGAAATGAATGATACATTTATAACTGGCTGATGCCCGCGGCTACGCACGCGTGGTTATTTATCCAGGTTAAAAGTACTCTATGTGCTATTCCAGAATCTAAAATACCAAAATACCAACATTTGATCAAAATTCCTTCAGCCGTCAAAAATATTTTAATCGATTGCTCGGCTTCTACTCATTGGATTGAGGTACCAAGTACCCCAGTTTTTAAGTTAATACCTAAGCTATCCAACAGTGAAAACCGCATCGCAATCGGTCCCGTAGTTTTTACGTATTCAGTATTCTGTATGCAGTATCTTTATTTGCGTAATGCGTGACTAAACAAACATACAGACAAACAAACAAACAAACAGACAGAAAGACACGAAAATTTTAAGTACCCTATACCATATTTTTTCATTATCTTTTTCCAGCCTATTTCGTTCCCGTTGCTTTATTATAAGTGTAGAAGTATAGATTCAATGATTACCTATATGTTCTCCGTTAATGATTAAAAAATAGTGCAATTGTTTCAAAAAAATACCGTTATGTACTCGTAATCACCTATGATTAGCAAAAATAAGATATTACAATAGTCCAGAACTAATCCAAACAATAACTTGGTTATGTATTGTGACTATATTTGCGGAGTTACCCGAGTAACTGAATATTTCTCAGCCCTGGCTCTTTGACTAACAAAATAGGGTGACTTTGCTCAATCACCGCGCATGTCTCCGTCGTCGGCGGTGGCAAGGCATGGAGGCACAAAACTGCAGTTACCATACTCGTTTACTTTTATTTGAGGGTTCACGTATGTACGGTATAATAGTGTTTTTGGATTTACGTCGGCAAACACAGAGGAGTTAGGAAGCTCATTACATTTGATAATGTTTGGTACCTTGCTGTGTCAGAGATCCTATTGTCATTGTGTTTTTGTCGAGAAAAAACTAGTCGCCTCAATAATAATATTTTCCATAGGTTTATAGAGCGGTGGTAACCTAGCGATTGAACAGTATATCCTCCTTTACCTTCTAATATTGCAACTTCTAACAGTGGAACTTAGAATCCAACTTAGATCGGTCATACGCTAAGGACCATATAAAATTTTAGTTATG
Source organism: Alsophila aescularia (assembly GCA_946251855.1). Classification (NCBI taxonomy): domain Eukaryota; kingdom Metazoa; phylum Arthropoda; class Insecta; order Lepidoptera; family Geometridae; genus Alsophila; species Alsophila aescularia. The sequence continues at coordinate 57,769,976 of OX276378.1, read as the reverse complement.
TGCGGTTTTCCATCGCTCCGTGCTTCGGAGGGCACGTAAAGTTGTCAGACCCGACTGTTATTGATTAATAGCTACACCACTAACAAAACTGACACGAGAGGCCAGCACTACCTCATATGACAAACAAACAATAGGTTTACTTACAGCAATCGATCGATCGATTCAATCTCGGATCGGTACGCATTCAATCTCTGTCGCTCATTTATATCTCTCACCGCTTTATGCGATCTCTAACGTAGCGCACGCTGTGGAGATGAGTGATCTGAACGTACATGAAGAGTTACTGGTTACTAAGATCGTATGCTGTTTGAGGTCGTTTTGGTTCAAAAGTGAATCAGATCGACTGCAGTGGGTAAATTATGATTGAATGTTCAGAAGAGCAGGTCGTGATTGTAGTAGTAATCACTTCTGCTTATATTATAACTACATTACTATCAATAACCGGACAAGTGCGTGTAAGCCGCGTGGAAATGGTTCCGTACTATGTAATATTATTCCGTAATATAATAATTTTCTAACAATATTGAGATATTTATCATGTTATTTTCAGACCATACACTTCTTATAGGTTTTCCTGTAATTTATAAGTACCTAGCCCACATTTTTATGTACTTTTTCAAAATTTTAGGCTCTGTAGTTTTGTAGATAATGGGAGGGGAGAAGGGGGAATCGCCAATATTCATCTCGTTTCTTAAATAACTTTGAGACCATTTATTTTTAAATTATAAAAACATACTGAAATCCTCACAACAAGGCCTTTCATTTGATATGTCACAAGGTACAGATAGCAAAACATTTTTTTATCTACTTTTTCCCTAAAAGTGGCCCCTCAAAAAATTTATTGACCGAGCGAGCGCGAAGCGCGAGCGATGCCTCTCCATTTCAGCTTGGGCATACATTATTTCGTATGTGTTTCCGGTTGTCCGCCTGTCCGCCTGCCTGTCTGTTTGGCTGTAATTTCTCGACCGATCTAGACTAAACTTGGTATACAGAATTAGCGAATTTTTAGCTATTTTATGGCGTCGGGGATTTTTGATTGGGTTCTTTCTCCAAAAAGGGGGCTACTGAATATATCCGTCTTATTAGATCCGATTTCGATGGTCCTTTTGTTATTTGAGAGGTAGTATCTTAAAGTTGGTCTCACAAAAATTATGTGAAGATCTGTTGAGAATCTTCGGCGTGATGAGCAGAATAGTTCCTCAAAATGCAAAAAATTGCTCACTTTTAGGTTTCTACCAGTGAAAGTAGCCCTTTACCTACTAGGTAGGTGTTGATGGAGCACCTTGGTTAAAAATGTTAGATTTACAATAAGGTAACTAGATAGCGCTAATGTGCACCGCTAGATTGTTTGCAAAAAAGTTTGTGCTCGCGAGGTCTGCAGCTCACAGCACCACTTGTTTATATATGGTACACGCCCGATGTATTTTGGATGGGAATAATACTAATTTTACTTAAAGAAATGCATTTGAGATTCTAAAGTATTCTTATGGTTCCCAATAAGCTATTCCTCCTGTTCTACATAATTTACAAGTGAAACCGAACTCAGGCAAGAGTTAATAAACTGGAGAGTTCGTAAAATTTTTGCATCCGAAACTCTTTACCTATTATTAATCATGACCCATAATGCAAAGTTCAAGGGTATTTGCGTTAGAAACGGACCGGTTCAACCACATGTCGTGATGTCGCGGAATACAGTGCACCACAGTAAACCATGTTTGGTAAAAACTCTAGTGTTTTTTTCTCTTCCCAAAGCTTATTATAAATAATGTGTCGTTTTTTTTAAATTATTGAATGATGGTACGGACAGGTCTTGCCCTTGACAGTAATGCTCATAACAATGCTCAATACACTTTGTATTGAAACCCAGACCTTTAGGTTGTCATGTCATGCGTACTTCCGTAGAGCTGCACTGCGCTTGTTACCCTAAAAAAAAACAACTACTATCAAAAGCGCAATAAAAAATAAGGTCAATATTGTCTGACCGTGGATCCAAATCGTTTAATATAATCGCTTTTCGTGTAGATATGGGTTACAGTATTTTTCAAATTGACAGATACCTGTTAACAGCAAAATATTTATTCTGATATAGCGGAAAAAAGAACTCGCCAAACAAAAAAAAATGGCATTGGGAGTTTTTGGGTATGTGACGTCACACGAGACATTGTATTTTTTTTAAACTAATCGTAACATTATTGCTGCTATAATAATCTTGTGTGGCATCAATCAAATTCTGAACTTTTGACCTCATTCTAATACAAATTGTATTATCCCATTTTCTAGACGCTACTATACTGGTAACAGATTATACTGTGTACATTGACAGAAGCTCAACTGGGTGAAACTGGGCCACTGTAGGCAGGTAAAGCACTCTTTCTTGCGGCTTTGGATAGAAAACAAGTTTTATAACCAGCGACGCGGGAATATTGGTATCAGACGTTGAAACTTCCGTGTCGTGTGGCTTAGGTATTATATATAAGGTATGTGGGTAGATCGTGATATACGGGAACTTTTATTGGCTGAGTGTCGACCGCAATAATGGAGTCGAGCTGCGAATCGATAGTGACTTGCGGGTACTATTTGTTTGTGGATCTTACAGTATGACGTGTTCGGAATGGCAATAATAATAGATAGAGAAAGTGTGTTCTAGATAGGTTTAAATGCATATTACTATCATCAAATCCACTTTATTATTGTCAGATATTATGACGGAATTATTTTTATTACTAAATATTTTTGTGGATATAAATGAAAAAGTCTCAGTTGACTTTGCAATACAATATAATGGTTTATTCCCCCAGTTTATACTCACATTTTTTCTACTAATTGATTGGCACTGCGTTTGCAGACCATCAGGCAAACATAATTATCCTTTCAACACTTTATAGTTTCTAAGGGAACACTGTATTGTGGATGTCACACTAATATTATAAAGGCGAAAGTTTATATGTATGGGTGTGGATGTGTATGTGTATATTTGTTACTCCTTCACGCTCAAATGGGTGAACGGATTTTGAAGAAATTTAGAATGGAGATAGGTTATACATTAGAATAACATATAGGATACTTTTCATCATCGTCAGCATCATCATTCTTCACGCTCAAACGGCTGAACGGATTTAGATGAAATTTGGAATGGGGGTAGCTTATACCCTGGAATAACGCATAGGTTACTTTCCATTATTATCACGACTCACGCGGGTGAAACTGCAGGGTGCAGCTAGTTATCTATAAAATGTTTAAAATTTTCTCGTTCAGCACGAAGCAAACTAGTTTAATTTAAAATAGTTTGTAAAGTTATAAAGGGTTTGTCCCATTATAAAGTTCATCTAGATTTAGGCATTTAGGTCATCTGCGCTTCGCGTAGAATTTACACCCGAACAAGAATACATTTTCTGATAAGGTCATCAATTTAAAGGATTTTGAAAAGAAAAGCGGCTAACCACCGGAGCGAACAGCGTCGCAGCTGGCCAAATCTATTTTCCGAATTTACATTTTAAGTGTTGCAATGGCACCGCGAAATTGCATTATTCGTTTCCAGAAGCAATTTCGCAAAATGTCACGCGTGATAGAAAAATGCCCGGTGCATATTCAATACATTCCTGGTTTCAATTCGAAATTGGTACTACGTGAAGGCAGTGCACCGGTAGACTTTGTGGTGTGAACGTAAATTGCTCAGCAGAATCGAAATAGGTTTTTTAATAGAACACTATCAGTTTGTCCAATAAATCTCTTCGGGAACCTTGCGGGACGATATCGGGTGTAGCCGTTCGGAAACGACAGCTGGCGTGAAGACGCTACCATGTTGATACAGAGTATAAGCCTAGTTTCATACGAGGTACGAGAACATGTATGAAACGCTTATTGTAAGTTTTGACTTAACTTGAAATCAACAAGCACAAAATGTACAATAAAAAACTTATCTAAAAACCACGGTTTTTTTTGAATGCATTGTTATTGAGTTGTTAGCTACCCTGAACGTTTCAGCCGGATAGCTAATAGGGAAGTGCTCGAAATTTGAGTTGCAAGATTCCACCCGGAACGACGGACAAACAAGAAAGTGACTGTTTTAGATGGTGATAAAGGCAAAGCCGTGTTTTTCACTCGCATAATTTTACTGTCATGAAATTTCAAATGTTTCCTTATGGACATCTCTAGTTGAAAATCGCAAGCTTAGGTACTGTGTACTTCGTCTACCTTGCAACTTTTAGTACCGAGCAATCGCTAGAAGATACGACGAACTGTATAAATTATGTAAAAAAAACGTGGCTGAACGAAAAGAACGTAGGTACGGTCGATAAAGTACGACCGGGTATCGGATATTCGGCACGATGCAATTCCGATCTCACGAATAAACATGTAGCATCAAAGGGTTTCTCGAATGAGGATTTCATTCCGCTCCTAAAAAGGATCCTTTGCTCGGAAATCTGAAACGAATGTAATGAGCTTTGTACCATCTATCTCTCTGCAACCCGAATCTATCTGTGTAACCTTGGAAGCTAAATCGAAGAAAAAAACGGCCCCAAACGCAATCCAATTTAGAATTTTAATGTAACAATGACAAAGTTCAAGTTATGGAAAGCAAAAATAGAATCACGGCGCAGAATTTAACCATGCTTTGGTTCTGATTGACTATTGTATCACTTTAGCTTTCGTTTTCTGAGGTTCTAGGTTGCAGGTTAGTTACTTTTCAACATCAGGTACTTACCATATTGGAGTTTGGAGGGAAATAGGGAACACTTATTGAGATCCTACACTGCGTCTTTAATTGCCCGCTATTCTGCATTTAAGCAAAGTTTAATTTCAAAATGTTATTATATCTCTTTCCAATGTTTTCAGTCTATTACTTTAGTTTACCATTCCTTCTCGTATGCTTCAAGTTCGTCTCTCCACCATCGCTTAGGCGGCCCACGCTGTCGTTTGACTCCTTGCGGAATCCATACCGTGATGGGATTCCCACAGCTCGTCTGACATACGTCAGACAAGTCCCATTCACATTTAAGCATGGCTGCTTTTTGAGTTACGTTGGCGATCTGGGTCTTGGAGCGCAGTATTGTATTCCTAAAACGGTTTGTCAGTTTTAGTCCCATCGCTGGCATACCTCGAGCTTGGACCTTTGTTGAACAGTCAGAGACCAAGTCTGAGCACCGTAAGTGAGGATGGGGAGCCTGAACATGTCCATGAGTTAACGTTTAAGGCACATGGGTAAGTTGCCCTTCTTGAAGTCCTTCATGGCCCAATAGCTCCTCCAGGTGCTTTCGGTGCGTCTAGCAACGTTTCTTGTCTATTCTCGCCTGGAATGAGACTATTTGGCAAAGATAAACGAGCTCATTGACATATTCAATCACCACATCTATGCATATCTTGCGCTTAATGCTGTTAGTCATGAGCTTGGTCTGAGACATGATCATACTAAGTCCGACCTCGAGGCTTGCTTGGCTTAAGACTTCAAGCATTTTTTGTAACTCTGTGGCTGTGGCGGGTTGTTGTAGATTATTGTAACTCTGTGGCTGTGTGGTGTGTGTAAATGTTATGAAAGCATTGTTGTTTGTTTGTTCTATGACGTAGTGCTGGCCTCTGGTGTCACGGTAAAAAATAAAAATAAAAGCTGATAATTTCTAAAAAACTTGTGTAGCGGTTATTTAATGAGGAGTAGATAGATGTACTCGTAGTGACCAAGACCAATGCAATATCAAGGTTAGTCAAAATATTAGCTTGATATCATTCTGTGCACGAATAGACCTGAAGTAGTAATAGTCTACCCGAAAATGAACAAAATTTGGAAGTGGTGTTGTAAATGTCGATCACAAAATGTGTAACATAAAGATAAAGCAAGAATAAGCTTTTATAAATACTAGTTTCCCGCCCGCGACTTCGTCCACACGGACTACAGTTTATCGCGAAAAAAGCATCCTATGTTCTTCTAGGATAATAAAAATCAATGCAAAAGTAGGTTTAGCTTCACTATTGATGTTTTTTTGACATACTTGTTATTTCATTTCCATGGCAACCGTTTCTTACAGCGAGTAATCAAAAAAAAAACAGTTTTCTAGTTTTCCCGTGGAAACTTACAATTTTCCGGGTTAAAAAGTATCCCATGTTTTATCCCAGGGTATAAGCTATCTCCATTCCACGTTTTCTAGATCTAAAGAACGTATTACTTATTTAAATCAAACTTTAAACAAGATGATGTAAGTGGTGGTACAGATCATGCAAAACTTAGAAATAGTAAAATCAAAATACTGCTAGATTTTCACATTGCGTTATTCCTTTTCATCTAATGATTGTCTAAATTGCCTGTGACATAACTAAGCATCTACTTATATAACTTAATTTTGTTTGCTTCCTAATATGGTCAATAAAATAGCCATAGATCTGAACAGAGTTTATAAAAAAATATTATAATAATAACAAATTGGTGAAAATTATGATAACCTAAATTATGAACCTTTGCGTGTCGGGGCGTAACGTAAATTCTGGAGTTTCCACGATTATCTGTGAGTAAACAGGAAATGAATGTGGTGGCATACACATAACTCAAAATAAAAATAATTATTTACTTTCTGCAGCTTTATTGTTTAGATAGTGCTACTTACGTTAACATACACGACGAAACGTCGCGACGTATTTCTTTGATAAAAAAATATATCATATATGAAAAGCTTCCGAATTAAAATTAACTCGAACGCCATATCCCTTACAGGGAAATTATAGTCTGTCTCTAATATCCATTTAGATTAGAGTGAGGCAATGATTAAAAAAACAACGTGAGTAATGTTACATTAGAAGGTTTCATGCTATACATTTTTGTCTCCTTACTCTAATTGAATCGCTGCAAAGAAATGTTGGTCTTTTAGATGACGAGATATAAAAATACTGAGACGCAAGTCGACCAAAAGCCGGAAGTGCACAGTAAAGTTATAATGCAGTAGGTCAAGGTAATCTTTTTTTGTGATACTTATCTTTTTATTACAAATAGAAAGAAATAAATATTCAGGACTATTCACACCAATACCTAGTCCCAAACTAGTATAAGCACCCTGTACAGTGGATACTAGACAACATGAATAAACATAGTACATAAATACGAATATACATATTATTATACATCTGTGACTCGGAAACAAACATTTTGTGCTCATCACACAAATCTTACACTAAATATTATTTACTTAAGTACGTTGTTATTCATCAGTTATAAATATTTATTTTAATTTATGTTAGCTTCCACGCTTACCTTGACTATATAATTGTGTAGAAGAAGTATCTATGTGTATCAACCTCAAACTTTTATTTAATAAGTTCAGAAACTAAAACCCGACTACGGTCGGGTCAAAAATAGCCTATGACGTTCTTGCGATGAAGACGAATCGATTGATACCTCACTTGTCAAAATCGATGCAAGTTTTTAGTTTGAACACCTAACCCTTTCTTTGCTTCGCCGCAGTCGAGTAAAAAATAGCTTGACATTCTATAAACGAAGACGAATCGCTCGCTTGTCAACATCGGACCAATAGGGGCGACGCTATGGTGGAACATTCACATATCCACATGCATACATAAACTGTTAAACTCATTACCCTTCCCGTGGTTAGCCGTAGTCGGGTAAAATTAAAATACACATAACAAATTCGAATCCATTTTATAACTATGTTATTTATGGGATAGGTATATATAAAAAAACGGATATTTTGACTTTTACTATATTCATATAGGATTTTTCGATCCCTGATATTTAGTAAATTTAGCCAAGTGTTTAGCTAAAAAAACTGTCTTTGCACTGTGACGGAAGTGCTTACTCGGTCGCTGCTTGATTTATTTCCCTCGCTGCCATTCAATATGAACTTTGAGGCGGCCGCTGAAGTCTCTTACTATCCTTTATGAAATTCTGAGGAAAAAAGTCCGAACTGAATGTTACAGTTTGTTGAAGAGAGAAAGGGAAGAAGAATGCCCTTTTGATACGATTGGGATTTAGCTACCTTATCCGCTTTCAGCAAAGTTTTATGCCGTAAATGTAAAACATTATACTAATAATCGAAGATTGGTCTTCTTCACTTGGGGTAGTTACCTTCTTTTCTGAGTTTTCAGACCTCAGTTTGTTTCAGCCACGCATGGCACTTCACAAGGGTGTATTTAGCAAGTGTTTGTGAAGTAGAAAGGAAGTTTTTTCATAGCAAATTTCTCATTAATATATCCATTAAATTGAAAATACCTACCAATCTTTGAAATGTACAATTTAATTCAGGTGTCGCACAAACTATTCCCGTCCTCATATAGGTTCCAAAGAATTATATATATGAGTATGATTTACACGTTATGCTAATACGAAATAGAAAGTTGTTTCAACGTGAGTGGTATTCTTTTTAAAACTGCCACGGACAGAACGTTTGTTATGACCGAGCGAGTGCGAAGCGCGAGCGAAGCGTCTCCGTTTCAGCTTGGGCAAAAATGCTTTCGTATGTCCGGCTGTTCTGCTCAATAGGTCGCATTTCTCAACCGATTCTCATGAAATTTTGTGAACAGGTTTGATAAATTATATGTGTTTTTTTTGTAGATTTAAAAAAAGTAATATAATAAAATAAAAAAACACTTTTATATTCCTTACTTGACTAAGGGGGAAAATACAGCAAAAAGACATTTCTGAATAACAAAAAAAAAATGCACTCAGTGGCATCCGAACCCGCGACCGTCGGCTTCAAAGTCCAGGTGATTAACTATTCGGCCTACCGATCGTTTTAAGTATAGGTACATGCGCGGTGAACATTTATTCAGTTATAAGCTATGTAAAGACAGATTCCTGAATTCTAAAGCTCCTAAAGCAATAAGTTTTTTTTTATCGTTATGAAATTCTTGAATATTTTTTTCTGCTTACAATGAATGTAGGTCACAGGTTTTCTTATATAGCCGCTACATGCTTGGGTTCAATTATGAATTCTGGTGGATTAATTATTTAGAAGGTGGAAAGATACCTACTGTTTTTTTATCGTATCTAAGGTGAAGATGAAAAACAACTGAATAAGCTATTTCTAGAGTGGTTAATTAACAGCTTATCAGTAGGCAGGCTACTGATAATATTATTCCTAATTATTTATATGAAAGCGGATTTTAGACGAAACTCATTAGTAGAGTAGGCTTCCATTGTTAGGATCCCAAAAACAACAATGTTTTGTCTGTGGCTAGGATTCAGTCATTCTGTAAATTATATAGAAATAATAATGTGAACTTTCATGTTATAATATATTGTTAGTTTAAATTTCCAGTTTGTATTTTGCAACTAAAAACCATTTCACAGTTCACTTCACATGTATAATGAATATTAATCATTCATCCTCGATTTGTTTTAATTACTCACCCGAAAATTTGTTGCTTTTGGCTAAATGTAAACTAATTTGGGGTATAATTAACGGGCAAAGTAATAATAACTATATTTCACAAATGTTTCAAATTTAAAGCGTTCGCTTTCTTCTCAACATCTTACATAATCGAGGTAATATATATCATAATGTCTACACACACTACACATACAAACATGCCACTCACATACATACACACATTATCGTGAACATGTTATGGTTACACTATATCGCAGAATAAATAATAGTATTAAGAATACGCTATCATATAGCTCCAGTCAATTTATATGTGAAATTAATGTAAACATACCGCCCAAACTTTACTTATAAATCACTTGCTTAAATAACATTATTGAACATCACTTGTCAAGTAACATTTTTTTTTTTACTTGTATATAGATCGATATTAATCAATTAAAAATTTCAAAATCTTTATTACAATAATTAAAAATGCATGAAGGTTTGATCACATGTATTTAATATACAAAGGCTGGAATATATAAGGTTAATGTAATTAGTCCGGTAGTATACATATTGGAAGTTACGCATAGTATTGGAAACTTGTTACGCCGGAGTTACAGCATCAACCAAGATATTCCGTCCCCTCGGACAATTAACAGTTGCTTCGCTCTCCCAAGGGTGGAAACTCTTTGGGTGTCCCTGGTGTCTTTATGATTCCCTGCGATTGCGGTAAATGTTACACGAAAATAAACTTTTCCACTAAGCTCACGGATCTTTGAAGAGTCTGGATGTCAATGGTTCCGCGCCGTAGCGGAGTACTGTCTGCTTTCTGATACGCGGTGTTATATCCGATTTGATAGAGCTCGGGTTTTGGCGCGTGAAAAGTTTTTCGTACCTGGTAAGATCCCAGAGGCTATCGAAGTTAGTAGGGGTCAGAACTTTAACAGAGACGGCGGATGGTTTCTGACACCTGCTTGGAGACCATGTCTTCGTGGAGCGTAAGACAGTGCAAAGGAGGTAACAAGTGGAGATGTAGTAAATACACACACATTTCTGTAAAGATCAATGAAGAGGATTCACTCCAGAATGCGCCGACGCAGCAGACAACCTCGCGCCTCCGCATCTGTTGCTGTCATTGGGCGCTCTGCGCTGCGATTGCCCGCATTGCGAGGTAAGACACGATCGCGAGCGTTACGCACTCTTCTTGAGAAAGACCACCGCATGGGGTTTAAACTATAGTTGGAATAAACCGACTGCTATACGTTTCTCCCGGTTTTATCTTTAAAAATCATGAATTGCAATTGAAAAGCCTTGCCAGTAAAACAAACACCTCTTTCTCATACTAACATTTGGTTGACTAAGTTTCAGTATTGAGTCCGCCAGTTGTTTTCAAATCACTTGGTTTCGTATATCTTTTGTGTTATATCTATCTGCCGTATAACACGAAAAGATACTTTTCTTTTAGAACTGTTTTCGTAAGATAGCGTTTATCGTTAAATCTACTATGTTTTGCCCCAAAAGTTGTCAGGTCGAGTCTGAGTATAAAACCCACCTGGTTTTTATATTCGTGTTATAAAAGTTCGGCATGCTAAACATGATAACATGAAAAACATGAAATATCTAACTTATTTCGTTTCAAGCAACGAGTACACAGCCCAACAGAGGCGTAATACTAACCAACATGCCTGTCAACGTCAACATGAAAAATTTGTAAAGTACGATATTTACTTAACAATAAAACCAATCAATCCAACAAACATTGTGATAATATTTGATATGTTTATGTGAGTATTGTGATGTGTTTTTAAAAGATTTTATTGAACTTCACTTGTATGTATGTCCTGGATTTTTGCAATCAATATTTCACCCACTTCCACTGAAGCTATCCGACTGAAATTTGGCACACAAGTTTGGTTCTCGTGACAATGCACGCGATTACTTAAATGCCGCCATTTTTAATCTAATGTGGCAGACGTTACAAAATCGCGATTTATCATTTCCACAGCAACCCCTATGATATGGGTATCAAATGAAAGGGCTTGATGAGCGAAACACAATAAGTAAAGCGACGTAATTCTAAATCCAACATGGCTACTACATAATAGTACATTATGATACAAGTGTGCTATGTTGTTCATTACACTCCTGTTGAATAAGTAAAGTGACGTAATTCTAAATACAACATGGCTACTACATAATAGTACATTATGATACAAGTGTGCTATGTTGTTCATTACACTCCTGTTGATAAATCGCGCGAGCCTCAGGCGAGCGCAGGGAGCCGAGAGTGTAGTGGACAACATACACACGAGTTTCATACGACGTTTTTCAACACTCTTGCGAGGAAAAAACAGACTTGTTTTGTTATTAACTTTTAATTATTGAAACCTTTAGTGAAAGTACAATTCTCAAAATGATATCGAACAGTTTTTCTCTCTAGATTTTGGTGGCAACAGGCTATCACTCGCGTGTCGTGCCTTCGATTAGTATTTCCGGCGGGGTCAGATCTACTTATTGCTCTTCTTCCCTACGTGAAGTCGAAATTTTTGGTAATGATCAACGAAAACGTTAACAAATATTTATGGAAAATGGCGCGGCGCGCTGGTTTTGTTATTCCCACGTGCTGCGCTAGCGATGCGTGCGCAAGTGTAAATAAAGGCACTGGCAAAACCGCCATACAGCATATATAAAAAAGATACTTAATACACACAAAATAATGGTTTTAATACGCAAATTAATAACAATTAAAAATATATAATTTGATGAATGATGATAATTTTAATGATTGATTTATCATATATAACCTAAAATAGTTTATTTATTCACAAAAATATTTATTGTTTTAGACATAAAACTATTAGTGGAGAATGAAAAAAAAAGTTAAGTGAAATGCACTAGTATGGTAATGTAAAGTTAAAAACACTAGTGTGTAATAAGCTGAGTTATGAACCTAAATGCGTTGTCATAAGATTTATTTTCCGAGCAAGTGTTTCGAAAAAAGTTATTTATTAAATTTAACCTGTGGACGAGTGCGTTTTTGGAGTTGTTGGGCTATTTTTTAAATAACTTTGACATTTTGCGTGTTTGACATGCTGCGTATAATCCAAATAATCAATAAAAGATTTTCCATACACAAATTCTGTATTTGAGGAAGGTAAATTAACAAAAAAATATTTTTATAATTTTTTGCAAAATTTGTAAAAATAACCTCAAATATCCCGTACGGGATACCGATAGCCGACAGGTTAAATTGTTTTAAAATTTACTTATTTTAAACCTTCTTGTGTGCGTCTCCGATCGAAAGTTTTTTTCTATTCTCCTCTGTTGAAATGTTTCCTTGATGGTTTGAGACGATGAAAAGTTTTAATTGATGAATCCAAAAGAGGATGTCGTGGAGGAACGCAAACTTTTTAAAGTCGAGGTGTTGGTAACTCGTAAAACACTTGTTCACGGCATCTTGTCATAATAAATAATTAAATAGTTTAACAAATCTGTGAAATGCGTATTTCTATGAAGTACTTTGAGTGAGTTAAGGGTAGATGGCCAAAATTATTGATAACCATTATTTATACTTATAATAAAGCAATAAGAACAAAAAAGTCTGTACAAAGAAGAAAATTTAACAATAAATAGTATAGTTTACTTAAAATAAGCTATTGAATAAGAATATAACATATATAAAATTCGTGTCTGTCTGTTTGTCTGTTTTTTGGTTTGTGTGTATGTTTGTTCGCGCATCACGTAATAACTACTAGACCGATTACGATGCAGTTTTCACTGTTGGATAATTTAGGGTTTGACATAAAAACTAGGTACTCGGTATCTCAATCTGATGAGCACAAGCCGAGCAATCGATAATAATCTTTTTGATGGCTGAAGGAATTTTGACCAAATGTTGTGGTATATTGGTATTTTAGGTCATGGAATAGCACATAGAGTACTTTTAACCCAGAGAAATGAACACGCGTGCGAAGCGGTGGGCACAGCTAGTAGGGAAATAATAAAGATTGAAACTTAACCACAGAATACAAAATAATACTACCCCATAACGATTTTCACACCGTTTTTTTTAGTTTATTTTTTTCCTTCATACAAAACTCCTCTATCTCTCTCAGAATGAAGGCCTATGTCTCAGTTGTGTGAACGTTATGAGCTGGTGATTAAAATCAGACGAATATCCCAAATGCGAAAGTACTCTCTGTCTGTTTGTAAACTTTTCACGACTAAACTGGACCGATAATAATGAAGTTTAACAAGAAATTAGTTTGCATCATGAAGAAGGAATTAAATTATTATATATATATATATATATATATATATATATATAATAATTTAATTTAATTTAATACTATAAAAGACTAGCTGCGCCCTTTGGCATTGCCCGCGTGGATATTTCTCCAAGAAAAAATTAAACACCTTAATTCCTTCTTCATGATGCAAACTAATGCCCTCGTTCATCCACTTAGGAATCTCTAGCGGCTTATGCTGTGCGTTATCTGTCAGTCAGTCAGTTTGTCACGTTTTATTTATTTATATATATATATATAAATTTATATATATATTAGTTTTATTTATATATATATATATATATATATATATATAAATAAATAAAACGTGACAAACTGACTGTTTGTCTGTCAATGACTGTTTATATATATATATATATATAAATAAAACGTGACAAACTGACTGACTGACAGATAACGCACAGCATAAACCGCTAGAGATTCCTAAGTGGATGAACGTGGGCACAAAGTTTGCATTGATTGCTTTAATAATCTAAGTTACTTATACAATTTGGATAGTTATTGAGTGAAGTAAATTATTACTACGACTTGTACTATTATTTATTCTGTGCTACGACGAAATTAGTTTTGCGTTATAATTACTAAATTAGTTTTGCCTCATTTTCATTTGGGGTCGTTTAGTTAATTTAGAACAACTTGTTCTGAGCAGATTTAATCATTTAAATTAATTACTTAATTCATTAAATTTAGCTTTGAGGGCTCTATAGTAAAATGTATTAAAGTAAACGAGATTCTTAAGTCTAATAAAGTAGGTATTTAACTTTATTCGATATGTGAATCTCCAATTATGAAAAATTAAATATAATTTATTCATTTGATTTGTTTTATTCTCTGGTACTGTTCCCTATAGGTAGTCCAAGTAGGTAACGGAGTAACACAGTACTAGATATAATACTGTAAAATAAACTTAATACATTTCAAACAATCGGTACAACCTCGACTAGCCCTAATGTAATCGGCAAGTACCGAACAAGCTCCATGGAGAACTTTAACGACTACTTAAACTCGAGACTTCAGGTGAATCTCAAAAGCCTTTTATTACAATTCTACGGACGTGTCTCCGCTTCCGGAAACTTCCCCTGCACTATTCAATAACTGGAGATCAATTAAAAACGAAGTGTCGGAGACTCGGCTATAGGAAACTTTGCAGATTTATCATTGGATTTAAATTGAAGTTTATCACTTACATCTGCTTAGAAAACGGAAAACGATTCTTGTGTTAAAAACATTACGGTTTTATTCACTGTAGCCAGATAGGTGGTTATCAATTTGTTTTTACATTTTATCAAATCTCATTTACGCGAATTCACATTTATTTTCACCCAAGCTAACCGAATTCATTGGTAAGCATATTTTAGGCCTAAGCCGTTATTAATCCGATGTTAAGTCAATTAGGCGCCGAGTCCCTTATTAAAGGGCGGATATAGGTGGATATGAGTGCTACAGGACGCGTTGGGTCGGAAACTAAAATCGCGGTGGCTCTCGGCGTCCCGGCCCTGGTCTAATGGGCGGCTGCTATAACGAGGTACCACGAGGACTCTCGAGACACGATCTCGGAACGAACGCTAGGTACGGCTCTAAAACGAGTTGTGTACTTGTGTATGTCAAGGGTCTTATCGTTCTTTGAGTGCTCTACAAATTTCGGGCTAACCCAACCCGATTTATAATTGACTTTGTCCGTATTACGACAGAGAAAACAAACCACGGTGACATTTGTTTTTCTCATGTAATTTACAACACCGAGCCTTCTCTTCTGGTCAATAAACGCATTGTGTTTTTTGTTCGCAGATTTTATTGGCCGATTCAATAAAGGTGAGTTTTAAAAATACTCCAAGGAAACATTACAATGGGACATTATCTTCCCTGGTGTTAATGGACCCGAGGGAAAAGCGGCAAGTGGAAAAATATCATTAAGCATTTTCAATAATAGGCCCCCGTTTGACATGGTTTCTTTTTGTCATTAATTCTGCTATTGTGAGTGACGTCCTATCGGTCACGGATTCAATCAATTGACCTAAATAGGGTCGAAGTCGATTCGAAACTGGAGGGTCCATTTCTAAGCCCTCGCAGTCATTACTAGGAACATTATTACAGATAGCAACCTAATAGTAACCCTCCGATGGAGTCAGTCGATAAATTTAATGGAACCTACAAATAATGTCCCGTAGATCGTCGATTTCGACCTATTTATGTTGTAGGCAATAAAAATTAATTGTTGTATGAAACATTTGTCAGTGAAATGGAAATTGGAAGTCAAAGGTTCAACAAACAATACGGAATTAACATTAATAACGTAACATTAATATTATCGACACAAAACCTACGGTACGGCTTAATGGTGTTATATAAAGGGTTCCGTTTGGTATACAAAATGAAACCCTTTCATAATGTTCAAGATTACATAGTCGTATACAAAATAACTGTTTTTGTTGGTTGGGTCTCAAAAGCTCTCACCATTTGTCAAGTGAATAATTTGTAGATATAAGTATTCAAGAGTTAATGAGTAAATCAAATCGCTTGAATTTAAGGTCAACATCTAATCGTCAGGATGTATGTACAAATACTTATCTCGTTTGCTTTATCACTTGTACCTGCCTATGACATAAGTATTTGAATCTGACAAATGTTTGGATGATTATGATGTTGAAAAGTAATTTCGTTTGCTTTAACCTTTAGTTATATACTCCTAAGGCTTTAACACATACTAGCTGCGCCCCGCGGTTTCACCCACGTTGATGATGATAATGAAATGCATCCTATGTGTTATTTCAGGACCTGAAGTGTCTATATACCAAATTTCATCAAAATCTGTTGATCTGTTTCAAGGTGATGAAGTAACAAACACACAAACAAACATTCGCAAACTTTCGCATTTATGCTGTTAGTGTGATAATGTGACATTTCCATGTATGTATATCAATTAAGTTTGCAGTCTTGGAATAATCATTGATACAACTTCAAGGTCGGTGCTGATAACTTAATATGTTTATTTATTTATCTGTTTCCACATGTAAATCTTATATAATATAGTAAGTATCTTAAAAACATGGAACCCTGGTTGGCACTACAGAATATTTGTAAGAGGATAAGGAGCGTTAAATATTACAATTATAAAATATATTTATATATATATTTCATTATAATGAAAGGAGTGGCCGAAAAAGAAAAACATTTATATTGTACTAGTGTTCCCGCCCGCGACTTCGTCCGCGCGCACTACTGTTTGTCGCAAAAAAACATCCTATTTTCTTCTAGGATATTAAAAACTAATGCAAAAGTTGGTATAGCACCACTCTTGATGTTTTTTGACATACTTATTATTTCGTTTCCATGGCAACCGTTTCTTACAGCGAGTTATCAACATTTTTCTAGTTTTTCCAGTTTTCCCGTGAAATCTTACAATTTTCCGGAATAAAAAGTGTCTCATGTTTTATTCCAGAGTATAAGCTATCTCCATTCTAAATTTAATCAAAATCCGTCCGGCCGTTATCGCGTGAATCCTCCCCAAACAAACAAGCAAACAAACAGACAAGGTTTCACTTTTATGTATTGGTATGGATTAGTATTAATTTTACCAGCATCCGCGGAAACATCTTAACTCAGCGTAGACTGAGAATAAATTGTACTAGACAATTTGACGTCAATTTTTATGAGACATGTGTTGTTTGCAGTGGACTTTGAAGACGTGGACCTTGTTATGGTGGTTAGATAAAAGTCGCACGATGTAATGTGCAAAGCACCGCTACTGTGCGTTAGACCAGGGGTCCCCAAAGTTTCAACATACGCGCCCCCCAAAATTTTCTTCTAAAGTCACAACGCCCACTTGCCTTTTAGAGTAAAACTACACTTAGCTGACGTATGGCTCATATGTTGATGAATGTAAGTAGACAAAAGATTGCATGATACTTCAATGATACTTCTTCTACTACTAAAACAAAATATATAGTAACTAATAGTGAGAGTCCTGTGGCTGCACTTGTTTAATCAATTGGTGTTTTTTTTTTGCTTTAGAGTAGTCAGTGCACAGCGGAGATCATCTTTATTCCTAAAAGCTTTGAAAAACCATGTTCATAAAGAAAAGTAATTCAGCATGGTACATGATACGCAGTGTTTCTATACCAAAAATGAGATAAATAACAATTATTTTGATAGCGTCCAGTAAGTATCTTCATTTGATTTTTGTCAATCTCAGGTTTATATGCATAAAAACATTTTTTTATTTTACCAACAACATGGATGAAATACTGTTTATTTTTGGAGACACCGCGCTACCACCCCCCGTTTTGTCAGTCTACTCCCCCCTGGAGAGGGGCGCCCCACCTTTTGGGAACCCCTGCGTTATACTAATCGTGGCATCGCCAGCTTACGGCAACCAGTAGTTACGGCAACGGTGTCCCATCCGGGACCGTTTGTGGCAAAATGTTCCACTGAACTGATTGCAGAAACTCGCTGCAAAAGTTCGCAACAAAGAATGCATTCTGATGTGTTCCTTGCGGTTGACTCTTAAAGTTTTACATTAAAAAAGTTTCACTCGGATATTACAGTTACGCTTCATATTTTTATTGCGAACTAGAAATAGGTACTTTTTATCTGAGGAAATGGTTTGGATAATATTGAGGTTAGGTTTTAATTTAGCTTCGAAGCAAATAATGAAATAAGCTTATAAAAATACGAAAAGCAAAACGACCTAAAAAATGCATGACGTGATACCAAAATCAAATTATTGTGAGCAAATTAATGTACGCATACAAAATACAATTTATCCTAATTTATTACACAGAAACCAATATGAAAACGGTAACTGATGATAATTTTTTATGTGATCTGTGTACAGATCTGAATTTGAATTTATGAATCCGAATTACTGTGTGTATGTTGTGTAATCACGAACGCAATATCGTGAGATACGTGCGTGGATACGTCCGTGGTACGTTGAATTTATTGCTTGTTTTTATTCACAAAGCTTCGATAAATGATGTTCGCTGGAGTCAAATATTATCCCCCCGCGTGTTGTTCGCACTTGCGACCGGGCCACTACGGGCATTTATCCAGAAACTAACGTCACAGCCATTTGATATATCGCGCCCGCAAATTGTTGTGTTCAGGTATTTCTCTAGGGGAATAAAGCTAGATTATTACTGGTGAGACACTGCGATGAATCTCGGGTTTTACTAAGCTTGTTTACTAGGTTCACCATGATCTCGATATTCGTATTTTTTAGTTCCTATTTAGATTAGTAATTTAGTTAAAGCATTAATGCTATTGTTTCGTAATAGTGGTTTTGGATTGCGATCTAATTTAGCCTTTTGTTGTCGCAGAATAATCATTAGCTATTAGTTTTGAGAAAGTCTTTTGTGAATCGTTATTTACTATGACAAGTTTTGTTTTGTTTACTGAATTGGAGTTTCTTGTCAGATGTTAATAAGTGGTACAATAACTGTAAATGCTATTTTTCATACGGAAATGCTACGTCGTTTCAAATATTGTATAATTTACGAATTTTAGGTCACGGTCATGACTTTATTTTCAACTACATTACCGCGCATGTTTTCCTTTGAAAAAGTATCATTAAAATACCTCTGCGTAATCCGAGAGGAACCTAACCTGCATCAAAGCGCAACATTATTGTGCTTGACAGTACATCAAGTTTCATTATTTTTAAAAGTGACCATTTACATTGTTTAGCCGGAATTTTAAACATATATAATATCTTGAGCGAAACTGCTAAATTAATAGCATCATTTATTGGAATAGATTGTTGTTTAGCATCATTACTACCCTATTACAGCTTTACTAGTTTTAAGTTTAGGAATCTACTTGAGTTAAGCCTGTATTGGTGTGTAGTAAAGTCAAGTACAACTGGTACAACGCAGCTAGTACAACAATAGTTCTTGTACTAGCTGCGCCTTGTCTTTACCATTATGGATAAAGTTTACCATAAGTTATTCCATGATCTAAATTATCTTCATAAAAATCAGCCACTAAGGAGCTGAATCGAAACAAACGTACCTTTACACACATTCTTTCGAATTTATTATATTACTAGCTAGGCCAGCGGTTTCGCCCGCGTGGATATTAATCAAAGTTACGAATGTGTTATTCCAGGACCAAAAAAAGTGCCAAGTACGAAATACCAAATTTCGTTCAGTCGTCAAATAGTTTTAAACAATTGCTCGCTTCCTACTCCTCGGATTGTGATACCAAGTACACCAGTTTTTAAGGCAACCCTAAGCCATTCAACAACGAAAACAGCATTTTTTACGTGATTCGCGAACAGACATACAAAGAGACTAATCAAGTTCTGATTGGGGAATTTAAAGTGCCCTTGAATCGACAGTTCTGTGTTACTTGGCTTGCCGGTTACTTTAAATTTATTTTGGCCACTGTATTGACCAACGATAAAATTGGTGCAGAATTTAGGCAATATTAATGTTTAAAACGCTACTTGACCCATTCCAATAAAATAATAACGCGCTCGTTTGTGTGCGTACTACAAAATTTTAATCTGGCTTGACTTTGTTAACTGCTACCATCTGTCTGTACATACTGTTTATAGAGTGGTAAAGTAACCGCACATTTGTATTTTTTGTTTCCCCTGGTAATGGATGGGTGAAGTAACATCCGTGGCAGCGGCCTCGGCCACAGACGCGCTGTGACCTTGGATGATGAGCAGCCTCGTACGGCGGATGGATGTGTCACGACCGTCTTGGGTCACGACTCGCTGGTTATTGAAAGTTCAATAAGACTAGCAAAATAGTTTTAACATTATAAGATTTAACCGAAGAAATATTAGAGTGGGTTACGTGTGCAGTGCAGTCCATTATTACGTACATTTTAAGATTAGCTCATTAGTAAAACCTGTATAGTTCAATTTGGATTTAGGTAAATTACTTGCAGTATTATTTAATCTGTGGTAAAATGATCATAATAATTTATCATATTTCAATATGCGTTACAATATAAATCAGAGTAGCCACTGTCGTAAACAGTACAACCAGAGCTTAGAGTTTTAAAAATGAATACTCTCTTATCGAGCTGAAAACTTCGTATTCGCTATGCAAATCTCCATACATTAGAACTGACAGTCCATACAAAACGTCATAAAATGCATAAAACCGATTAGCGCCATCTATGAAGTGTAAGTGTGAGTATGTTTGTTACTCCTTCATGCTCAAACGGCTGAACGGATTCCGATAAAATTTGGTACCAGGATAGGTAATGTCAGGTAATTTCTGTGTAGGTAATGTCTGTGTTAACAGGTTATATCATCATCATTGTAATCCACGAGGATGGAACCACGGGGCGCAGCTAGTATTACCTAAAAACTTTTTTATTGTTCATCATCATCATCAGCCCGCATCAGTCCACTGCTGGACATAGGCCTCTCCCAAAGCACGCCATTGAGCTCTTCTTTTCCGAGCGCCGCCAGCCATCTTGCGTTTTCGCTCCACCTAGCTGGAGGGCGACCTACATTACGTTTGCCGAGTCGCGGTCTCCACTCAAGAACACGTCACGTTTTTATTGATAAGTGTCTTAAATGTTTTTTTTTTAGTTTTTGGTTTTAATTTACATAAGCATCAATTGAGAGCAATTGGAACTCGAAGTTCAATTTGAAAACTTCTGCTTGATATCAATAATACTTATTCTTAATAAGCATTCCTCAAGTATCACGTTTTAGGTAGGTAGGCCTAGAGTATCAGGATTTGAGGATTGAAGTTTGAAATTATCATTGTTGTTTGAAGGTTATTATTGTATTGTCATAGGGTAAAATTTGGGTCCGATGTTTCATAAGAATCTGTTGTTATTATTGGATATAGTTGAATATATATTGTAGGATTTGAAGCAACAACAAGTTCAGCTAAACAGCAGTGTCTTAATTTCGGAGGGTATAATGTCATAACATTCAAATCAATATGATCGTGCCATATCAATAATGTCTCATTAAATAATACATAACCTATTTCATACACACAAGAGCCATACTTAAACCTAACTAATAGCCAATTCGTCAACGCCACGCCGCCCGCCAGCCATTCGGGTAAAGCCAGGCGACTAGTCGCTTTTTCATGTCACTTGTCCGGCACAGTGGCGTTGTTCCCATATTCTTTGTTTGTCGTGTGAGGTAGTGCCGGCCTCTGATGTCAGAGATTGTTAGGCCACCCGAGGGCCTCTGACGTGGACGAAGCACGGAGCTTGTTTCCATATTGAACCTCATGTCGGTTGTGTTCGCTTTAGTTTGCAGGATGCAAGAACGGTGCTGCTTGTCATGTATTTGAGACATTGCATTCGTTAGCTGTCATTTGGTAATGTTTGTATGAAAACTGACGAGAAAGGGTCTAATTTATCTCAATGACATTTTATTTTATTATAGGTAGACAGGTTATTGTAATCGATTCAAATTCGGTCACTCTTCAGTAAGGCCGTTCAATTGTTAACTTGTTAAGTTGTTGCACATTACATATATAGTCTTTACAGACAGTAGTGTATTGAAGCACTCTTTTCGAGTTTGATGTCTACTGTCAGTCGGAGACCGATGGTTGCCACCTGTGGGTCTTTACCCGGCTACAAAAAAGGAGGGTTATGATTTTATAATATATGTATGCATGTATGTATGTATGTTCGTCTGTTTATTTACAGCCAACCTTTTAAATTTGTAGGAATCTTCTATTAGTAAAACCAGAGTTTTTTAAGCTACCTATAAAAACTTACTTACAAAAAAGGAGGCTATCGATTTCACGAGTATGTCTACACTCATATTATAATGAGGAAAGATTTGATTTTTTTGTATGTTTGTATTGGTGTATATTTGTAAGGGACAAACGAAAAAATTTTTAAAAAATAAATATTTTTCAAGAAAGTAGAGATCCTTACGAAAATTGTAATAATTTAACCCAAGGAATCAGTAAAATATTTTTCCTACCTAAAAAAACGACGTATTCACATGTTCTTTTCTAAACAAACACTAAAAAGAGTAAAATAATTACAATAGAACCAGAACACTATCACATTAAGAAAAGTAAAATGAAATACCAAGTAAAATGCGTCAAAAATACAATTTAAAATAGAAACCGTTATAATAGTTTCTTACCCCCCTAAGTTCACCCCCCCCCCCCTCTCTTTTAAAAACTAAACCATTTTTGATAAAATTGATGTAGGACAGCAATAAAAGTCTATCGTTTTACATAAACCAATAATCATTCAAATTGGTTCGGAAATCCTTCATTCTTATTAAAAAACTGCTGTGATGTGCTGTGAACCAATTTTGATGAAGTTTATATACTACGCTGAAAGTCCCCTTTTGAATGAAAGAACAACCATTCAAAACGGTTAAGAAATCTTAGAGATTTGGGGCAATATAAACACAAAAGCTAGAAAAAATATTGAACCAATTTTGATACAATTTATATGGGACCACCTGCAGAGTATACCCATTCAAACAAAAAAATATTTTTTAAAGAAACCGGAGCACATCAATAAAAAACAAAAACATGCAGTAGAACATAATAACCGTCTCCTTTTGTGAAATTGATTAAAAATATACAACGGAATGACACGTTGCCATGGAAACGAAATAATAACAAGTCTGTCAAGTACGTGAGTAATGATTAGACTTTTCATGGAGTAAAACAACATGATCGTTGCTGCAATAGATTTTGAATTAAGCTTACTGGCGTATTTTTTTAGAAGTTACGATGTGTATAAAAATTCTAAAATTAAGAATAATGCCGCGGTGTGGCGCTACCCGCGCGAAACCGGGGCAAACCACTAGTATATATAATGTTAAAAATTTGTACTTATTAGTAGTATTCATATTATGTTAGTCTTGTCACTGATACCTCATTTAACAAAATCCATTTACGCGTTTAGTCTGTAGCACGTAGCTAAAGAAACGTAAAAACAAACAAAAATACATACATACAACCCAATCACATAACCCTCCGCAGTCGGGTAATAAATTAAGCTAATTTGTTTTCGGATCCCAATAGTGGGTCGAAAAGATTGGACTAAAGACTCCAATCTTGATATATACTTATCTTACTATATTCTTTGGTCCAATCTGTTTGTGGTACTGGCAGAACACAATCTCTCTTTCTCGTATTTTTACGCGAAGATACTTCAGGCGCGAAACTAGCTCGTAGCGTTCTTTTCAAAACCACGCTGAGACCCCTGCCTCCCGGCCCCCGCACCGCATGTCTCAAATCGGTTGTTTACTCCTCGATACACTACTGTCTGTAAAGACTATATATATGTACTGTGGCTGTAGTGGTAGGGCCTCTATCTGCAAGAGTCCGCCTGGAGAAGCAGCACCACAGCAGCCTTAGTTATTAAACTGCCAAGCTGTAGTGTGTAAACATTACTCTGTGTCGGCACATAATATACATATAATGGTACTACGACGTTTCGGTTTGAGCGGCAATGCTTCCGCCGTTATTACTAAGGATTTGAGACTTAAAAACCAACTTAGCATTAGTCGAAAGACCTGCTTGTCTCGTTTCTGTTTAATGATAAAAAATCTTGCCTAACAGAACTAATGTCATCAGGAAGAGCTGGATTGCGACTTCAATGAACTTTTGATGTTTTGTATACTAGCTGTGCCCTGCGGCTTTGCACGCGTGGTCATTCCTCTAGGTAAACAGTATTCTGTGTGCTATTCCTGGACCTAAAATACCAATTTCCAAATTAAATCTAATTTCCTTCAAAACATTTTTAACGACGACTCGGCTTCTGCTCATCGTATTAAGAAATGAAGTAGGTACACCAGATTTTTAATCAAACCCTAAGCTATCCAACAATGAAAACTGCATTTCAATCGGTCCAGTAATTTTTTATCATATTTTTTTTAACATCCAGACAGACATACACGAATTTTAAAAACTTTATATTCTTGTTCTGTAGATTATTTTAAGACCTCCAGATTTAAAAAAAACTTTTTGTTACATACTGCTTAACTATAAGTATAGATTTACTTGGAAACAGCTACAAATCGTTAAATAACACTGACGGTTTAAATAGAGTAATGCTATAGTCTGCCTGCCAGATGCACCGGTGCTATTTCAGTCGTGCCCGCCTGGCCATAAAATCTGTTTATCTTGCCATGGTTAAGTTATGTTAAGACCAGGAACATAAGCATATCTCAAGACAGTTGACACTGAAAGCAAAATGAATGGCACATGGATATTAGGGATAATAACAAGATAATTGTTAACTTGTCTAAGCATTGGAACCGTTGGGGAAGAAAGGTTTCCGAATGGACTACGGGTCGGGATACGGAGCATAGGGTGGCGTTGGGAGGTTGAGCGACCACCTGATGAGAGTCAAGGGGAGTGACTCATCAGGTCAGGTCAGGACCTTTGTCGTGGACGCCTTCCGGCTGATAAAAGAAAATTAAGAAAGAAAATACATTTATTCAAAGTAAGATACAAATAATTACAATAGTCAAGGAATACAAAAGAATAAAGTTCAAAGAATAAATAAAAAGTAGAAAATAAAAGTGGTGCTGAAAGGGCCTTAACTCAGCATTAGGCTGTTTGCCGAAGGCCCGCAGCGCTGGTTTTCAGCTAAAGCCCAGAGGGGGCGAAAAAATATATTAAGTAAGAATATATATAAAAATATGTATATGTAAATATGTACATAAATAAACCATATATAATATATATATATAATATATATATATATATATATATATAATATATATATATATAATATATATATATATATAATATATATATATATATATAATATTTATATAATGAGCAAATAATAATGAAGACGATGATCCAGAATCCTATGTGTTATTCGAGCACCAACATAATCAAACTTCGATCAGACGTCAAATCGTTTTTAACCGATTGTTCGGGTTCTGCTCGGCTTGGTATTGAGATACCGAGTACCAGTTTTTAAATCAAACCCTGAGCTATCCAACAGTGATAAACGCATCGCAATAGTTCCAGTAGTTTGTACGTACCTAGTGCGCGAAAAAACAGACAGCCAAAAACATTTTTTAATAATTAGCTTCATTGTACATACTTTTTGTTGCTGACTGTTTTATTATAACTATAGTTAAGAGCGGCCAACCCGCCATACGTTTCATATAAACGTTCGTACGTGATTATAGCGTTTTAACCCATATTTCTTTGCGATTTTTGAACTAACAGGTATTTTGTACACTGTTTGTAGATTTCTACTAAAGCAAAAAATATAAATATAGAAAAATAAATTCAGTATAAGCCTCCAAAAATCTGCTTTTTCGTACGAATTTTACCTGAACTTTAGCCGTTCATAATGTACTCGTAAATTGTAAAAGTAAAGAAAAAATCTTTGTAGAAACCTTGCACATGTAATGGAAATTCTAAATGAAAAACATTTATTTCACAAACTTGTAAGGATTACTCAAATACGCGTATTTCCCGGAACAAGTTTTATGAAATTTCCGCACACTATTTTTCGTTCAATGTTGTTATCAATGTTATAATACGGAAGTTTCCGAATGCCAACCGAGCGTTCAGACGCTATCTCTTTTTTTCGCTTTGTCTCTTTTTCAAACATTGCGCTGGATGAAACAGCATGCTTTTCAATCATGCTCGCATTGACGATAGACCGACCGGGAAGGACCCCCTTAAGATGTGCTCAAGGTATTTATACCACGTTGTTATTTCCACGTGGTTATTTCTATGTGGTTATTTCTCTGTGTTTCTCCAGAACCTAAGATGCCAATAGGTATATCAAATTAGATCATAATTCCTTGAGCCGTCAAACATATTTTTAACGATTGCGCGGCTTCTACTCATTGGATTGATATACTAAGTACACCAGTTTTAAGTAGTCACACCAGAATTATGTCAAAACCTAACCCATTCAACACTGAAAACTGTATTTCAATCGGTCCAGTAGGTTTTACGTGATACGCGAACAAACATCCAGTCAGAATGAAAAAAATATTAAGCACAATTTAAGTTGTCAAACCCATCTTTTTTGTATAGACTTTTTGTAACTTACTTCTGTATTATAAGTATAGATTTGATGAAGCTACGTACCTATGTATATAGCTGTCATGAACATGTGTGTGAGTACTATTATGTAGAGTGTTCCTACACTGTGGCACAGCTCAATTAAGCTGCTGTCGGTAGCGCCATGCCGCCCGCCCGCCGGTTCTGTACCGAGGGCGGCAATTCGTTGTGGTTTGCCTGTGGTCTCATTAAACGGTCGAATCGCTACATGTCATTGGCCGTGTGGTGCTACGGCCACTTCGAATTTATTTTTAACACTTATAAGGGAACAGGTGTGTGCTTTAATGCGAGTACTTTATTTAAATGCATTGAGGTTATAAACGTTGCAATTGTGAATGTAATTGAGGCATTGTTTATGCAATTCTGTAAAATGTTCATAAATATGTAGAACTGTTGTCTATTTTGTGGACTTTAGTAATTGATTAAAGGTAGGCCTCTCCCAAAGGACGCCACTGAGCCCAATCTTCGGCTCTTCTCTTCCAACTGCTGCCAGCCATTTTGCGTATATCGTCGCTCCGCCTAGCTGGAGAACGCCCTACACTACGTTTACAGAGTAAACGTGTACGTTATTCTACGCTTACAGAGTAGTGGTCTCCACTCAAGAACACGTCTGCCCCAACGGTTATCAGTCCTTCGACAGATATGACCAGCCCACTGCCACTTAAGCTTACTAATTCTAAGGACTAAAGGCCTCCTCACACCTAAGAAAAATCAGCTCGCTTACTCCTTGACATTCGCTAGTGATGTGGTACATCTGAACCTAATTAATAGGTGAAAAGCAGATGCAAGAACACATTTTTTATTTAAAAACTCATGTAAATACCTCTTAGCAATCGCGAGGTATGCGGATTGAAAATAAATTTTAATACGTTGCAATATGGTATAATATTCCATCTGACTTATTTGGCTGGTTTTGCACTAAGTTTCTACATATTTTTGATAAATAGAAAAATAAATTTTATCTCGTGGTAATACAGTTCATTGTCAATTATTTGATACCTCATTTAGTGAAATAAAATCTGAGAAAAATTTCAAAGACACTTCTCTTTGCTGGCTTATGAGATTTTCCATTAAAAAAAAAGATCTTATAACAGTACTTCAAAGCATATTTTTAATAGCACAAATACATTATTATTCAGGACAGAAGTTAGTAATTTCTTTGATATACATTGATTTATTTGTGTTATTCGTTCAATAAATTAAAAGCACGAGGACCGTTTTTTTTTTTTTTTATTACGGACTAGGCAATCGTTTGACCACGATCTCACCTGATGGAAAGCGATGATGTGGTCGAAGGTGTAGCACGCTTGCCTAGTAGTTACCTATTCACTCTTGACAAACGTAACATTAGGTAAGTTTCACTTAATTAATTCTTGGCATACAAACATCACACACGTGGTAATTAAATCTTGTCGTACAAACATCACACACGTGGAAAGATTACCATAATACCTTAATTATAGATCATTACCTTAATACGATTAAGGATTATTTGTACAAATTAAAACAGCGCACTGACATTTAACCGCAAAAACATTGTAAAACTTAGCAATTGAAGATCGTGGTAGCATTGTTATTGGTAGAAATTGTGTTTTATTTAGTCAGTGCCACGGGCGAGTAATATTAAGCAGTCGTGGTGGCCGGTATTTATGTGCGCTTTGCAATCTAACGACACCAGATTCGATCATCAGCCCTGCACCAATGACTTAAAATAAGTTATGTGTTTCAGCCTGTATGGGAAACACATTTGCCAGATAACCGGCTAATTCTGTACATATGTTTTTCTCTTTCGTCCGGATTTACCAACGCTCCGTGTTTCAAAGAGCACGTCAGTCGTTAAGCCACGTCATAGGGCACAGGGCTGCCTTACAAACTCTGACACCAGAGGTCAGAACTACCGCATTTGACATAAATATAACATAATACATTAAGTGGGCAACCCGCTCAGCAAAGTTCTGTATTTATTCTTGAACTAAGTAGTATTTCTCTTTACTTTGAATTGTTTTGAGGGCGGAAACATGAATTTATTATCAGGTTGTTACATAAAATAGGGATCAAACTTGCGACAGGTGTTTTGTCATCAGTACAGTTTGTTGATTGTTATGTCTAGTAACAGTGACTGCTACACAATTCAACAATGTTATGGATGTACTTAACAATTATGTTATGATTTCTTTGTAACCTGATTACGGAGTGAAGCCCGGTACTTATTACGGAACTAGCTGTGCACGTGGCTTCACTCGCGTGATCATTTCTCTAGGTTAAAAGTACAACCAACATTTGATCAAAATTCTTACAGCCGACAAAAAGTGTTTTAGCTATTGCTCGCCTTCTACTCACCGGATTGAGATACAAAGTTACCCAGCTTTTAAGTCCAACCCTAAGCTATCTAATAGTGAAAACAGCATCACATTCGGTCTATTAGTTTTTACGTGATGCGCGAACAAACATACAGACAAACAAACAAACAGAGATCTGATCTTCTTTTTTCAGATATTTTCGTACATATTGCTTTATTATAAGTATAGATTGGGAGCTATGTTCCTTACTGTGTAGTTTTATACCTCCTGTCCTGTGGGGTATCATTATTGCCACTCACACATGCACATACTTGAATATATTTTATTTTTGTTTCACACATGCGATAATAATGCCAAGGGCGTTCATTCACTTGCATGTTCATCCGGTCCTATGCATTTGTTTTATGGTTATTCAGAATGATAGAGAAAGGATGTAGAATGCAAGGGAATGTGATAGCCAATGATATATATGAATGAATTCAATATGCTAATAAAGGTTACTTTCTGAATATCGAATAAATGTTATATCATTGGCATTACTTTCAAGGTCTAATTCTCATTTTTGAGGACCGTGATTTATTTAGTTATGAATTTAGCATAAAACATATTTTCAATGAAAAGTATCAGGTAACGATAGAATTTGGATTACATGCCCATTAAAATATAATGTAGGTGTCTAGGTTTCAGAGATGGAGATGAAAATTCTAGATCAAAAACAACACAAATATAAAATACTCAAATGAAAGTTATCCCAACATCATTATTTATTATTTTGAAGATGGTATAACAACTGTTTATTTCAATTTAAATAAGTACGCAGAAGTTTGAAGTATTGCACAATACGAGTACAATAGAGCCAATTTTGTTGTTTTTGTATTGTATTAGAACTCGTGCTCTTTGATTGATTCTTGGGTTGGACCCATTCATTCCCATAACTCTTTGAACATTTCACATAATACATTTCAAAAAAATGATCTCATTTTTTATTTCATTAAAACCAATGAAAACCCCAAAAATACACCATTAAAGCTTTTCGTTGCCTTTTGCGTTAAAACAATATTGTAACAATTCAAAAAGTCCTGTGAGCGAAGCCGCACGTTTTGTAACGACCGCAGCCTGCCGTAGATATATTGGCTCGTTACGGGAAATTAAAATGTAATTGTCCTCTCATGGGACGGCGGCGAGCTCTACTGGTCCGAGTAGAGGACTTTATAAATATAGTCATCAATTCGATTGGCTGTTATAAAAAATATGGTTGGAAATTTTTTGGAAAAGGACAATGAAGAGGTCAGATATTCCAACTACTACGCGGAAACCATGACTTCGAAACATCTTACAATGGCTGTGATCTTCGTAGGTAAATCTTATAAAGATGTAAAATACCTTTTATCAGCTAATATGAGTTACCGCCGTAGACTGAGTTGTTCATTTATCAGTATATACTAGCGACCCGCCCCGGCTTCGCACGGGTGTAATTAAGAAAAAAAATAGAAGAGAAAAAATTAGGTCTCAGAGTCTCGTATGCTCGAATTATTCATAAAAACCTTCCGTGAAAAATAATGTAACTGATGGTGAAAACCGCTTTAAAATCCGTTACGTAGTTTAAAAGATCTAAGGGTACAGACGGCGGGAAGCGACTTTGTTTTATCAAGATATCTTAAACATTTATCGTCATATTTCAACAAATTAACATAAAACAATATCAAACTATACGTATAAACCTTCCTCATAAATCCTCATAAATCTTTCCTATCTATTGATAAAAACACCATTAAAATCCGTTACGTAGTTTTAAAGATCTAAGGGTACAGACGGCGGGAAGCGACTTTGTTTTATCAAGACATCTTGAACATTTATCGGCATATTTCAACAAATTAACACAAAACTATTGTTTTATGTTAATTTGTAAATGAGGAAGGTTCATACGTATAGTTTGATATTTCAAACTATACGTATGAAACTTCCTCATAATATATTGATATTGATAAAAACCGCATTAAAATCCGTTGCGTAGTTTAAAACATTAAGCCTTACAGAGGGACAGACGGCGAGTAGCGTCTTTGTTTTAGACTATGTATGTACGGCGCGTGGTTGAAAACAGAATTTATCTGATAATATTATAAAACCATTTTAATAAATATAACATCACTTGTTATATTATTATTTTAAATCCCCACTAATCAAAACTAGCTTAACTATCACTGAATAACTCTAAAATTGTGATTTTATTGACTCTACGTACCTATAGTCTAAAGTTATCCAACAATAACACAGGCCCATATTTTTACCCGACTAAGGCAAGGCAAAGGAAGGGTTACTTATGTATTCAAACTAAAAACTTGGTGCGATTTAAACAAGCGAGGTATCAATCAATCTACTTCACCGCAAGAGTGCATCGCTTATTTTTACCTGACCGTAGTTGGGTTTTACTTTTTAAACTTATGTCTTGTTCTGAACCAAACGCTACAAGTAAACAAACGCTACAAGTAAACAAACGCTATAAGTAAACAAACGCTACAAGTAAACAAACGCTACAAGTAAACAAACGCCCTCGTCTCGTTCAGACTTTTTATACTTTTATTCTCTCTGAAGCGGAGAAACAAAATAAATGCCGAGAAAAGTAATTTAAGTCGATGTCACCGCCAGTAACAGGCACCTTCATACTGAATGCATTAAAACACGCGCTCATAATACGTGACTCCTGTATGCTACGACGTGTTCAATGTGGATGGGTTTGCTACATGAGTTGTATTTGAAGCGCGCACGAATTTAAAATCTAGCAAAATCTTAATTTTCTGTATATTTTTTGGAATTAAGAAACATCATCATCAGCCCATATTTGTCCACTCTGGACGTAGGCCTACTGAGCTTGGTCTTCAGCTCTCCTCGTCATTTTTCTACCAGCCGCTTTTCGCAAGTCGTCACTCCACCTAGCCACAGGGCGTCCTACGTTACGTTTGTCTAGACGTGGTCTCCACTCGATAACTTTTCAACCCCAACAAAAAATTAAAACTACTAAGAAATCTTTAAACATAATTATTACTTTTATTCCTTTTGTAGTGGAAATTTAGAATCATCGTCTCAAATTACGTCGTTTCAGATTTAATTTTGTCTTTGTGTTTAGACTGGATTGTGTTTGTGTGTTCATGGATATTGTACGCATTTAGCGGAAGACAACGCTGAGTTCTACTGAAAACTTTTGCAAGATATAATCTGTCTCAAAAATTGGTTCATCATTATTCCTACTGCTTACATTGTTACTAATATGGTTCGGGGTATATAGTTCTGTCGTATAGAACTTTAAGCCCGTGGGATTACTATGCGAATGGAAAGGGAATCGAGTATATTATTGGACCCTTCCGCAATTCAACAATAATAATCTAACTTTCATTTTAGATATCCGGGCAAAATATTGTCGTCCAATCTCAAGCCCTGTCCTGTAGGATAGCTACGTTATGCAAACTCGCTATTTTTGCTACAAAGCTTGTATGCGTGAGAGAGGTTTATGCGACCCTTGAGATAGACCCCGTAACAGGGCACGACCCAGACATCCCTGGGATATCGCTTACGCGGGCAATGCGCTAACTTGTATATTATGTGGGGACAGGGAACTGTGAAATAAGTGCGAATTTATGTAGATGTTACTCTATTAATGTAGGATGAAAAGATGTAGAATGTATGTCAAAAGGAATTAGTGCTCTGACGCCCAATGAATGACGAGGCTTAACTACTGTTATAGGTACATTGTTAGCAACTGGGACCAATGACTTAACGTACTCTATGAAGCTCGGCACATAAGCATTTTTATTAAAAGTATTTGATGCGGGACCGAGGTGTCTTTGGATTACATTACGCACTTATAACCGCTCGGCCGCAATCGATCTGATGAAAAATTACCTGCCCTATTAGGCGCAAAAGAAAAATAAACGGAATAGACAGTAAATTATGTATAAAATAAAATATATATACACGTTACGCCTTTGTTATAAAAGTTATACTTAGAAATAATTTCAAAGAAAGTGTCCAAATTTTTACTGTATTTAATCTACTTCAAAAAAGAAGAAGGTTCTATGTATTTTTTATTTATGTCTACCGATTTCTGCGTCAATGACGGACCGATTTTGATAATTCGAAAGACCCCATAGGTTCCCGTTGTATCGAAATTGGACCCGTAGTGTTTTTTTTGGTATAAGTTTAATCCATTTGTTTTTGTTCCATGGTTTTTTGAACAACACTTGTTCATTACTAAGCAGAAGAGCTTTTTAGAATCTAAAGATGTATAAAAATAAATAAATATATATATATATATATATTCGGGTCAATTCCACACCAATTACCTAGCCCCAATTAACTAGGATACCCTGTACTATGGGCACTAGATAACATACAAAAATACGAATATGACATCTATGACCCGGAAACAAATATTTCTGCTCATCACTCAAATGATTGCACCTTGCAGGATTCGAACCCGCGACCGTTTGATTCCGTTCCTAGGGTCAATAGCCACTAGACCAACAGGCCGTATAGAAAACTGATGTCTATAAATTTGATGTAATCATGATTACACGTTTGAAACTATAAGCCATGGCTTACAAGAATATTTTCTCGCATTAATTATCGCCTGTTTTTGTAAAGATACAATTCATCAATAAGCTCTCAATCAACGCTAGTAATCCAGCAATCAATACTGAACTACTCACATTCATCGATAGTAAATTACGAGTAGCAATACATTCCTTGCATTGTCGATATTTCTACGCTGAACAAGATAATCCAATTAGAGCCTCAGCGCGCCGCGTATCTTTTTACTAGAGTTCGCAATGTGTGGCTATGTTCTTATGTTGTACTATCTGCGCCTCGCGGCTTCACCAGCGTGGATTATGATGATGGATGATGATGATGATGAAAAGTAGCCTATGTGCTAATCCGAGATATAAGATATCCTGGTACCAAATTTTATCCAATTCCGTTCAGCTAATTGAGCGTGAAGGTGTGATAACACACTTCTGAAGTTAATGATAGATGGCGCTAATCGGTTTTTATGCAAAAAGTCATAAGACTTTTTGTATTGACTGAATTTTTGTTCTAACTCACGGAGTTCTGCATCGGGCATACGATGTTTTGCGCTCGTTATGGGAGCATTCATTTTTAAAACTCTAAGCTCTGATTGGCCTATTTATGACAGTGGCTACACTTCTCTGATCTCCGATCTAGAATATTAGTGTGATTGATTGACTAGTATTTTAACGGCAGGCTTTGTAGTGAAGTATTGAGTATCGCAACATTTTTTAATTAATCGTTAGATATAAATATAGTTAACTGTTTTGTTTTTCATTATAACAGAAAGGTAACGTTATATTTCATCATAATATGCCTTGTATGATGATTGTTATACAGTTTTTACGCCTAAAGATTGCAAAACTCTTTAGTATTCCTGAAACGAATTCTTGTTATATCTAGGAAACTAAAACACATTAGCTGGTACAATTCTCGTAGTAAGCTTATACGAAGTAACCTCTTAATACATTTTTGTTGCCTTGTCAATCTTCTGTTGTACGAGTTTCTTAGAATAGGGTCCTGTTGGCATACTTACAATAATTTCAGTTTCAGAAATTGAAAATCAACGTGGATTCGCTTTCACTGGTTCTATTTGCACTTCTAAACACTTATTGTGTGTTGGTAACCGATGACAATACACCAATGACCCTGTCTCCATACTGCGTCAAAACAACCGACACGGTTTAAGACGCTTCTCAATAGCTAACGGGACAAACGAAACGAGTCCAAATATATAATTATGACAAGTCTAATAATTATATATTTGGACTCGTTTCGTTTGTCCCAGTGAGTCATAACAAAAGATTTTTGAATATACACACACGTAGACGGTGTCATTTAGAAACTATTTAATACTAGCTGTGCCCCGCGGTTTCACCTGCAAAATGATTACGATGATATGAAAAGTATATACTCGTATTTTCCAGGGTATAAGCGAGATAACTTATACCAAATTTCCGTTTCCAAAAATCCGTTCAGCCGTTTGAGAGTACAGTATGATGATGATGATGAAAAGTATCTAATGTGTTATTTCAGGGTTTAAGCTATCTTCATTCCAAATTTCATCAAAATCCGTTCAGCCGATTGAGCGTCAAGAATGGTGGTGATGATGGTTATGGAAAATACCCTTTGTGTTGTTCCAGGGTATAAGCTATATCCATTCCAAATTTCATCAAAATCCGTCCAGCCGTTATCGCGTGAAAGCTCCTCTAACAAACAAACAACGTTTCACTTTTTATATTAGTGGGGATTGGCTTTTTTAAGGTAGGTTTAATTTAGAAATTATTAAATATTTCTAGTCCTATAACTATATTATGAAAATGATTAACCGCGACGTTACGCAATGCAATGCATCTTATGAAGTTAGCTATACAATGTCGCGGGCTAGACAACAGCTGGAACCCCTGTCTACTGGAGCTGGAGATGGACATTACCAGCTATTGGTGATTCATTAAAGTTGAGGGTACTACTTTTATGTATGCAGGATCTAAATTGACTATCCCGAAGAAAAGGCCAACATAATTTTGCTGTCACTGCCTGCACACGAAAGAGAAACACATATGCTATAATTTGATACATAATGAAGGGAAATGCGTGACGATGTCACGAGCTGAACACGAAAGTGAGGCCAACTAAGCAAATACAAACTGGAACGGGCTATCACAATTAAATACTTATACAACATTTCATTTATTTGCTGTTAACCGTTGAGGAGTACCCTAGTCAAGACCCAACCCTGAGTGCAGCAATTATGTCATGGTAAAACTTATAAACCGGCTCCATAATAAACTGCGTACACAAAATTTCGTATCTGTGCTGTTGACCACAGCTGTTGACCGTTGAATAGTTCCTATATCTTGGCTAATCCTGTCCATGACCTGAATCGTCAGGTCATGCATGGTTAACTTAAAAATGGATTATTATCGGAACTGAACCGACATGTAAAAATTTAATTTCGTAGTATATGAGGATGTGGTTTTAATTCAGCTTGCATGATTTGACCTAAACAAACATACATGGAAAGTTAATTTAAAGATTTAAAAAGAAAGCATTGTACTTTTAGTAGGTACATCTACCATAGCCGTTTTTTTTGAGCATCCATAATCTTATGTTTAGTCAGGTTTTTTTCGGCTCTGTTCACACCAATTACCTAGCCCCAAACTGGGATACCCTATATACTACATATAAACTACATTGATACGATTGATACATTGATATTACATCCATGACTCGGAAACATACATTTCTGTTCATCACACAAATGATTGCACCTTGCGGGATTCGGAAGCGATTTGATTACAAAATTACGGTTAAAAGTAAAGCTTGTGGCACTATTAACATATTCACTCGCACCAGGCTACTAGGTAGGTATTCATTCTGTGCCATTGGTAACATTTTGCGGCGCAATACTTTTCCGACACACGCTCCCGGCACTTATGAAACGATTTTTCTCACGTATTGTTTCTTTCTGAATTATGTTAGCACAATTTGTGCTGCTGTGGTTTTGAATTATGAGCTAGTTGCCTTGATTCGTTGATAATAGGAAATTAGTAAATAGCTTTAAAAGAAATACGTAAAATAAATCATTTAAAAAAAAAGCTTTTATGCAGTAGCTATGTTATGGTGAAAGTTAGAACGGGGTATCACAATTAAATGCGTATGCAACATTTTGGTCGTGGTAAAACTTTAAACCTTAATTCCGTGTCTGTGCTGTTAACCGTTTGTAGACTTCCTTTATCTGCAGCTGTTCCTGGATGTCGATTCAGGTCATGCTTTCCATAAAAATGCATTGTCATCGTAACTGAACCACAATGTTAAAATTCTACTCCGTAGGATAAGAGGAAGTTGTTCTAATACAGCTTGCAACATTTTACCTATAGTAACATACATACCGACATCGCAAGTTAAATAAAAGCTTTTATAATACCTTTAAACTAAATGACAATACTTAGAAATAACACTTTAAAGCAGCAAAAACAGTAATTTGCATTAATAAAATAAATTAAAAAAAAGGTACAAGTTTTTGTTATGTTATAACTTACGGCATCTAGTCTATTAGCAAAAACAATATTAATTTCCTGTCTATGTTACACGTGCAACGAGGAACCTTACTAAGAATGCATGTCAGGGGTTCTGTTTATTAAATTTAATATTTCCTCACAAACCCAATATACAAAATCAATTCATTTATTATGCGAACTTGATTAAAACACGATCTAATATGCAACTCAGGTTATTAAATAAAAAACAAAAGATTGCACGATCTCTGTCCGTTTTGCTGGTATACAATATTTGATCGAGAGAAAACAGTGAAAACACTCTAATCTTCCATTTCAAATTAATTGTTAGATACTTGATTAGGTACGGCATGCGATTCCCTCGTGGTTCTTAATTTGTGTACGATGGCGTTTATAAACGAACCAGTCTTTTCACTTGTGGATATAACAGTCAACGTGGAAACGCAAAGCTTTTCCCGGAATTACCGGGTCATTGACCTCTTCTACGAAGTTTGTACTATTTGTCTTTTTATCATCATTACGTAGAGATAGGCTTTCTCCCAGAGAGAGTATGGACTAGTGCATGTTAGAAGGTGACCTTGAATGTTGAGGTCATTTTTGTTGGATATGCCGATTTTCTTGAAAATTTTCCTTTCACCGTTTTAAAGCGATGGCATTGAAATCCGTACATCACTAAATATATATCTTCGGTGCATGGCAGAGCCACTGTACATTTAATGTAAAAGTTTTTTTTTTTGATTATTTTTGTTTTTTTGAACCGATTGCCGTTGGATAATGAAGCTCACATTGTATCGCTCGGCCGCCACCGCTCTAGTCTGCTTCTTGTCTTTTACGTATATATAAAGGTGCAGATAAACGTTGTGTGATAACGCAAGCCGTGCCCAGCCGCACCGTCCGTGTAGTCTCAGCTCGTCTTAATTAGCAGTAGCCTCGCGTCCAAATTAAGACATTATTATTTTGTTACACGGCACGTGGAATACAATAGGCTCAGTAAAACGCGCGAGCTGAGCCGAGCCAGACATGGTGCGGCACGCCGCGAGCCAGACATGGTGCGGCACGCCGCGAGCCAAACTCTGCTTGTTTATCCGCAGCTTTATTATTATTATGCTCATCTTCTTTCTCATTGTTTCAAAATCGGTCTTCTTCATTTCACAAAAGATATAAATGAACTTGTAACTACCATGTTGTAAACTCCAACACATGCCAACTATACTTTAACATGAAATAGCTACCACTTAAGTTAATAAGCTAAGCTACAATATTAATGCAGCAAATTGGCTTGCTTGGCTAATCACAAAACTGTGGTAACAACCTGCAATTTAAAACATTGAAACAAGCATTCTTCAGTGCCAGTTGCCACTGAAGGACGTGCAACTAAATAAGCTTTTGAAAACGAACGTTTGTTTTACCCGGTTCAAGGCAATATCCCGTAAAATGGACTAACTTCTAATAGAGCAAAAAATGCTTTGATGTCAGTCGGTAGGGTAGATTTCGAAAATAATATATCAATAAATTTTCTAAAGCTGAATTGACACAATAAAGTTTTATGTGAAAATACAATTAACTCCGTATTTTATTTGAAAATCATGCAGTGCTCTTTTAATCTGATAGATAGGCGCTAGAAAACCATGCGGTTTAGTCACTGTAATTCCACAAATTCCTATCATGTAAGTACACTACCATGTAGTATACCACAATTAATAAACATTATTTACGTTTAAATTAACCCCGTAATTACATATTTTGTCTCCTGTGACTAAAATTTGAGTTAATCTGAATAGTCACGGTACAATTCTCCGAAAATGTTGACTACACCATTAATTAGCGAAATATACCTTAGCTATTATTATCGGGTTCGGAACGTAATGTTATATATGAGTTTGAATACTCGCAAACGTCATTAGCAGGACTCTGGTTCGCGCGGGGTCAACAGGATGCGGCCAATGCCCTTGCCAGCAGTGACTGGACATTCTGCTGGGAGCAATCTTCGGTTTGATGCGATTCGACTCGGAATCACGTGCTGGAATAACTTGGTCGTAGCTTTTATCTATTCCGTGACATTGTAGAGCTTTCCTTTAAATCGTTAAAAGTATTTATGCTGAATGTCTTGAAAAGTTGTTCAAGCATTTTGTGGGTTTTACAATGTTTCGTTACAGCTGGAAGCTTCCATGACTACTTTAGAGATTTATCTTTACATTTAAACCGGAATGATCATGAACTTGAAAACAGAACGATGTAGTTACGTTATTCAAATTGTAGACACTCATTTATTTCAGCATTTTATACTAATTAAATTGAGTCTTAGAATTAGTATAATTATTTAATAAAACATAATATTAAAAGCGATATTATTTCGTATTCACAAATAGATAGGTCCTTACCCATATCAATATAAATAGCAAAAATAGTGCCTCGCAGAAACTCACGTTAATATCCTATTGAAAGGCAAAAGCTAGTTGATATTTAACCATTTCCAAGATGTTCTGATTCTCAGGGGAATCACCGGAATTACCCTTTAAGCCTTATTTATATCTAAAAAGTTAAGTTGAAACTCGAGAGAACGTTGACTTCATCTAGGGTTGACAACATAAAGCTTCTTATTAAGCTTCTTCAGATTCCATTGAACCCAATGGATACTAAATAACGTTAGATAAATTAAAAATAATAAAAAAATGCTGGAATTTTACACATTATTTTAATATCTTATTATATTAAAATAATGTGTAAAATATAAAAAGTGAAATCATCTTTCTCTTATTTTTAAGTTTCCGTAACCGAGATTGCGGCCTTCTCAGTAAAAACGGAGAAACTCAAATACTTACGTGTGTTTATTTTCGAAACTATATTATGGTAGTAACAAAATATGGATACCTTAATGTAAAAAATTAAAAGTAGGTAAGTCTACTTTACATTGGTTTGGAATGAATTATGTATTGACTGCTACCAACCCTATATCGATCAGGTCAGGCCTATTAAAAATTCATTACCTAAAATCTCAAAAGGGACTACAGTCAGGTAAGCAAGAACGATGTCTCGAATTCTTTTTTTCACTTTTGGTGACGGCTTATAAATTTGCCACTGATGCTAACGGAGGCTATCTAAAAATTGAGAAAAATTACTTAGTAATGAGTTGGCAATAAATTAATGATGGCATTGCCAACTTGTGTAATGAATGAAAGGAACATTATGAAAATAAAGTTTTCTGTAATTATTGTGAATGTGATATTGCCTGAAAGTATTATGATGAAAAGTTTACGCCACATATTACTGATTCGAAGCGCTGCACACTAAAACGACCGTATCTGCACAGTACATTAAGGATGTATATGTGTACTGTGATATTGGCATCATTGTATACCATTTCGATGAAGTTGCTGATAACAAATAAAATATCACAGTTTTTTGCTCGTGGCAAAACAATTCCTTGACAATCAAACCGATTTAAATGAGGTTAAACAATGAAATATGCTTATCACACTAATGTTATAAAGGCGAAAGTTTGTATGAAATTTGGAATGGAGATGGCTTATACCCTGTAATAACACAATGGATACTTTTTATCGTCATCAATATCAATTTATATCATTGTTTTCGCGATTAAAACTGCGTGGCGCAGCTAGTTACCTATTAAAACTGAAAGTAGTCAACAAATAAAAAAAACTTTAGGTCACATTATTTAAATTACCAATCTCTTTTGATTCCCAATATATAAACGACAATTACAATATCGATCCAGATTGGTTATTGTAATAACACAAATACTATGAAAAATTAATCAATCACTTCCCAAAATTACTTCAAAAAGCGTACAATAAAATACCACAAATGCTTGATCTGTTAGATTTAGGAAATTAAACTCAATCGCGGTCCGTCAGTGGCGCGGTCGATTCAATAAAAAAGGAGCGCGCGGCCTCCCCCAGAGAGATTGCCAAATTGGTCCATTTTATCTTCGTGGAGACTGGAGAGGGAATGCGACTCGATTGTTTGGTAGACTTCGCTAGCCTGTGACAATGACTTGGCACGAGATAAAAAAGACACTAAAGAAATCCCTAAACACTGAAATAAGGTCTCTTACATTATAACATGAAATTAATATATGTATTAATATATATATTTGGGACAATTCCACACCAATTACATTACGATACTAATTTTTTGACCTTCATGAAGGAAGAGTCGACTTTTTTTTTGTATGAGATCTCCGGGAAATAAGTAAGGATGTTCTCTTATTTGAAAAAGGAACAGACCACTTTCATAATAAATCGTTCAGTAGTTTTGTTGTTGTTGTAAATCTATTTTAATTAATTTGTGTGGTTGAAATAAAGTTTTTACTTCTTCATATGCTGGATTCGAACAAACAAAATTAAATTTTATTCTTAGAATAGTAGAATAAACAAAAGACAGGTTATTCCGTCATTTCTCTGTCACTATTCTAAGAATAACATTTACTCTCGTTTGGTCGAATCCAGCCTTAGTTTATTAGTGGTTACAAGTGTTTACTTACTTCTCTATGGTCTCTGACCCGAGCCTAATGTATCAAATAAAAAGTTTAAAAAAAGTGTCTGGAAAGATTCTCTCGCCTTTTTTAGCAGTACCTATAATGTTTTTTCATTTACATTTGCCTTATTACTGAAAGTTAAATATATAATGAAATGAACATGATATAATAACACACTCCTAACACATTAATAGAAAGAAACAAATTTGTTCAGCAGATATTATCGCTAAAATCTAGGAAAATACATTTGAAACCGTCTGACAATTTCATGCATTGAATAACCGGGAAAAAATAAAATATTTCATGCATTGAATAACCGGGAAAAAATGAAATATTTACTATATCACTGTTTAATTCACACGCATACGAAGTGAAAAGCAGAGTGTATAACTCGTTTATGAAAGAAGGCATTTTATCCTCGAGTTCAATATCTACCTTCACTTTCGGCTCGGGCATATAAATGTCCCGGATACAATACCTAGATTTTTCAGATATTACTTTTTCCTGGTTTTGGCCATTTAAGTTCTCTGCAAAAGTTAATTAATAGAACACTGGACTTTTTAGCATACTAGACATTTTAGGACACTAGAAAATGTGAGCCTGAACGTTTTAACCGTATGAGACTACACATATTTGCATTTGTGTTACGTTCAGCAATCTACCTTTCAGACTTCCGTCTGACGTCCATCTCAATATTTAGGGAATAAAGTAATTGGTTTATTATCGTGACTGATCTCTTTGGGAAAATGTTTTAATGGTGTTTGTTGGCGATTGTGGATTTTTGACAGTTTAGAATACATACAATTTTTCTTATCAGTGTTATTTCGTCTTATAGTGTTTTTTCCCCTATAAATTTAAATTTGAAATTTGCCCAGTAAAAATTGTTGTTTTGCCCATACAACGTGGCAATGTGCAGCATTTCAGGAACTTTGCCCACTGGCAGCGCTTTGTTAGACTAGGTTTAGTATAAAATAGCTATGGTTTTAGGTTAACATAATAACTGTTTTTTTTATAAGACCTTCATTGTTTTTTCTGTGAATAAAATGTTGGCATTTTTGGAAATCCCCCCTTCTTTTTGGAAACTTTTTAGTATTGACGTTACATTAAGCTAATCTAACCTGGTGTAAATGATGGCGTCGAATAAGTAAGCGTTTAAGAATGGAGATAATCAGAACTAAGGATTACCTAAAAAAAAAAAAATACAGCCTTCAATCGTATTTGTCAACAAAAGCCTGGCTTTCTGCAGTCCGCTTTTTATCGTAGACAGTTACGTGAATCGCATACTCTGTTTTGTACATGTTATTTATTCTTATATCATCCTTCGTGACTTCGAGCCATCGTGCATGCAAGCTATGATATCTAAGTAGCTCTTTCTGCTTTTAATAAAATGTTATTTAAAATACTGCAAACTCAGGCTGCACTAAAATAGAATAACCTGTTCCTAACAAGCTAAAATGGCGTTTCTTGAAATGAATATGTTGTTGCACATCCTTACCTTGTTGCCACATGTCGTGTTATATATTTTTCTGTTCAATTTGATACCCGTAATGTTGGAATCAGACTATTTTTTTTAGTTCATAACTTTGTGCAGTATATACCTACCACGCGGTCCTTCACACGAACAAACAAGAATTCGACGATACGGGGCTGTGAGAGAACAGACGAACATACGCTGCTAATTTCATATCCCTTCTTTTTCGTCTGGTAATGACAGCGGCTTTGTGATTGTAGGGCGATATTTGTATCGTAGTTGAAGTTGGTGTAAAAGCAGTAGATCTTTGCAAGTGTTTTCATTATGATATAATTTTGTCTTGTCTTTCATTGTGACGTAGAAGTAGTATGTACTAGCAGTGGTCGCGGCTTCGCACGTGTCGTCATTTATCTAGATTAAAAGTACTCATGTGCTGTTCCAGGACCTATAGTACCAATATACCAACATTTGATCGAAATTCCTGCGGCCGTCAAATACTCGTAGTTTTATCGATTGCTCAGC
Source organism: Alsophila aescularia (assembly GCA_946251855.1). Taxonomy (NCBI): domain Eukaryota; kingdom Metazoa; phylum Arthropoda; class Insecta; order Lepidoptera; family Geometridae; genus Alsophila; species Alsophila aescularia. Next base: position 57,726,482 of record OX276378.1, on the reverse strand, counting down.
ATGTAATCATTATGGGAGTGTTTTTTTTTAATTATCTTCTTTCTACAGACTTTTTCGTTCCTATTGCTTTATTATAGTTATAGAGACGTATACAAAGTCCATATCGCAAAAGAACAAAACATAAATTTAACCTTGTCAAAGAAAGTTTGATTCCCTATAATTCTATTGTCTCAATTGCTTCGGTTGACACTATACGTGTTGCGAAGACGTAAGTGCAGCGGGTTGACACTGAATAATTTCAATATCAACCCGCAACGCCTGCGCAATATGACTCTACCGGCAAGGATCGTGAATGGTGGGCGGTGTCCCCGGCTGCCGGGCGGGTCACGGCTGCAGCGCGCACGCATCTCTGTGGTTACTGCCATTACGACAGGTAAGTCAGGCTATTCAGTGTTTTTTGCCGGATTGTGTTGACGAACCCAACATTATCATAGTTGCAACATTTCTATCTTATCTAGTCATTTTTAGGATTCAGTACCTCAAAAAGAAAAAGGAACCCTTTTATAAGGGATCCCCTTTTTTGGGGGTGATCACTTCGTTGTCCGATTGTCTGTCTGTCTGTCAAGACCCTTTTTCTCAAGAGCGCTTAGATGTATCTTGTCAAAACTAATATCGAATACACAAGTCTGCAATCCCTTGGAGCTGTGAAAAAAACAAACTTCTAAAGTCAATGCAATCAAAATATACGGCCGTTTATGTCGCCTATTTTGACACTCGCAAGGGAGTCAAAACCTATAGGGTACTTCCCGTTGACCTAGAATCATAAAATTTGTCAAGATGCAATGCCCTATGGCACAAGTGAAGGGGAAAATCCGAAAACCGTAAATTTGTACCTAGAACATTGCGCGCGAGCCCGACTTGCACTTGGCTGCTTTTTTATTACAATCAGTATAATGCACAGTCTAATTTTATAATGCTCAGTATTTTTCTCATTACATTAAATTTACAAGCATATAAAAAATAAAAATAAAAAACACCAATTACCTAGCCCAAACTAGGATACCCTGTAATATGGGCACTAGACAACGGATAAACATACATAGATACGAATATTACATCCATGACTCGGAAACAATCATTTCTGCTCATCACACAAATTATTGCACGTTGCGGGATTCGAACCCACGATCGTTTGATTTCGTAGTAGGGTCTCTAGCCACTAGACTAGCCGGCCGTCAACCGATGTAGTGTTGAGTAAAATGTGGAGTTCAGTTCACGCTAAAAACTTTTTTTTTCTCTTTTTTTTATTACGGACTAGGCAATCGTTTGACCACGATCTCACCTGATGGAAAGCGATGATGTGGTCGAAGGTGTAGCACGCTTGCCTAGTAGATACGTATTCACTCTTGACTTGAACACACCGGGGTTATAATTTACCGGAAACTGACGAGGGCAGGGCATTCCACTCCTTTGCAGTTCTTATAATAAACGAAGAAGCGTAACGCTTCGTTCTTGTGCGAGGTATTTCAACCATGAAAGGGTGGCGCTTTGCTGATCGTCTAGTCGTACGGTGATGGAAAGGTGATGGGGGAATCAGGTTGTGCAGTTCTTGTGCACATTCTCCATAGTGCAATCTGTAGAATGCCGCCAGACTTACTACCTCACGTCGATGCGCCAGACTTTGAAGCTTACTCTTTACCAGAGTGTCATCCCCAATGAGCCTGATAACACGTCTCTCAATTGAATCCAAAGACTCGAGCTAATACTTGGCAGAACCGTCCCAGAGGTGGCAGCAGTACTCCATACAAGATCGGACCTGTGCTTGATAAAGATTCAAAAGCTGTCCCGGTGTGAAGTACCGCCTAACCTTAGACAAAATACCAAGTTTTTTTGCAGCTACCTTGGCTTTGGATTCAATATAAGACCCAAAATTCAGGTTTGATGTGAAACTAAATATATTTATATTATCACGTTTCGATTTATTTGTTGCGTCTAGATTGAAGTGCCTTCATGTTTATGTCATCATAAAGCAAGGAGACTTAACAAAAAGCAAACGAAATCAAAATCATAGTACCGAACTTCTGAAAAGCTTTCGATATGCCCATATACAACTAAAGTCTACAACTCTAAACTTTAATAGGTACGTCCAATTTGTACCGGAACAAGTTAACAACTGCGCATTTGCTACAGAAACGCTGAGCGCTGCTGATTTCTCAGTTTCGTGTTACGAACGGGTGGATGCACCGCAAATTGCATCTCGCGCTCGCACGATGCTTTGGCTTGCAAGCTTTTCAACTAAACTTTGTAACTTTGTGCGGTTTTAAAAGAAAACTATAAGCAACTTAAATATTACAAAACGATACATCCTTTAAGTCGTTCTAATTCTATACTTATAATAAAGCAATAAGAATGAAAAAGTCTGTACAAAGAAGATAATTAATAAAAAGGTCTGGGCTACTTCAAATAAGCATCATAAATCATGTATGTCTGTGTTTTCTCTGTTTGTGGTTATGTTAGTTTGAGCATCACGTAAAAACTACTGGACCGATTGCGATGCGATTTTCTTTGTTGGATTGCTTAGGGTTTGACTTAAAAATTGGTGTACTTGGTATCTCAATCCGAAGAAGCCGAGCAATCTATAAAAACTTTTTGACGGCTGAAGGATTTTTGATCAAATGTTGGTTTATTGGTATTTTTGGTCTTTGAATAGTACATAGAGTACTTTCAACCTAGAGAAATAACCACGCGTGCGAAGCCGCGGGTACAGCTAGTAATTCATATTGCCTCAGAAATTACGGAAATCGTAGTAAATATATACAAAAAAAATAAGGCATCCAATTTATAACCTCCTTCTGTTTTAAAGTCGGTTAAAATAATACACAGACAGTTTGAAGCGAAACACCAAAGCTTCAAATGGCTCCAAATTTTCGAATGCCTCTAGTAGTGGTGCTAGTTGTCTGAAACCATGAAGCCAGCGTAAGCTAACGTCACGTACGGAAAGTAAACTAACAACACGTACGGGAAGACAAACATGTGGCAATAACTCTTCAAATCGCTGGAGTTAAGCTCAGTGAGCTGCAGTTGGTTAATTTAGTTTATTACCGACGCGTACTAAAAATAATATTTGCACAGACAGTTTGTAGTGAAACACCGAAGCTTCAAATGGCTCCAAATTTTCGAGTGCCTTTAGTTGTGGTGCTAGTAAGTTGGGACTACGAATCCAAAGTAAACTAACAACACGTACGGAAAGACTAATAAGAGGCTACAACTCTTCATATCGCTGGCGTTAAGCTCGGAGAGCTGCATTTGGTTAATTTAGTTTATTACCGACGCGTACTAAAAATAATACGTGCACAGTCAGTTTAAAGTGAAACACCAAAGCTTCCAATAGCTACAAAGTTTCGAGTGCCTCTAGTAGTGTTTTTTTTATATATATTTGCTATCACGGTCTAGGTAATCGTTTGACCACGATCTCACCTGATGGAAAGCGATGATGTGGTCGAAGGTGTAGCACGCTTGCCTGGTACTTGACTTGAACACACCTGGGTTATATTTTACCGGAAACACTGTCGAGGGCAGGGCGTTCCACTCCTTAGAAGTTCTTATAATAAATGAAGAAGCGAAACGCTTCGTTCTTGTGCGAGGTATTTCAACCATAAAAGGATGGCGTTATGCCGATCGTCTAGTCGTACGGTAATGGAAAGGTGATGGGGGAATCAGATTGTGCAGTTCTTGTGCACACTCTCCATAGTGCAACCTGTAGAATACCGATAGGCTTGCGACCTCACGTCGATGCGCCAGACTTTGAAGCTTACACTCTTTACCGGAGTGTCATCTCCAATGAGCCTGATAGCACGTCTCTCAATTGACTCCAAAGCCTCGAGCTGATACTTCTCCCAGAGGTGGCAGCAGTAGTGTTGTTTGTTGTTGTTGTTGCAGTAGTGGTGCTAGTAAGTTGGGACTACGAATCCAAAGTAAACAAACAACACGTACGGAAAGACAAATATGATGCTACAACTCTTCATATCGCTGGCGTTACGCTCAGAGAGCTGCATTTGATTAATTTAGTTGAAGTAGAAACAGCAAAGCATCAAATGGCTACAATTTTTCGAGAGCCTCTAGTAGTAGTGCTAGTTATTAGTGACCACGAAGCCAACTTTAATTGTAATTTAACCAGTACAATTTCAACGTTTTTGGCGTGTTAAGATTTTAATTATGTTTTTCTCTTCTCATGCTCTTAAAGTTATTTTATATGATAATGCACAAGAGTGCAGAAAAGTGCTTATGAGTGTTTAAGTACATATCATATTTATTTTTTATAAGACTAAGACAATTAGGCCCCGCTTGGCTGCAGCAGGACACAATAAAACTCCACAGGAAAAACTTGTTATTTCATAACATGATACTTTTATTTCCTTCTGTGTTCTGTACAACCAAATAAAAATCCACAGATCAAGACGTTTGGGCGGTTTTGTAATTTTGCTATGTGGGCATTCTGATAGTGACCCGCACAAATTTCATTAAAATTACAATTTAAAAGTTGATTTAAATATCTCAATTTGATCAAATTGATGCTAAGCAAACATCGCCATACAATAATGGCACCCCCAAGATCTCAAACGACATCCTTGAAAACAGATTATACTCCGGGTTATAAACATCTGCGTCTCGAACATCACTGAATTTTGTTAATGTTAACGCCGTACAGCTTAACATTAGCAACACACTCATTTCTCCTCCCATGCTCATAGTAGTAAATCCACTCTCACGATCGTAACACGGCACGTTCCTGTGATGAACTGCAGGGTTCACTTCTTTTCATACGTTTGGATGTCTACATTATCTATACTTATAATAAAACAATAAGTAAGAAAAAACTGCACAAAGAAGATAATTAAAAAAAAAGGTCTAGGGTACTTAAAATTGGCAATAAAAATTATATTAATTTATTTTTTTTACAGAAAAAGAATATAACATTTTTAAAATCGTGTCTGTGTGTCTGTGATTTTGTTCGCGCATCACGTAAAATCTACAAGATCGATTGCGATGCAGTTTTCACTGTTGGATAGCTTACGGTTCGACTTAAAAACTGGGGTACTTGGTATCGATGATTAGATGCCGAGCAATCGATAAAAAACGATTTGACTAAACGAACTTTGAAGAAATGTAGTACCTACCTATATTGTACTTTATAGGTACTTTTGGTCCTGGAATAACACGTTTAGGCTAATTTTTAATGAAGTGACCATGCGAGCGAAGCCGCGCGGGCATAGCTAGTATTATATATAGGCATCCATATCATCGATATTTATATTTATGTTTCAGTAAGGATTCATACTTGACTCATTGTACAGTAAAGATAATTGAGACTGTACCTCAATTATTTTATTGCGGGAAATACTTATATATATATATATATTAAAACGAAATGTAAGCGAACATAGCAGTTTTACAAAAAGCATACATTTAAATAATATAAGGTATAGATTTTGAAAAAAAAAAAAACATTTGGGAATCTAGATTTAAATACTATTCAAATCTGAATAATATCATAATATGGTAGAAAAAAACAAACAATTTCCAATTATTTTGGAATAACGTTTATATGGTCAATTTTATTCATCCTCCACCGGCCACTTAATGAGTGTATTGCCTATTGGTTACAGCTTATTTTTAATTAAGTTTTTAAAGTTTTTAATATTTTCAAATTTAACATATAAAACTGAATAGTTAAATACCTATATGCATTGAAGTAAACTTAATTTGTGAATATCTTTGTTTCAGATATCGACACACCGATATCTGCTATCAATAAAATCAGCAATCTGCAAGATAAAGGTAAACCCTAAAATCTAAATTGAAATGTGAAACTGTCCCCTATAACTGTCGCTCTCATAATCATCAATTAACGCTAATCAAGCATTAAATAAATATATTGATTTTGACAACTTAATGCTTGATTAGCGTTAATTGATTATTATGAGTGCGGCAGTATCAGTAATTGTAACATTTGCTATAATTAGTCTTATTTAATTAGGTAGTCATGATTTGCTAGCATAGAATATTAAATTAAGTTAAGAATGCGTCGAAATATATTCAGGTCATGGCTACTTTGCAGCACTATCATACTTTAGTGCTTCCTCATTTCCATTCCCTGCGGAACTACGTATTGGAAATTTATTAAAATTCTCTTAACCTCTAGGAATAAAATAATTCCTTTCGAGAATCCATGAATGGCATTACGGAAATCCAAAGTCCTTTAGAATAACATCGTGCTTTTTCGCTAGGATCCTCTCGTTCCGGGGAGGTATCTAAATGGGAGTTTTGTGAATTGACTTCCAGATACGAGTAAAGTATTTTTTCTAGTAACCTTCGCACCTTTTATCCTTTTGCTTCACTGGCAGACGGAAGATTTCCTTGATATTAGTTTTTTAGGACAAAAAGGCGATTTACCGACGTATCATCTCGTTAAACGAAAAGTTAGTCGTCATAAGAAAAGTGCCTACAATGATCTGCGCGTCCAATATAATAACGCGTTCAGGATGCTGATGGGGCTGCCACGCTTCTGTAGCGCATCGGGGATGTTTGCTGACGCACGAGTTGGATGGCTTCATGGCCATCATGCGAAAAAGAACAACATTCCGGCTGCACCGGTTGTGGGGCAATGCCAACAGCTACCTGCAATTAATTTCTGGACGAATAGACGTGGATGGTCCGTTTATGAAGCAAGTATGCATAATATGCATTCTTAATCCGGTGCTTTAGTTTTCTCTAATTTTCAATGGTTCTTTGCTGTTTTTCTTGTGATATCTTAGATATATGGACCTTGGCCCGTAATAAAAATAATTGATATTGTAAACATACTAAAAAAATGGAATTCATAATAAAATTTTAAAATAAACTCGAACTCGCAACACCCGTGCCTCTGCGCGGCACATACTCTTTGCTATTTAAGCCACCGTGGCACACTACATCACATTCCAAATTCAATTTTACTAAACCGTTTTATGAGGATGTGAGCGCCCATCTATTAAATTAATGCTGAATTAATCGACAAACTGCTAATATCAGAAAATCATGTCTTCATAATATGTTATAGATTCGCTATGCAGGGATTTCGGCTAAAACCATAAAGCAGCAACAAATATTCATTAATATTTTATCATACCACCTGCTCGACAATGTCAAATTACATATCACGCAAGCTCAACGTAAAGCAAGTCATTATATCCCAAGGGAGATAATGTTATATGAAACTCCCAAGGGATATAATGTGATTTGAGTTTGGAACGTTAAAATTCGTATGACTTAGCTTGGATACTGGAATAGGCTATTTGACTTATTTTAGAAAATCAATTGCTTAGTCATTACAAGTACCTAACACGCACATTCTATTTGTATTTTCTCGAAAACTGACATATTTTCAGTAATAATAAATAATAAATATTGACTAAAAATTTACTACTTCCGCCAAAGAACTATTTCCGTCATGGCGGCGGTCATGGCGTCACATGCAAATAAACAACAAGGGCTTGCTGTAGTAAAATTGATTCTGTTTTCAGGAAATGACCATGTTATCAAAATTAAAGATGTTTATAGTAACATTTTATTAAAATTAATAAGTAAATATTTTTACTCAAAATAATAATAAACTGATATTTAATTAGACGTACGTTTATGATGACAGCAATCCGGGATATATTTTCACTAGATTTATATAGCCTATTGTAAAGAGAGTTTATTCGAAAATTGAATTGGCCACCATACAGACCACCAAAAAAGGCAGTTGCAGTTGTAAAGAATGTGAAACAAAACACGGTGTTTAGTCTTATTTTAACAATTCCGTATTTTATCATTTTCAAGTCGTCGTGCTATAGTGATTTGACTCCGGAGTTTATTAAATCAGACGCTTTAGGGATAATTAATAATCTACTACCGGAAAAATGAAAAGATAAATACGAAAAAGCCTATAACGATTTCAATCAATGGAGATCAATAAAAGGATCTGTTCTTTTACTCTATTTCCAACACTTAGCATCAACTCGAAAGCCAAGCAGCCTATGGTGCACTTATTCAATGCTCAGATCCGGGTTTTTATTGTCTCGCAGAAGGCATGAAAAGTAGAGTATTCACCTCGAGGATAAAGCTTTTCTTCATCTTGGGCGGCTTGTACCCCTCGCTTCACTCAGGACTCTACATAATTCCACTGCGCTTGGGAGGTAACTAGTCGCTCGTTGCGCTCAGGGTCCAAAATGCCTCCCGTGACGCAAGACACTGCTTTATCCCCTTGAGGCATAATCTACTATTACATTAGTGCCTAATCAAACAATAATCTAACTTTTATTTTTTCAAGTCAATAGTGAGTAGGTATCTACTAGGCAAGCGCGCTACACCTTCGACCACATCATCGCTTTCTATCAGGTGAGATCGAGGTCAAACGATTGCCTAGTATGTAATAAAAAAAAATAAAAAAATGTGTAATGTGTTTTTGTTGATCAAATTTTTATCCTGATTAAAAATGACCGACAGCAGTGTTAGGTGAGAGGAATTTGGCTCCACTGGAACAACAACAAACATGACGAACGAGTCAACAAAATCAAGAAAATATTACGTGTTTTTTTTTTCATTACTTAATAGTAAGTTCCTATTGCATGAGTTTAGATAAAGTAGTGTACGGTACTTAACTAGATATTCAAACACTAGAGTGATACTATTAAAAAACTCGCCCACGGCTTGTTTTTTAAACTCACTCTCGTGTGTTAGTAACCCTTGTTATGCAACCGTTATATAAACTACTATAAAAATATTGTACTCACATCGATGTTACATAGAATTTCGCTGCAATGAATTACCATTAACGGCGTTAATATTTTAATCATTTCCTGCACTATATTTTCTAATAGCGACTCGCCCCGGTTTCGGACGGGTAGCTAAGGGTTTCTCGTTATTTGTTCACGATTCTACCCGCGTTTTGATTGACTACTTTGACAAAAAACGGTTATTGTGACTTAACATTAATAGTTAGACATATAACCTTGGAGTTATGATGAGTATGAAAGGTATGGTGGGTAATGATGAGTATGAAAGGTATGGTGGGTAATGATGAGTATGAAAGGTATGGTGGGTAATGATGAGTATGAAAGGTATGGTGGGTAATGATGAGTATGAAAGGTATGGTGGGTAATGATGAGTACTATAAACACGTAGTACCGTATTGTATGTATCGTTAATAGTTTTGTCAGCGCACGCCAAATAATAACTTTTATAGACAAATTAGTTATACCTTAGAATACAATATACCAATTTTCATAGAGTAATATTTTGAAAAATAAAGTACTAAGTAAGTACTCATGTTACTCATTGGTAATGTAGCATTTTATAGGTGAAATATTTTTAAAATCTGTCTACCTTTTTTTGAGTTTATCCATTACAACAAACAAACATCAAATCGTTTCTCTTTACAATATTAGTATAGAAAACCTTTGGACACCGAGCTCCAAGATAGTAATAGATAAGCCCTATTTAGCATCGTTTCCTTGTCGCCCTACAATTTGTTTTAGCCAAGTTCCTAATTCCGCCCCAAAATTTCGGTATGCCCGCCTACGAGCAATGTGCTCCGTTGAAAAATGGCTCGGCATCCAGCCCCGATAATGTACCGAGTAGAACAATTCATCAGGCGTGCGGGGCGGAAGCCCAACCCTCTGGTGCTGCGCGTAACAGAAGGTAAACTATCATAAACCACTGAACTGTAGAAGAGGAAATTAAACGCAGATCTAAAAATTCAATATATAAACTTATTAAGAAAAAACTTTTTCATTCTGTATTAGGGTAAGTCAATTTTGATGCCATGAGTAGAATGTATCTGTATGTGTCATGGCGCTCTTTGAGGGAGGCCTATGTTCAGCAGTGGACTTCTAAAGGCTGACATGAAGATGATGAATAGAATGTACTCGTATATATGTTTTTTTTAATATATATATTTAAAAAAAACACACCTTTCTAGTTACATGACATTTAAATGAAATGATTAAAAAACCTAAATAAGTGCCCGTTTGTTTAATTCTGACCCACGTGTACCTTTAGTGATTTTAGAAATACGTGCACCAGTTGAGACTTAATTAATGCCATAGAAGCGAGTGAATTGTTTTACTGTTTCTTCTATCTAATGCTACCGTCGAAAAGGGCTTTGTTTTATATAATTTAGTTCTACTGCACCTGTGTCTGTCCGTCGTAATCTACGACTGGGTTTGTTTTATTTTTGAAGACAGTTGCTCTTTACTTGGTTCTTGGGACTACAAGAAGAAAACATTTAAAATAAGTTTACTAGAAAATAACGAAAATTGGATCATATAGTGCGAAAATATTTTTTACATTTAATAATTAATAAAAATATGTTTTCATAAGTATGGTAAAGTAATTAAGTGTCTCATGAACTTTGTGTCCGTTCGTACATCATGAAAAAAATACTGGACCGATTAAAATGCAGTTTTAGCTGTTGAATAGCTTAGGTTTTGAGTTTAAATCTGTTGTATTTCGTATCTCAATCCAATGAGTAGAAACCGAGCAAAAAACTATTTGGCTTCTGAACGAAGTTTTGAGAAATTTTATATATTGGTACTTTTGATTTTGGAAAAAGCACTTAGTATCCTTATATCCTAGAAAAAAGACCACGTGGGCAAAGCCGCGGGCACAATAGTTAATAAATAAAACAAACGAACATTGAGTATGCAAAGGAGACACATTTCTGACTATAGTGGTGCTTTGGAAATAGCCCAAGAGAGAGCACCAAGAAACTCGAAGTATTTACATTAGAAATGGTATATTTACCTTGGCGAGACACAAAATACTTCATGCTTAACATGACGTTGGACCCGTACCCCGCGGGAACCCTTTATTTTTTCGGGATAAAAAGTCCTCAATTTTAATCCATCATATAAACTATGACTGTGCCAATTCCGAATTGTGATCAAAATCCGTCCAGTAGTTTCAGAGTGGTGAGTGTTTTTTAAAATTACTTTCAACCCCTATCCTGAAGGAAACCTTTATTTTTTCGGGGTGAAAAGTATCCTATGTCCTACTTCGTAGTATGAACTCAAATCATACCAAGTTTCATATAAATTCATTCAGTAGTTTCGGCGTGATGCCTAGCCAAGATACAGACAGACAGACAGACAGCCAAAAGATACAAAAATAAAAAAAATTACAGTTTTGGCTTCTGTATGGAACAAAGAGCAAACACCAAAAAAAAAACACATATCTTCAATGTACAGAATTGGACCCGTTACAGTTTTATTATAAGTATAGATTTTCAATATGTTTTTAACTAAACAAAGCTTACAAGGACGAACACTAATAGTCCAACCGATTCGAATTATCTCGCACCGCAAAATTTAAAATTGCAAAAGCTAACGTAGTTACACTAACCAAAATGAGAAGCCCAGGGAAAACCCAAAAAGATCGTCCGTGGACGCAATTACCTATCTTTCTGGCGCGGTGGCCTCAGGCGATGTGGAACAACGGTAAAAATGGTGCAAAAGGAAACGTTGCTGGTGTGTTTTACATTTAATTCAAAACTGTGCGCATTTAAAGTGTTTGTTTCGGAACGCGAATACTTTAGTTAGTGACTAAAGAAGTACGATTAAAATCATAAATGTTTTATCACGCTCATATAATAAATGCGACAGTTTGTGTGGTTGAGTGAAAGATTGTGTATGTTTGTTACTTCTTCACACTGAAACGGCTAAACGGATTTTGATGAAATTTGGTATGTAGATGTAGATATTTTAGGTTCTGGAAATAACACATAGGATACTTTAATTGTCATCATCATCATCCATCATCATCATTCACGACGGTGAAACGGTGGGGCGTGCCTAGTTTAGAATATATGTGTCCATAACTTTGCTAATAATTTATTTTTAATTTTGGTTTTTCTTTCTTTGCAGGATTTCATCAAAGTAAACATGGACATCGATCATCATTTGCGAAGTTGTTGGAAATGAAAACTAGAAATAAATTTTCGATTTGTTTGGCTGATGCAGACGACGTTTTTGGCTAAAACGTCGCCAGAGTCATGTAAAACAAATTTCACCTAAACCCAAACTTTTCATATCGAAAAGGCATATCCTTAAAAAAACGTGAAGAAACACGAAAACATATCTGAATTTCATGCTAGTCACCTTTTTGTGATTGTAGATAGTCTTAATGTTATTGCTCAAATTCTACAAACTTTGGATGATGATTTAGTCACTTTAATTGATTAGATTCTATTGAATGATATAAAACTCATTTGATATATTAAAGTAACTAAGAAAGATGAAGGTAACTATGTTTTTTCTGAGAAGACGGACGCTCATTTTAAAAGCTGTCCTGGTACTAACTGCTGTATGGTTTATGGTGGCATTATTGACTACTAATGGCACTTCAAGAAATATAATCAGTGCACAACCACTTGAATACGAAGACCCGGAACCGAAATCTTTGAAAGCTATTAAGCCAACATCACAGAAACGTAAAAGCGAGTCTTATGGCAACCATCTCTCCGATGGTAAGTATTTATAACACAAGTAAACTAAATGCATGTCTGTATGGTTTAACTGATATAAATATATCTCAAGCACATAATATTCTTCACAACACCCCCAATATGTATATAATATTATCTAGCTTACAACTTCAAAAGTTTTAACGCCTGAAATTGACAATGCATTGAAGATAACGTTAACTATGATAAAAGCTGCAAATGTAGATTAGAAAACTAGTAAATACCACGCGTTTTGGCGTAGACGCCCGCCACGCGTCACGTTCTCAAAATGTCACATTAGCACAACGTCACGTTACAATGTCACACTCTTAAAATGTCACTATCGCATAATGTCACACTTGCACACTAAATGTGACCTCGGACTACCGAGGTCAAAAGTCAAGTGTTAAGACGGTTCGATTTCAATAGGTACAACATTTTAAAATTATGGAGATGACAGAATAATTGTAGTGACGATTTAAAAAATTGGAATACATTTAACAAAAAATATAGAATTAACAGCTTCTAGTCTTCGTGGTTGAATTCTATAGACCACAAGGTCTGAAATAAAGGATTTTTTATTTATAGTTTCTCTAAGCAGGCCTAAAAACATCAAAATGGAATCTATCAAGGTTTTTGTAAATCTACTCTGGACCGCAAAAGGTGACATTATGCAAATAGTACATTATGCGAGTGTGACAAGATGCGAACGTGACTTCTTGATAATGTTATTTTCTTCGACATTATGACATTTTGAGAACGTGACATTGTACATAGTTGCCGTTGTAATATTATGAGACGAAACCACGTTATAACATTATTTTTTATATAATTTTAGAATGAATTGTCAAGAAGTTGTGAGCTACCCTGAAAGTTTTAGCCGGATAGCTAACCAGGAAGTGCTCGAAATTTGAGTTGAAAGATACCACCCGGAACGACATGACAGACAAACAAAAAAATGACTTAATGGAATCGTGGTAAAATAACATTGACGCGAGTACGTCGTAGTAAGGCACTTTACAAGAGGGCAATCATAGTTGTCGTTGTAATATTGTTTAACTTTTGAATAGCTCTCAAAAAAAAATATTACATTGTTTTGTTTAGAGAATAGCAATACCCACGTTTTTAATATACAAAATTTATCCAAATATGAAAACGTGGCTTCGATAAAGTAAGAAATGTACAACCCGAGTTTGCCAACACCTGTTTTGATTTTGAAGGCAAAACTTGTTACTTTCCAACAACATTACACCGTCTTTGTTTTGAAATGTTTCCTTCCTTATTGTTGTTGCGTTGAGTTGAAACAGCTCCGGATGCGATTGTCTTTCAGTTAATTCATACAGGCAATAGAAATGGTAATGAAGATATCTTCATGTATAACAAGCCGTCAAGCGTTATATGACTTTTATTTCAGTGTTTGTGAACATGGACGGATCAAAACAGTTAATTCTTAAATATTTTTCTCGTTTCTAAGGTTGTGCTTATTGCCAGCCTTTAGATTATAAAATTCATATTAAGACCTCGTAATTTTTACATGACTGCCCAAAAAACGAGTGTAATTTTTTAGGGCTCATGCATTTTTTTTATTCCACCATAACTTTTAAATGCCTGAACAGATTTAGTTGTATGGGGTATCGTTAGAATCCTTACGTTATTCCGACTAACACAGGCTATTTTTTTAAGAATAAAAAAAACATCAGTATAGTTCCATTTCCAAATGAAAAAAAAAGTTTGGCAAAAGTATCAAATTGAAGACCTTTATGAGCACTTTCCAACAATATGATTTATTGACATTAAAAACTTTTTAGTCGTAACTTTTTAGCTAAATAAAAAAAAGGGGCTGACAGAACGAAAACATTGATAGAAAAGACAGAACAGTAGATGTTCAAATTTCGTTTAGAGACAGACAAAACAGTTCCAACAATTCAAAGCGAATTTAAAATCTCGGATTTTTATTTAGAGTTTTTTTTTGTAAACAAAGAAATGTCACCGTATGTAGCAATAAACACAAGATATATAGTTATATGTTTAGCGAGCTTCTATCTTACCGATGGTAACTAGATGGGTCTTTTAAAAATCAAGTTTTAATACCTATTTTAATGGAAATAATATTTGGTTTAAAACAGGTTGAGCGCAACTGTAACTTTGACAATGAAATTTGTTGACATTTTTTTGTTTACATTTTAGGCTTCTAATTATGAATCAGGGTATAGTTATTAATAAATATTATTAGAAGAGGTGACGAACCAAGTCTAAGTAAAACTTGATTCGTTTAAAACTTTTAGATGTCCGTGGAGCTTATTAAAACCGTTAACACTGTTTGCTTTCACTCATGTTCATTTGTCTATGTTCTTGTCTAAGTTTATGTTGCTTGCATGCGTTTATGACTAATAGTTAATCTATGCTTTATTCGTTTAACATAATGCATGACAATGTGCGTTTCTCCATCGCAGTGAATTCACGAATAAACTGGCTGAGTCGAATCGCTGGGAATGAAGGTAAATTTCATGCTTATCTATGTTTAATAGTTTGGTTTAAACGTTTTATTATATGCTTGTGGTTTTTTTGTGATTAATTTATTATTAAAAATTTATCTTCTTTATATATTAAACTAGATTTGAAATGGATTTTAAGATATTAGTATTACCTTGACATAGCAATTTTACTGTCTGATTAGCAGCGCCTCGTGGCATTGCGCACTTGGGCATTATACCAGGATAAAAAGTTTAACTTACGTTTAATTCTAGAGCTTAAAGTATCTTTATACTTAGGTACCAATTTCCATCAAAATCTATTCAGTATTTAAAGAGCTGAATGGTAACAAAATCTATAAGACTTTCGCTTTAAAAATAAATCTTATATTTTCTAGCATGACTATTCAGATCTGATCGAAAGTATCTTACACCGAATCTTTTTTTATACGCTTTATATTAGCTTCACTTGTATGTTGGTATGTTTGTATGTTTTTATGTTTGTAACCGACTCCTTTGGACGCTATTTTGACCCACTTTAAACGGTCAGATTTCATTCAAATTTTGCACACCTGTCAAAGACCGATGACAATGCAATAATTCGAAAAAAAAAACTAAAAAGTAGAAATAAATACTAGCTTAAAAAAAATAAAAAACACGCTTTATATAGAAAACCAAACTAAAAAATAGAAAATAAATTTTAATAGTGTAAATAAGAAAAATATTTTATTTAAAATAAAGCGTGGGGTGCTTCTCATATCTGTCAATGAAATATTTATAACTATTGACCCATGCAACCCACGATTTTTTTGAAATAAAAATTTATTTTCTTATTTACACTATTAAAATTTATTTTCTATTTTTTAATTTGGTTTTCTATTTAAAGCGTGTTTTTTAGTTTTTTTAAGCTATTATTTATTAACAATCAATAATAAACCTGATGTGTTTGCGAACTCTAAGCCTAAAATAGTAAAAAAAAAACAGGTTGCAAATGTATTTAATTGGAATACTGTGCTGTGCTGCTGATTGAGAAACATTTAGAAATGATTGTAATATTTTCAACAGGTCATGATCGAGTAAAAAGCATGTTGTCATGTCTATAATTCCGTATTACCTACGCCCATTTTTATTTTCACGCGAATTATCCATTTCGAGTCGCATAACTTCCCACATTGAAGCGTACTAACACTATTTATTCGTTCAATTACCTCTCCCAACTAGAATAACTAGTTTCGATAACACCCATGTTTGTATTCTGACGTGGACGTGCCATTATAATCGCTAGAGTAGCAGCAGCAAAATCCGAAAGAAGCACATTGGACTCGGCATTTTTTAATAACATTTCTTGAGTTGACCGATGATGATGATGATAAGATTTAAATGTTTAGCGAGCTTCTAACTTTCCGATGGTATCTAGATGGGTCTTTTAAAAATCTAGTTAAAAGAATACGTGTAGAGTTCCGAAATATGTTTGTTTCTAAAAATGTGAGGTTGTTTAAGTATAGCGTAACAGTAAAATTATACATATAAACAAGTCGAATTTTCCACAATGTGAACTGCCACATCCTCTAAACAGCTAATCATTAATGCTACAGGCCTGGGCGTTATTGCCGCTCCCGGTTCGGACAACGCACCCGGCGAGCTTGGCAAACCGGTTGTGCTCCCTAAGAACATAAGCGACGAGACCAAACAAGCCGTCACAGAAGGCTGGAAGAAGAACGCCTTCAATCAATATGTCAGCGATCTGATATCGATCAGGAGGAAGCTCCCTGACCCCAGGGACGAATGGTAAGGAAACGCTAATGGCACGCTACTTTGTGGATTAAAAAGCGAATAGGTGAAATCCCACGGGCACAAATTGTACAAGTACCCTTTGTAGTTGTTCTTTTGCCGTTGCAACGTTGGCTTCAAAGATGCGGATACCTTTTGAGTACAAAGAAGGATAATCCATATGTATTTTTGTTTTACAATACCAATGTGATCTTTTATCTAGGAAGGGAATTTTGGCTTTGCTCTGGGTTTGTATAAGGTTAGGTATTACAAATACTTTTAAGTCTATAAATAATTAATCTTTTTTTGATACATTTTTAAATGTTACCTTTTGAGTACAAAGAAGGATAAACCATATGTATTTTTGTTTTACAATACCAATGTGATATTTTATCTAGGAAGGGAGTTTTGGCTTTGCTCTGGGTTTGTATAAGGTTAGGTATTACAAATACTTTTAAGTCTTTAAATAATTAATATTTTTTTGATACATTTTTAAAAGTATTTTTTGTTTATGCAGGTGCAAAGTACCAGGAAGATATTTGGAGGACCTTCCGCAGACAGCGGTAGTGATATGCTTTCACAACGAAGCTTGGTCTGTGTTGTTGAGGACAGTCCACTCAGTTCTTGACAGGTCACCAGCTCATTTGATAAAAGAAATCGTTTTGGTTGATGATTTCTCTGACATGCGTAAGTTTCGATATTACATATAGCTTTGCAAGTATTAAACTTAAACTTTTTACTAACCCGTCTCTTTTGATTTTGCAGCGCATTTAATGCAGCAATTAGATGATTACATGTCTTCACTGCCAAAAGTAAGAATTGTGAGAGCGCCTCGTCGTGAAGGTCTCATTAGGGCTAGGCTTCTCGGAGCTCGATACGTCACTGCTCCAGTACTGACTTATCTCGACAGCCATTGCGAATGCACTGAAGGTAATGAAACGTTCAAAACATACTTGCCTGTTGGTGCTCTTGACTTTTATTGCTATAATATTTCTTTGTTTTTTATATTTGATAATGAATCTGCAAGGTGAGTTTTAAAATATATGGATTGTTCTTTCAGGGTGGCTGGAACCTTTACTAGACCGAATAGCTCGTAATAAAACGACGGTAGTATGCCCCGTCATCGATGTCATTGACGATAATACCCTTGAATACCACTACAGAGACTCCACATCAGTCAACGTTGGGGGTTTCGACTGGAATCTTCAGTTTAATTGGCACCCAGTTCCTCAGAGGGAACGTGTGCGTCATAAACATACAGCGGAGCCCGTCTGGTCTCCGACTATGGCCGGTGGTCTCTTCGCAATCGACAAGGAATACTTTGAAAGACTTGGAACTTATGACAGCGGCTTCGATATTTGGGGAGGAGAAAATCTTGAGCTCTCATTCAAGACATGGATGTGTGGTGGAACGCTGGAAATAGTTCCATGCTCTCACGTCGGTCACATCTTCCGAAAACGATCACCATACAAGTGGCGAACAGGGGTCAACGTTCTGAAGAAAAACTCTGTCCGATTAGCTGAGGTGAAATTCCTATTTCAGTAACTAACTGCCTACTTTTAAATTTTATATTACGCAAATCTCGTTAGGCTAAAATATTTCGGTTAATTTAAGGTATGGCTGGACGATTATGCAAAGTATTATTACCAACGAGTGGGTAACGATAAAGGCGATTACGGTGATATAAGCAGCAGAACAGCGCTCAGAGAGAAACTCGAGTGCAAATCCTTTGAATGGTATCTGAAGAATATTTATCCAGAACTATTTATTCCCGGAGAATCCGTGGCGCATGGAGAGGTAAGCTTTTACTCCGTCAATTATTTTAGGACATTATACCACCCTAAAATCTAAACTTTAATGGCAATTCGTGAATGTTTTGTAAGATTAATTTGCCGTTAAACAAATTAGTATGTGGCAGTGTTACGCTGCCACAAATACAAAAAGTTTAACGGCCCGAACGTGTTGTTCAAAATTATTACTTGTGCAGATTCGCAATGTCGCCTTCCAAAAGATATGTTTGGACTCGCCGACGCGCAAGGCGGACCATCACAAACCAGTAGGACTGTACCCGTGTCACCGGCAGGGAGGAAATCAGGTCTTCTGTCATTTGCAATTTGAGAAATTGCGGCAGTACCACTTTGCACGAATTGTTCAAAATTTTAAAACGATGTTGCACTCTTATTATACACGTTTTGGTATCACAGTCTGTTTTCGAGCACAACTTGAGCACGTTATTTCGTTTGAATTTTAAGTTTTAATATGAATGAACACAGTATGTTCGAAATAGAGCATATAGCTGCCGATGCTTTCTAGACGGAGAGTCGAAAGAACGCGAAGGTCCTGTACAAGTAAAGTGCAATAGATTTGGTGGAAATCGAGTATGCCGCAACATGAAAAAATGGGGGCCTTACTAATATGCACGTTTTTGTATTTATAGTCAATATATTAGCACATCTCGATCTTGTTATCACGTTGGAAACTTTAATATTGAACACTGTTAGGTTCGAAATAGAGCATTTGGCCGCCGGTACTGTCTAGACGGGGACTTGGAAGAAAATGAAGATCCTGTAGAAGTAATGATACATAAGTGCCACGGAGTTGGTGGAAACCAGGTACTCCTTCATTGCAGGAGTGATGGGTTTTAAATTCTTGGGGATGCTATGGATTTCCACATTGGTTTAGAGGAATTAATTTACCCAGACTGTGTTATGCTATGTTTTATTTTGTGTTTCATTTTCCATCATCACGCTCTGGAATCATCACTTGATATTCAGTTAAAAAAAATGCATTTTTTAATCATGAGTGACCCATGATATTAGAAAATCAAGTGATGAAGCCAAGCCAGCACGCTTGCTTTTGGCACGCCTTTAAATTTATCAATGGCATCAGATCGCGAACCGCGACACGGGCATATGCATCGACTCTGCAGCCGGTCCCGAAGATCAAAAGAAACCAGTCAACGTTTGGCCTTGCCACGGGGAGTACGGAAACCAGGTCTGTTAAGGCAGCCAAGTTTTACATCTAACTTTATGCTTTGCTTCACTCATCTAGAAATGTAGTTGGTGTCGGTGCTTATCATCACCTTGGTAAGTTTGGCGTTATACTTCTGTTTTTTTTTTTTTGGTAAATAGTGCTTTATTGTAGAATAAATACATTAAATACTTATAGCCAAAGTAATATGACACCCAAAACTCACTTGTATTTGTAAATGCTGAGTTTGGACTACACACAATATATTTACTTTACTATTAAAATAAAGCAATCACTAACATAAATTCGGTACAACGAACGGGCATTGGTCGTTGTCCACCTGCTCAGTTCACCTAGGTGGACCACGGGCACTTTTTCTTGCCTGTGGCACAGAAGAAAGAATAGTACAAGTACAGATGGATAACTGAGTGAAGTCATATAAATACATAGCGACTCTCGCTACAACGCAATAAAGTGCAATTTAACTCGCACAGTGCTGCGAGCTTTCAATTATATTTACCTAGAAAGCGCTCGCCCATCGCGTGCAGGCTCGAATGCACCGTATCACAACGCGCGAGAACTTCCATTGCTCTAACCGTTTCAGAATCGCTCTGTCCCTTTTTCGCTCGGTAGGGTTGTATTAAGATATGACAAGGTACTTGTACTACTAATTATTCTGTGATATGTTATGACTTACATGTTGTAACAGAATAAATAAGTAATTGTTTGTTTGTTTGTCGTATGAGGTAGTGCTGGCCTCTGATGTCAGAGTTTGTCAGGCCGCCCGAAGGCCTCCGACATGGCTTAACGACTGCTATTAATCAATAACAGCCGGGACCGACAGCTTAACGTGCCCTCTGAAGCACGGAGCGATGGAAAACCGCACATAACTTAGAAAAGTCATTGGTGCGGAGCCTAGGTTTTGAACCCGGTATCGTTGGATTCTAAATTGCACTATAGAACCGTTAGGCCGCCATCGCTCACAAATAAGTAATAATGTATTATGTTATTACTTATAACTATAAATTATAATAGTTATATTACATTCAATGACATTCTTATCAGAATAGACATATCCCGTTTTCAGAACGCCGATAAGTTTAGTGAGATACTTACCTACGTATAAGTGTCGTTGGTTGATTATGATTATATCCTGTAGGTATTGCACTTTGATGAATAAAGATGTCTGAATTCCTTGCTTTATAATGAGTGATAAACGTCATTTCTATCACTATTCAAACAGCCGAATGCTATGCAGTACCTTCTAGGTACTCTTGGTACTCATAATTAAAACACGAATAAAAATTGTCAATAACTTTACTTTTGTAGGTACTTTATCGCTAAGCACACGGCGCGCGACTCATCGAGCGCACGCTTGACACTCTACTCTACTGAACTGATCCGAATATTGCGCCCTCGAAGTGTAGGTACAATATTTGTACTTGTTGCGGAGTGCGACCGGCCTGCCCGTGGTAGAAGTTTTTTTTTTTAATTATTTTCTTTCTGTACAGATGTTTGTTCGCGCATCACGTAAAAACTACTGGGCTGATTGAAATGCAAATTCCACTGTTGGATAGATAAGTTTTTAAAATCTGGTGAACTACATATCACAATCCAATGATCAGAAGCCGTGCAATCGTTAAAAATCTATTTGATGGCTGAAGGAATTTTGATCTTATTTTTTATCCATCTTGTCATTTTAATTAGTTTTATACTCAGATATGCAGAAATGTACAGCTAACCTTTTTAAGAAAGGTGCTTTTAACTCAGAGACCAAGCGGGCACAACTTGTCTACATCTACACTAATATTATACAGATGAATGGTTTATTTGTTTGTAATGGATAAACTCAAAAAATACTGAACAGATTTTATAAATGCTTTCTAATATAATCAATTTTTTCTATAGAAAGCTACATTATTATTGAGTAACATAGGAAGTAATTTATTTTTCGCAAAATTAGATATCCCTACGAAAACCCAAGGTATCAATAATACAGAACGGAATGACGTTGCTATGGAAACGAATTAATAACAAGTCTGTCAAGTAAGTAAGTAATAATTCATTTGTCTATGGTAAAAAAAACACGATCCTCAAAGATTAAGTTACGACTGGTATAAAAATGCTAGAAGTAAGAAAAATACCGCGGGGTGAGCGCTACCCGTGCGAAGCCGGGGCGAGTCACTAGTAATTAATATTTGTGTTCATCTTCTTAGGTTATTTGAATGGTAGTCAACTTGCCATAAGTCATATTACTTTGGTTAAACACTACATAAAACCCAAATGTATCCTTGACCTTTTAATTTTTTATTGCTATGGTGCTGGTAATTTTCTAACTATATATAATTTCGTAATGAATTCTCTATTATGGTGAGTTGCTCATTACATTCTTAGTTATTTTTACCTCGGCATGCTCCACTAATGCAATCAAACTCATTGTAAAATCAACCGCCATAATTATTTTTAATTCCTTAGTATTGTAAGGGTAAGTACATACCTACTAAAACTACTTAGAGTGCTTAATCTGTCTACCTTGTTTCTGAGAGTGTAATTTTGATTAAATTTATGAACAACATCTGATTCTTCCAATTTGGTACTGCCGTAATATACTTCTTAGTGTGTAAGTCATGTAATATAAACATATAAGTGCGTGCCTAATTACTAATGTGTATATTTTATAATTTTTCTTGGGGAAAATTTGGATAATGAAAGGAATTCATGCCTGTATAAGGGATTTGCCCCTAATTGAACTGCCGCACCCACTACGTAGGTCTCCAATTTAATTACGACTTGAAGCTAATTGTAATATTAGTCTTATCTGTTGATTAATTCAATGAATCAATGGTAGTCAATAGATGATTATACTAAAGAATAAACTCGGCGTGCGACGTAGTGGTTACTGTAATTCAATCCAGATCTTAATATAAATTTTCCCTCAAAAAAAATGTAAGATGTGGTCTCCTGAGCAGGCGTTACTTCTACTTATAATGTTTAGGTATACCTACATTATTTAATATACTGAACTGATCGTAAGCAATATTTTTGGGTGTGGGGTTTAATTTTCAACTTTTTAAGATATGTTTAATTCTGTATGTATGTCAATTGATTTCCGAAAAAAGCTTCAATAAAATTATTTTTATGATATGTTTTGCCTTCTGATTTTGGAATTCTTGACCTTTGCTTGTCTATTTAAATAGAAATGTTCGATGTTGTCAAAATAATTATAATCGTAATATAATGTATATCTTATAAATTTACAGTACTGGATGTATTCAAAGAACGGTGAAATTCGTCGTGATGAGACTTGCTTGGACTATTCCGGTCATGACGTGGTACTTTACATGTGCCACGGCGCTAAAGGCAACCAGCTGTGGCTGTACGACCAAAGCGTAAGTATACAACCCGTACAATTCTAATTGATAGCAACGACATGTAAGACCCACAAACTCACGAGTATCGCAGATTGATGCGCGTCGGAACAAATAACAAACGAACGTTGTGCTTGGCTGTAAACATTATCTTGAGTCTCAGTTCTCAGAGACTTGAGTAGTGTTAAGAACAGCGCCATCTGTGAACCTATGTCCAAACTAAGATGACTGAATCGATGTTGAATATGTTGGAAACCAAATTAATTCCTACACTTGCAACTGCGCTTTGCGCCCTTCTAATTACGATTGCATATCTTTTTCTCGATACACCCCAAAAGTATCAAATGTACTACTTAATTATTCGTGATATATAAGAAATGGTTGTACAGTACAGAATATGTAACTAAAATTTTTAATTTTATGTTATGTCTGTATATAATACTACTGTAAAATCAGTTACAGATTCGATCTATATTCGCTGTGATATTATTACGTACTTATTCGATCAGTATGGGTTCATTAATGAAATGAATCCCATAAAATAAATACACTCCTAAGCCCTTTTTCTTCTAAAGATCCTTTTAAAAGTTAGTGGCAGGTATTCAATAATCTATACACCTATATGTCCGTGCTCTTAGTTTTACCTCAGCAAAATATTGGATCGGATTACTGTACTTACTGCTGATGAATCCCGAATATCAGTTAGATTCGTTTGAATTACTGATATGAAATATGAATATGTTACCATTATCTTAGTGAATACAGTATCAGTTCCATCACTACCCGCAGTTGAAACGTAAAAGATCGAATCAAAAGTGAGACGGTTAGGTACCTCCTGGCTCCTCGGGCGTTGACCGCATAAATTAGGTTCAACGCACACAATTGGTCTTCTTTAACCTACTTCACAATCAGAGTGGAGTTTGTGTAGCATATGCTAGCAGTGACTTATTAGCGCTAAAGACTGCGAATTTATGTCTCTGTATCTTTGTCATTGATGCACATGAAACACAACAGTACCATACCCACACAGGGTGTGTTTTCCTGTAGTTGTATCTAGTCCAGTTTTTATTTACGTGTTATTAAAGCCTGCCGTATCATCCCCCCTTTAACTAGATCTATGGTAATAGTATATTATTTATTCTGTGGTCTAGATGATGTTTTGATGATGAAGAGGTGGCGAGATGAACTAGACTCGTTGAATTACTGATATGAAATATGAATACGTTACCATTATCTTAGTGAATACAGTATCAGTTCCAGTATCAGTTCCATCACTTGAAGTTGAAACGTAAAAGATAGAATCAAACGTGAGACGGTTATGTATCTCATAGATACTCGGACGTGGACCGAATAAAAAAATTAGGTGCAACGCACACAATTGGTCTGCTTTAACCTTATTCACAATCGGAATAGCGTTTGTGTAACACGTGCTAGCAGTGACACATTCGCGCTAAAGTCTGCGAATGTTTGTACCTATCTGTATCTTTGTTGTTGATGCACATGAAATACAACAGTGAAAATGTACCTGTGTGGGTGTGTTTTCCTGTAGTTATATCTGGTCCAGTTTTTGTAAACGTGTTATTAACGCGTGCCGTATCGACCCCTTTTGACTAGATCTACGGTAATAGCATATCATTTATTCTGTGGTTATAGATGTTTTTTTGATGATGAAGAGGTGGCGAGACGAACTAGACTCGTACAAAAAGGACTGGCCATTAAAATCATTAAACAGAATATCATGGAAAGAAGGTAGGGAGGCTTTTGCCCAGCAGTGGGACGATTCAGGCTGATATAATAATAAAATATAACCAAACAATAATATGTAACAAACAATGATATATAATAGATGATGTTTTAACCTAAGGGAGTTCTCAAGATGTCTGTTTATATTGTTATTTTCTAATGAAATTCTGAATCATTTTAACTTTTGCAGACGAAACTCCTGAAACATGGTTCGAGCGAGAAGTGCATGGCAATATCGAAAAACAAGGACAAGATTGTCATGGAATCCTGCAACGAGGCCGAGACAAGGCAGATGTGGAGCTTGGAGAACTTCAACCCCGAAAGGTTATCTCCAGATCTGGTTGAGTAGCCGGAGGCCTACAACGAAGTCTTATTTATATAAGACGAAAGAGACTCAGAAAGAGACTTTGTGACTGTGACTAAGTTTTATTCTAACTCACTTGTTGTCAAACGCAATGAATGCTTCGTAGTGATTTAGGTTCTCCTACATGGTCTAAGTGAAGTTTTATATATTTTTTTCATTTTAACTTAACTTAATAAATATTTCAGTAATGCGTACAAAATTTAAACAAATCCAAAAGTCTTATAACTTATCTTATAATAAACAACTAGACAAAAATATTTAAAAAAAACTTTATAGGAATGATGACGATTTCGGTCATATTGTGTCGCTTCTACTAAAGGCCGTCACAGACGATTAAGGTACTATAATATTTGATGTTACGATATCTGCATATAAAATATTATAGCATCTTATGGTATCACACACGGCTAAGATACGATAATATATTGAAATTATTCATTCGCTCGCAGGCCGTCCTAGGTGCCACACGTATTTCTTCACCGCTTTCTATATACAGGATGATAAAATATGAGTTGTATGGTTTCACTATTAGATTTATTAGATAGCTCATCAGACGACGGTTCTGATTTTGAATTTGATATGCAAATTGCATTAGCGCACTGTAAAAGGTGATCAATTTGTATAGAAAATCACATTAAATTTAGAAAAAGTCGCGGTGAATTTAATCTTTACGCAGACGTTTCTACAAAAATAAAACAAACTTATTTTAATAAGTCGAAGGAAACTTTTCTCGAAAATCATAATTTGATTAAGGAAGATTTAGTGAAACAAAATACGAACATGCGCGAGAGCATTTGTACAGAACAACGACTTGCAGTATGCTAAGAACCATCTCGTTTACCTCAGCTTCCAAACATAAAAAACCGCTGCTAAATCAGTCCATTCGTTTGAAAGCTATGATTCACACCACTCCTCCCTATAATTTGAGGATGGAGGGGGGCCTCCATCCTCAAATTATAGCTATGAATCATCTTGTTTACAACAGCTTTCAAACATAAAAAAAACACAGTTAATTAGGTCCATTTGTTTGGAAGCTACGATTTTCAACCCCCCCCCCCCCTTTTCTTTCTCAGCTCCTCCCTCCCTCTCCCCATACATATAAGAACCATCTCGATCATATCAGCTTTCAAACAGAAAAAAAACGCATCAAATTCGGTCCATTCGCTCGGGAGCTACGATGCCACAGAGACACACACACACACACACACACACACACATACACTGATACACACCCTAAACTTATAACACCCACCTCTTTGTTCAGGGGTTAAAAAAAACCGTCACGAATACAAAACAGAGCAACCTGTAGAACATATGAGATATATTTTGTATCTTAAGATAGTATATTAATATATATTTTGTATCTTTTACGATATATTTCGTATCTTAAGATGACATCTTTTAATAAATTCCATATCGCTCGATATCTTAAGATACTGTAAGATGCAAATATATATTATCTTCGCCGTTTGTGATGGTTCATATAAATTGTATAGCGGGCGATATTTTACCTTAAGATAAAATATTATCGTATCTTAGTCGTCTGTGACGCGCTTAAACGCCTTCGATTGTTCTATCTTCGCGGTCAGTGTATCTTGTTCCGCAAAGGCTCAAAACGAAATTACCCACTATTTTTGCAAATTCAATAGCATTTTTTTATTCATGTTTGTTTTATATTATTTTTTTCGAGTTTATTTCTATTCGTGACATTTATAGTTTTTTTTTTCAGTTTAATACCAATATACATTGATACACTGCTGAATATAGCAACCCCACATCGAGCGGTTGCTCTAGCTACAGCAGCGGCTACCCGCCATTCTCACCAGGTCACTCCGCCTTTCGGTCCGCGGAGTGCATTCGAGAACTTTTCTTCCCTAATGGGTATCGGTTCTTTGAGCTATATGGCCTGGCCTGGTCACTGCCATTTCAATTTTCCTGGATAAAAAAAACTTACTAATCACTTAGATCATGTAGTGGAACTTGTAAAGCGATTTAAAGGCTGTTGGTAGTGAAAAATTAGATGTGGATGGCTTAATATTTTGTAGCTCTTAGAGAATTCACTTGTTGAACCCAGTCACTACTTGGCCTAAGATAATGACGACTGACCTGAATTTGAGCATTCTGATTGTATAGTTTAATATACAACCGTATGATAATGTATGTTTTGTTCCAATGTACTATAGTTTTTAATTACATCTATGATGAACTATATAAGCCCGTTATGAATATTTAGTCAAAAATATTGTGAATATTGTATTCGTTTTATAATTTTCTTTCAATTTAGAATGTCTTGGCTAGTTAATCTAGATGAGAGTTTACAGTTTTAAATTTCTACTTAACTCATATCATGTTGACTGATTTTGTTAAAATATGTCGAATGAATTTAAGTATGTTCAGAACTTAATCATATTTCCTACATTATAAAATACATGCCTAGATCCATTAAACACGTAATTTAATGTAAAAATAATGTATTCTGTGTCAAGTATTACAGTACCTACTGGTAAGTCTATCATCTAGTATTTGTATCCAATATCTTCATGTACATATCTTATGCATAGATATAATGTACTTTAGATAAAACTGCCGTTAATTAATTTGTTATGATCACTTTGATATATTGCTTTTGGTAAAATTGTAAGCTATCATAATATGTGATGTATTCTACTTGTACCTATTTTCTTAGATCGGGTAAAACATTTCCGGTTATTTATTTTCAGGTTTTTTCAACTTTTAGCGAAACTTCACTTCATAAAAAAAAGGAAAGGAAGGAGGGAAGGGACTCCTTCCATTCCTACCTTTACCTTCCATTCCTTCCACTCCAGCTTAGATCAACTTCAGGCTGGTGACATTTTCTCAATGTCTGTTTAGTGAATTTCCTTTCAATGTTTGAAGTATGTGATTTATTTTAATTGTTATTAATAATAGTCAGTTTGACTCAATATTAAATAAAATATTTTATATCTTAGGAAATTCTATGATAATTGTAAGTAGTATTACAATTTCACGTGTTTGTTTATTTAGATATATTTTATTCAAAAATGTGACTGTCTAAGTCAAGAGACGAATTTATTTTGTATTGATTACTATTTTATAAATCATAATTAGTTTTTTCTTAGGTACTTTTCTATGCGTGTTTAACACTTTCGAACACATCGTCATTTTTAACATCAGGTATGACCATATTAATTTTTTACAAAATTCTATGTAAACAATTTTAAACATTCCAACATCTGTAAACATTAACCATATTTTCTAAATTATCTAATACATTCCTCCTTGTGATCTCTATGAATGATTATCCCTCTGTTTTGGATATAACCATTTTCTTAGTTTATTAATATGAAGTAAATCATTTTTAATAATTCACCGATTGATATATTCCTCTACGTAATTACGTTAAAATGTTTATCATCTAAGGTAGTGTACTATGTACATTTATAATAACGATTGATTTATTTAACTTCTCATCCTTCCAAACTGTATTATTAAATAAATTACAAATTGTATTACTGTTTTTCCTAAATGGTTGCGTGTTCAATAGGTTAATTTTTATTTGTAAAATGATTAAGTAGAATAACTAAAACACATAGTTAATACTAATAAAAACAGGATTTCTGCAAGAAGCCAACTGCATATCCAAACCATTTTAAAAATATATTAGATATTGTTGAAATGAATACTTTGGTTTGAAGATTCATTGTTTTGATAATCGGGAAAACGTTTTTTTATAATTAGAAGTAAAATTACAGAGATTGTCAGTTAAAGAAGATAGCTAATGTCAGGCAATGATTTTCTTAGTTATCTCGCTTATGTGACACTTTAGAACATTATATTTTCTTAGTTATCTCGCTTATGTGACGCTTTAGAACATTATATTCCAGGATATTTTTGTTCGTATATTGAAAAATATTTATGTATTTTTAACTAAGCATTCAGACTTGTCACAACTTTAGTGATGAAAATTGATTTTAACTGTAAATAATTTAGTTTTTACTTATTAAACATGAATTTGTCTAAGTAGGCATTTGAAATAGTTCTTAATCGAACATTGTATAGGTAGTGTTTTTAATTTAGATATAACGTCTAGTTTGATATAGGAAGTTAAACGTGCCTTATTCTAATTTTAATGTAAATGTTGAAATTTCTGTATATAATAATGCGATGTCTCTGAATGTATTAAAATATAGGTATGGATAGATAGTGGTGAGATAGTGTTTGTAAAATAAAGCATTATGTTGGATTTGTATTCAGTTTTTTTATTCAAAATATTCAACGTAGAAAACCCGCACACCAAAAAATCACAGGAAATGAAGTAGCTAGTGTTCGAAACGTTCCAATAAAGTTACTGCAGCTATCTCTAAATTTGGACTTCATGTAATAATTTCTGATATTTGACTTATGAGAATTTTATTGGTAACTAATTGCTGCCCCGCGGTTTCATCCGCGGTGATGATGATGAAAAGTTTTCCAGCATCTAAAGTAACAAATTTCAGTAAAATCCGTTGAGATGTTTCAGCGGACCAGAAATTTGTGTGTGTGTGTGTGTGTTTGTGTGTGTGTGTGTGTGTGTGTGTGTGTGTGTGTGTGTGTATGTAACACACACACACACACACCCTTTCGTGTTTATAATGTTAGGTAGTAGGATAAAATAATGAAAACTAAATAAAACCCCATCAAATTGTCTAAGACAGAAATAAATCATTTTTTTGAGGTCTGTGCTACGCCTAAACCGACTAAAGTAAATAGGTATTGATGTTTTTTCTTATCAAGTTTTATAAGACTTAAAGTCGTTTTTTTTTAATTCGTTTTTATGTCGTACTTTCTAGTTTCTTTAAAGTCGGCCTAATAAAATGAAGTACTCATTCCGTTCGCTAAGAAAAATATATTTTAAACTACTGAACGGATTTTGATGAAACTTGGGACTATTCTCTAATGTGAAAGATACTGTAACTATTACAAAAATAACTATTGGAATCGGATTTATACATTCCTAGAAATACACAAAATATATATACATGTATGGCGACGAACTAGTGGTCACACCGTTTTGTCATTCTGGTGTGACCACGAGGAATCAGTTTTACTAGTCACCATTGCTTGGTGTGTCAATTTGCAATATGAATGAAGCATCTTTCATTTTTAGGTACGCTGACCAGTCAGACAGTCAGACAAACTCGCGTCTACGGTACTAACGAATTAAAAGAAGAGCGTAATTTTCCTTTCTCTATGCTACGTAATGTATGTTTTTTCGTCTGAGATGCAAGGAGGTTGAATTATGTACGGTAACTGGCGTTTCTACAGACCGTTCAACAATAACAATATAACTTGTCCCTTTCATACTATGTTGGCACTACTGACTATCAATGTAATAATGTAATGACAGTTGCCGCCGTTACAGGTAAGTAAAATATAGTTGCCAGAACTCGAAATCGATACGAAAGGTACCCCAATATACTATATTTGATTGGATGATGACGATGATAAATAATTTGTTTGTTATTGTTTTTGGGCATAACTAAAAAACTGAGGGTCTAAAGTCAAACAAAAATAACCCTTTCAAGTGTGGGTCACCAAACCTGACCTGACGTCACCTGACTGATTTGATAACAATTTCTATTAATTTATAAATGATATTAAGAATAGGATTTATTGTTCACATTATAAAAGCTTGTCTTTTTCTATTATCTATCTCATCTACCTTAATTTTTGGGACGTCCTGTTGGGAAAAATCTAGCAGTGCTACCAATTCCTGAACTAACGGACTTTTTATAGTGAAGAGACTGTATAGGCTAAGAAGTTTTGCAACCATTGACGTAAGAAATGACTTCAGGACTTTTAGTATGTTCACTCCTTGAGCAGACTGAACAAGTTTCTGAGGACCTATACCTGCTCACGCACACCCATCTTTTGGGCCATTCGTTGATCGAACTAAAAGTACTGGAAATACTCGAACTCATAGTGATGAACAACAATTGATCATAATAAAAGACTTTTAGTTTGTATCGATTTCATAAAAATCTTTTTTTCGCGCCCTGCCCATGGTCCACCTAAATTGTTCACCTGGTTGTACCAGGGGCAATTTTTTTCTTCCCGTGGTCCACTTCAAGATTGCTGGGTGTTTCTACCTTAACTCGGAGAAAGAAAGAAATACTGATTTATTTGAATACCGCATCTAAAAAAATATGTTCAACTTAAGTGAGCTATTATTAATAATATTAGCTTCTGTATATATTGTACTTATTATGAACCGCGGCTTCTCACGCATCAACATAATCACATAATCAGCCGACAAAAGGCTACTGCAGAACATCGACCTCCCCCATAAACGCGGTTGTTCGCAAACAAACAAACAAACAATGTAGAAGTTGGTAATAACCAACTTCTACATTGTTTGTTTGTTTGTTTGTTTGTTGGTAATAACCAACTTCTACATTCAATGTAGAACAAACAATGTACATTCAATGTAGAACAAACAACAAACAATGTAGAAGTTGGTAATAACCAACTTCTACATTGTTTGTTTGTTTGTTTGTTGGTAATAACCAACTTCTACATTCAATGTAGAACAAACAATGTACATTCAATGTAGAACAAACAACAAACAATGTAGAAGTTGGTAATAACCAACTTCTACATTGTTTGTTTGTTTGTTTGTTGGTAATAACCAACTTCTACATTCAATGTAGAACAAACAACAAACAATGTACATTCAATGTAGAACAAACAACAAACAATGTAGAAGTTGGTAATAACCAACTTCTACATTGTTTGTTTGTTTGTTTGTTGGTAATAACCAACTTCTACATTCAATGTAGAACAAACAATGTACATTCAATGTAGAACAAACAACAAACAATGTAGAAGTTGGTAATAACCAACTTCTACATTGTTTGTTTGTTTGTTTGTTGGTAATAACCAACTTCTACATTCAATGTAGAACAAACAACAAACAATGTACATTCAATGTAGAACAAACAACAAACAATGTAGAAGTTGGTAATAACCAACTTCTACATTCAATGTAGAACAAACAATGTACATTCAATGTAGAACAAACAACAAACAATGTACATTCAATGTAGAACAAACAACAAACAATGTAGAAGTTGGTAATAACCAACTTCTACATTCAATGTAGAACAAACAATGTACATTCAATGTAGAACAAACAACAAACAATGTAGAAGTTGGTAATAACCAACTTCTACATTCAATGTAGAACAAACAATGTACATTCAATGTAGAACAAACAACAAACAATGTACATTCAATGTAGAACAAACAACAAACAATGTAGAAGTTGGTAATAACCAACTTCTACATTGTTTGTTTGTTTGCCGTATGAGTTAGTGCTGGCTTCTGGTGTCAGAGTTTTTCAGGCCGGCCAAGGGCCTCTGACATGGCTTAACGACTGCTATTAATAACAGCCGGTACCGACAGCTTAACGTGCCCTCCGAAGCACGGAGCGATGGAAAACCGCACATAGCTCAGAAAATTCATTGGTGAGGACCGAACCCGGTATCGTTAGATTCTAAGTTGCACCGTTAGGCTATCATCATTAGTAAATAAACACTTCGTAATATACGTACCTAAAATACTTACGTGGCTTTGCCCACTTGTCAATAATTACTTACTTACTTACTATAAATAATTTATACTGCTTATAGATTTACCATCAAACTGTCAATATATTTTAAACTTTACCTTTTTACATTAATTACATTACTACCTATCTCATTAATAATAAAACATTAAATTCCGCAGTTATTTTTATTTTCCATGCTAAGTAGGTAAATGAAAATGAATATATTATTATTGTTAATGATTCGTATATGTTAAAAGCACGTAATACGTAATTAGACAGGATTAAGCAATTCACTGCAAAGATCTGAACAAGCATTCAGTCCGTGATACTGAATATAATCAACGTCATAATTGGTCGTAAACACAAGGTTACTTAACTCCTTGTCTCTACATAATTTATCTATAATGGTCCACAGACATGTACTGCACTGCGATTACGTAATTTTGATCGTATCGCACAGAAACAAGACATAAGTTCAAAAACTAAAAGCCGACTACAGTCGGGTAAAAAATAGCCTATGACACTCTTGCGATGAAAACGAATCGATTGATACCTTGCTTGTCAAAATTGGAGCAAGTTTTAAGTTTGAACACATAGCCCTTCCTTTGCTTCACTGTAGTCAGGTAAAAAAGAGCTTATGATACTCTATAAATGAAGACGATTAGAATGAAATCTCGCTTGTAAAAATCCGACCAAGTTTTTAGATAGAACACATAACCCTTCCTTTATTTCACCGTATTTGGGTTAAAAAAAACATGACACTATACTTAAAGACGTAGAGATAGTATCAATCTCTCTCTACGCTTAAAGACGAATGGATTGACACCTCGCTTGTCAAAATCGGATCAATAAGGGCGACCTATGATGGAACGTCCACATACCCACATACATACATAGACTGTTAAACTCATTACCCTTCCCTTGCTTCGCCGTAGTCAGGTAAAAACAGATTCAAACAAGTTATTCCGGCGCTCCGCTGTTGTTTCCTTGATGTTGAATGATAAACTTTGAAATAGAAATGTATATCTAGTGAATTATTAAAAGAGTTTTTAATTCACATAAACCATTATTAACATCCCTTTAAAATTAAAAGCATGTTATTTTGAATAATTATGCTTTTAGTAAAATGAAAGCAATTCTCCCTGGTCCGGGCGTAATCTATATAATTGCCTGTTTCAACCTTTGAGTTATTCTGAGAAATAATTTTCAGTATGGTTTAATGGAAGGTAGATAGATAGATAGATGAACTCTTTATTGAAACACCAAAATACAGAAATATACAATTAATAAACTTAATCTAATAAAAAACATGTTACAATTGGCGGTCTTATCGCTTAAAGCGATCTCTTCCAGACAACCGTGCATGGAGAGGATTATAACATAAATAAGTTACGAACGGTGGTTTTTCTTACAACAACAACATAACTATATCTACTTTAAATGAAATGACAAATAAATACCAAAACATAACAACCATACAGATATATACATATAAATATACACATTATACATACATTATATATATATATATATATATATATATATATATATATATATATATATATATAATATGTATAAATATACCCATTATACATACATAATCATATATACTTGTTTATGTATATTTTTATTTTATTTTTTAAATATATATAGTGTGCAGTAACACTGTCGATAATGATAATGGTGATAAAAAACATATTAAATTTACCTGCATCAATTTTTTTTTTATGTCTAACACCTTACAGCTCCCTTTCCTGCAATATATAAGAGTGATTTCGTGAAAAGCGTAACCAATGTGTAACCAAATTTTGTAACCGAAAGTGTAACAGGAAGCGCAGAAGCGCGCGCTATTTGATTTGAACAATGAGCTAGCGCGGTGCTATCAAGCTACAAGCCATCACATCAAATGTTTAAAGTGCAAAATGTAGACTTCAGCCTGGAATAGGAACTGAGGTACTTCAGAATTAACCGAGCATTTGCAAGCTGAGCTATCCGGACATACGGTTTTGTGACGAAAAATAAGATCTGTAGATTATATGAAGTAGTTGCTGATTCACAGTTGACCAATAAGCGCGCGCGGTGCTAGAGTATGTTAATGTTGCTTATTATCAAGGTGAGATTTCAGACGTTACACATCTCATATGCGACTACGGTAAGGCTCGCTCGTTTTTTGTTTTTAAATGGTTTTATTTAGCTGCCCTGTTTTTTGTTTTTTAATCGACTTCAGAAAAGGAGACGGTTATATGTTTTGCTGTATGTATGTGTTACCTTACTGCACGGAGGGTTATGTGTTTGGGTTGTATGTTTGTTCCTTAGGCGCGTCCTACAGCCTAAACGGTTTGATGGATTTTGATATATCAGGTATCATTGGATTCGTCTTGATTACGAGAGAGTTTTAGGATATATTGTTATGAAGTCTGAAGCGGCTTACAGCTGCCAAATTGTATTATCGACGGAACAATAAATTACCAAAACCTATCCAGTGAGGTATCAAAATAAAGGTATTTAAAAAGGACCATTTCAAAATTATATAATTCTTATAACTAAACATATTGTCTGTTAGGCTTCTTACAAAATTTTCTATTGTAGATTATTCAAGTTAATGTAAATATTATAGTCTAATGTTGCAATTTCAACTATTAAAGTAAAGTAAAATATGTAAATAAAAAATAAACATTACATTTACATAAAGACTAGCAGTGCCCCGTAGTTTCACCCGCGTCCCTCAGGAACCGTATATGTGTCCGGGATAAAAAGTAGAGTAAATCCAGGGTATAAGCTACCTTCGTTCCAAATTTCATCCAAATCCGCTTAGCCGTTTAAGCGTGAAGAAGTAACAAATATACACGCACACATACAAACACCCTTACATACCTATAAACTTTCGCCTATATAATATTAGTGTGATTATTTTTGCTGACCAGCCGGTCCGTTCGTATTCAATAATTTTGTTCGTAGTCGGTGTTTTTTGTATTTAAACGGTTTTATTTAGCTTGAGCTTTGTTGTTATTTGTATTTAAACGATTTTATTTAGCTTGAGCTTTGTTGTTTTTTTGTATTTAAACGGTATTATTTAGCTTGAGCTTTGTTGTTTTTTGTATTTAAACGGTTTTATTTAGCTTGAGCTTTGTTGTTTTTTGTATTTTAACGGTTTTATTTAGCTTGAGCTTTGTTGTTATTTGTATTTAAACGATTTTATTTAGTTTGAGCTTTGTTGTTTTTTTGTATTTAATCGGTATTATTTAGCTTGAGCTTTGTTGTTTTTTGTATTTAAACGGTTTTATTTAGCTTGAGCTTTGTTGTTTTTTGTATTTAAACGGTTTTATTTAGCTTGAGCTTTGTTGATTTTTGTTTATTTTATTATTTGTTTGTTCGTGTGAGTCAAATCTAGTAATTTAAATTTTACCCCGTTCCTGTTGACCAATTGATATGAAATTTAGTACACACCTTTAGTTCTGATGACAATACAAATATTTATATTCAGTATTATTGTAAATTCAAGATGGCGGCTGCCACAAAATGGCGGAATACATATAATTTTAACCCCCGCAATATCGGTATCAAATGAAAGGGCTTAACTAGTAGAATATTTTTCATCATGAAAATTCCCAATCCAAGATGGCTGCCATCACAAAACGGCGGAATCCTTTTTTTCAATCCTCTCAATATGGAAAGGGGAATTCCAAATCCGAATAAAAGCATAAATTGTCAAATGGCTCGACAAGTAGAAAACAGTAGGTACACTTTAGAAATAACTAAATAAAAACTTGAAAATAAAATAAATAAAATATATATATATATATATATATATTTTATTGTAAAGAAGATAATGTACTAAAAGCTAAAATAACATCGTGGGGCGAAGCGTAACCTGAGTAATAGAAAGACTCGCTCCACGTTTTTTTTTTTTTTAGATTTATAATACATTATCTCCTTAACACACTTCTTTAAAAGAATTTTACATTAAAAAAACTTATTTTATATTCGGATACATAAGGATTTAATAAAAACACTATTCATGTTAAAAATGTAAAACCCAACAATTTTTTGTTGGGTTTTACTTTTTTGTGAAAAGTGACATAACCTCAATAGAAAAAAATACATAGTGTTTGTTAGCTGTAGATGGAAAATAAATACTTTTTTCCGTGGGAATACGACTTATAATATTAACATACTTGTTTATAAAACTAGAATAATCAAGAAACGCAGAACAAATAACCTGTAACAAAATAAAGCCATCAAAGTTCCAGTCTCCCGCTGAATAAAGTAGGACCGTCGCAGTCGATTGAAAAGTTTCTCAACCCTGGACCGAACAGATTATTGGCAGAGAGTGAAATCGGAAATTGCAAGGAACGACTTCGGATCTTCCATTTATGGACTTTCGGGTCGATGAACCGCGTCTGGCTGCAGGCTGGGCAATGAAAGGCAACGGCTTTATACACCACTGCCACAAAAAGGAGTGTAATGTTTTTAGGATTCATGTAAGTTTGTGTATGTATGTATGTATGTGAGTTTCTTTATTTGACCAACTTTATAACTTTTATATATTTTATTACTTTTTAATGCCTGAAAAGATTTGTGTAAAAAAAAACAATATGGCAGCAGTATGGCTCAATCTGGAAAGCGAAAAAAAAACCTGTATTTTACAATATGCGCACAGATATGGGTATCAAATTGGAAGCCTCGATGAGCACATTACAACAATAAATAATTAATATGAAATAAAAAAAGTATGAAATAAAAAAATAAAAATCACGACTGCCCTGCCAAAAAACGAACTCAAAAGTCTAAAACAAGAGATAAATGAAAATGATCACTGCAGTCGGGGGACCTCTTAGATCAAAACTGTTCCACAGAACGTTCCCCCGACAGTAATGACAATATTAATTACCTCTTGTTTTTTTTCTAATTTCTTCTTCGTTTTTGGCAGGGCAGTCTAGTTTTTGAATGTTTTCAATAAAAAATAAAAAACAATTTGTTACTGTATAATTCTCATCAATAAGTACTTTAACTATTAACTTAAGAGATCGGCGGAGAATTGCCCATAAAATCGTGATAACAGGAACCATTTATAATTGACGTTTATTTTCACCATATATATGGTACTAGTTGCACCACGCAGCTTTTCCCGCGTGCGTTTGCACTCTAATTCGAAGGGAAAATACACGGATGACAGTTTTGTCATCCGTGTATTTTCCCTTCGAATTAGAGTTTCAAAAATATCCCTCTTTAGTGCACCCCTATGTTACTCAATCTATATTTCCACACAAATTTCATATATGCAGGTCCACTGATTTAGGCTGTGCATTGTTTGTCAGTCAGTAGGTATGTCACGGTACTGTTCTATATGTACAGATTTTTCAGATTGATATAGTAGATGGTAGTAGTAGTTATAAGAAGTTTTTTTTTTCAAAATACTTAAATGAAACGAAATGTAAGCGAATTGTATACATATCCATACCAATATATAAAAGTGAAACGTTGTCTGTTTGGTTGTTAGTTGGTTTGTTTGTTTGTTTGGGGAGCTTTCACGCGATAACCGCTGAACGAATGGATATAGCTTATACCCTAGAATAAAACATAGGATACTTTTTATCTCGGAAAATTCCACGAATTCCGTGGAAGTTTCCACGGGGAAACTAGAACATGTTGAATACTCGCTGTAAGGAACGGTTGCCATGGAAACGAAATAACAAGTCCGTCAAAAATCATCAAGAGCGTTGGTGCCACAGATTAAGTCAACAAGCCACGGATGCCATAACCAAGAAGTCTAAGTCTACTTTTGCATTGGTTTTTAATATCCTAGAATGACGTAAGTAGGCCTTTTTTTCGCGATAAACTGTAGTCCGCTCGGACGAAGTCGCGGGCGGGTAAGCTAGTATGTCATAAAAATAAAGCTATACGCAAAACTTTTACTTATAGACTTATTAAAAAAAGTCTCTGAACCTAGATATATTCTATCCAAATCCGAATAATAGCATAATTAATGTATAGCGGAAAGTATGGGCAATTCCTCTTTCGGACCCCTTAATAGTTATGCATCACACAGCTTCTATTAATGTTAATTCAAATTGTATTACTCCCTAATGATATTCTAAGCTCAACTCAAATAATGCGCACTCAACAAATAATTGGAATAGCGAACAGAATGTCTCGTTCGTCCATCTGAATGCTAGGTATGCAATCAAGTCGGAATGGCTAGATACAAACGAATTTTCATGGCGTTATCCACTCACTAAAAGAATTTTAAAATTAAAGCTTACGCTGTGGATGCCTTCCCCTGGAACTTGGCTTGTCTCACTGGAAAGTTTTATATACCCTATACTTACTGTGTATTTGGTAGGTACGTCATCTATTTGTTTTCCGCGCTTCTCAGTCTCTAAAGTACATATAATATTTTAG
This sequence comes from Alsophila aescularia, assembly GCA_946251855.1. Taxonomy (NCBI): domain Eukaryota; kingdom Metazoa; phylum Arthropoda; class Insecta; order Lepidoptera; family Geometridae; genus Alsophila; species Alsophila aescularia. The sequence goes on along the minus strand of OX276378.1, from coordinate 57,687,343 downwards.
AAATTATATTCGTGCACATTGTAATTTTTATTATTTGTATAATTTTTATTATACTAAAACTGTAACTGGGCCAAATCTGTACATTAAATATATTTTGAAAATTGTAATTGAGATTAACTTCATTATCGATATGGATGCCAAAACGTTTTTTTTATTTTTGTTTATCTGTCTGTATCTTTGAACACACATCACGCTGAAACTACCTAACGGATGGAGGAATTTTTGAACTTCAATAACTCATACTAAATCTAGCTATCTATACATAATTATAAAAAAAACAGTATGTAACAAAAAGTCTACACAAATAAGATTATAATAAAATGGTCAAGGGAACTTAAAATAAGCTATAGGTACTGAGGTGCGATTCTTAGTTCGATACTCCCCGTAATCAATGGCAACTGTCCAAGCCGAGGTTCGTACCCCCTGGGTGCCCTTGAGCAAGTGGACAAAACTTAACTTTGGCGTGCGCCTTCTGCGTCACGCATTGCGGCGGAGCACTTTTGCGCCCGCCCCACCGTCGCTGTAGAGGTCAGCTATAGACCAACAGCACATATCTTTGCTAAAAAATAATAAAAAATGGGGTGCAATTTTTGAATATCAGCGAAATGATCAAGTCACAGTTTCAAAAGTCGTATTTTTTAATGTCACTGGGTGAAAAAAAAAACATACGAATGATTTCGTTTAAGAGTGCCTCCCCCACTCGTTTTGAAATCACCCGGTGATATTTTTGACATTTCGTTCATAGTTTCATTCATATTAATAGCTTCCATCCAATGTTTTATGTGTTGTTTTCCTAAAATAAGAGTACCTAATGAATTACATTCCCGTACTAGCAGCAAGCCTTGAGGAGCCTAGTAATTATTGACATCGACGAAACTAAAGATGTCTAGTCAGATGAAGATACTGGGACTAAAGTTATGCTATGCATGAAGAATTCTCAATGTCTGTTAAGAAATTGCCTCTCAAAGCCAAATTGGATGTCGAGGAAGTGACGCTTTTATTTCAATTGCTCATAAGACAAGCGGCTTGCCTTCAATATAGAAATAAAGGTTAGTCAATGTTATATTGTATTTTCCTAACGAGCAGCCAACACCCAGCCGAAAACCCAGCTGGTAAATCCACCCTATTATGGGGTAGGGCCATGTTCAACAGTGGACTCCTTCGGGCTGATGAAGTGATGATTCCGTCATAGAATACAATAATTCTTTATTGAGTACAGTGAAAAAATATTATTATTAATTTTACTATAAATATAGACTTATAACACAACCCAATGATACTGGGTTCGCTTCTAGGCTCCGCACCAATGACTTTAATACGTTATGTGCAGTTTTGCATCACTCTGGGATTCTGAGGGCACGTTAAGCGGTCGGTCCCGGTAGCATTAATTAACGCATGTTTTGGAATATATACATGTGTAAATGTGCTTGGTGGCAAGCAACATTAGCTAAGTCAATGGACTATCTGAATAGATAATATTATAATGGTAAAACAATTGATACAATTTTACACATTATTGGTAGTAAAAATTTTAATTACCTTCTCTCCTTATAATCTTTCTTGCAGTCACAGACCATAATAGTCGGTAAGGTCTTTTGAGCCCCAACCTTTATTTACGGTATTGTTGCCATCATGTAGCGTTTTATTCTCTTTGTTCTACTAATTATTCACTTCTATATCACGTTTGAAGTAATAAAAGTAACACAAACATATATTTTTAATGTTTTTTTTTCGAAGAAACGAAAACTCGACTTCAAAAACAACTTCGACAAAGAGGTCAACCGACGAATCCAACTCGGATGGGCAGCGTTCGGGATATTACGCCATATCTTCTCGTCGCAGATACCGCAGAGCTTCAAGACGAAAGTTTATAATCAGTGCGTGTTGCCAGTGATGACATACGCCACTGAGACGTGGTCGCTAACTATTGGTCTCATACAAAAGCTCAGAGTTGCGCAGCGTGCAATGGAGAGAGCTATGCTCGGTATTTCACTACGTGATAGAATCAGAAATGAGGAAATCAGTAGAAGAAGGAAGGTTGCCGACATAGCTCTCAGAGTTTGCAAGTTGAAGTGGCAATGGGCGTATAGTTCGCAAAACTGACAACCGCTGGGGAATAAAGGTTCTCGAATGGCGACCACGAACAAGCAATCGATGTGTGTGGAGACCCCCCACACGATGGACCGACGACATTGTAGCCATCACAGGAAGCCGATGGATGGAGGTGGCACAAGATCGCTCGTCATGGCGCTCTTTGGGGGAGGCCTATGTTCTGCATTGGACTTCTAAAGGCTGACATGATGATGATGATGATGATGATGATATGTAGTTTTAGGATTTGGCAGATACGTTCTGTTTTACGTTTTACTGTCAATAGGAAAGTTTTCGTATGAAAAATAAAAACCGATACTTAAACTACTAAGTACCGATAATAATATTTGCTGCGTATAATGTAACGTAATCATACAATTGTCTATGATCAAAGGTGAGCAATAGTTGCATGTTGGTAGACAAGGATAATATTCAAAAATACCACTTTAGTGAAAAGCTGATTTCAAAGTTACCGGTGATATTTAAGTCACCGGTGATTTCGATATCAGGTATGACATTCAAAAATCACACCCTGATCAAAAATCTTTTATATTTTTTAAATGATGTTTGTGTATTTGGCTCTTTGTGTGTTGGCGCATCACGTAAGTACTAATGGTCCGATTGCGATGCGGTTTTTACTGTTGGATAGCTTAGGGTTTAAATTTTGAAGCCGAGCAATCGATAAAAACGATTTGACGTCTGAACTACGTTTGATGGAATTTGCTACATTTACATTTGGTTCTGGATTATATCCCAAAAACATGACCACACGGGCAAAGTCACGGGCACAGCTAGTTAGTATTATTCGTTGTCACCAGATGAGTTAAGACTTATTTTTAATAAAGAAACCAGTGATTATTCCGTATGTTTTATTTTTATTAGCAACCGATTCAGAACCGCGCAAACTTACACCACCCTGCCCTACTGATCCGATTTTGAAAATTATTTTACCAATACACACTATTGCAGATGAACAAAGGATACTTTTTTCCCCAAGAAAAAAAGCAAAATTTCCGTGTGATAACGGAAAATTAAAGGCAGACCGGCCAGTATTTTATAATATCAATCGCAATTTCACAACAATGTTGAAATGACAGACGAGGAAGGAATAATAACGACACAACTTCCACCAACTCTAATTCGGGTTCGATTCGAAAACTTTAGGGCACCTCCCGGTATTTTGGTGTTCCAATAGTCATTGAATACAGAAACTTTTTCATTTACGCTCTTAGACGCCGACTGAATAATATATGAACAGGGCTTGCGGTGGCGGCGGCTGATCCTTCAGTCTTTTTGGATTTAAAGCTTTGAATTCAATTGGCAATAGATTTTTAAAATTATGATTTATTGATTTTGGGCATCTTAATTAGTCTTAATTTTATACTTAGAACAAGTTTTTTTGTATTTAAAGCTTTGATTTCAATTGGCAATAGATTATATAATAATTTGGATCACGGACGAGATTCGAACTCCAATACTGTGATTAAAAAAAATATTTTAATTATTATGAAATTATTATACAATAATTATACATATTTACGCTAAGCAGGCGTTAACTGCTTTAAAATATAAAAATATAGATTTAGGAGGCGTTACCTTTCAGACAGGAAGTTAATCAATAGTAGCCGTGTTTGGTTGGTTAGTTCGTAATACTACCAAAAGATAGCGTTACCGTCCCCATAAGATGGATTCAAAGAAGCTAGTGGAAAGATTTGGTCGACGACGAATAGGTCTCGGTAGCCGATTTGGTAAAGGCATGTTGGCAGGCACAGTATGCGAGTTCGAATCTCGTCCGTGATCCAACATATTCCATTAGAAAATTATTATATATATTTAAGCTAAGCAGGCGTTAACTGCTATAAAATATCATAAAAATATGCCAACAGATTTTTAAAATTATGATTTATTGGTTTTTGGCCATCTTAATAAGTCTTAATTTTATTCTTATAACAAGTTTTTTGCTACCTTGTTGTAAGTTTACTGTGTGTGTATGTGTGTGCGTGTGCAGGTGATTTCATATTTATGCAGTAGGTATGGTAGCTTATTTTTTACAGCTCAAACTAAAACGACCACACAGCGGGGTAAGTACATATAGTTACAGTTCAAACTAAAACCATCTCACAGTAGGGTGAGATTTATTCTTGTTATTTATTTCCAAAAAGATGAAGGTACGGAAGTAAGTGCTTCCACATTGGCAGTGGAAGCTTGAGTCCATTCCGTCAATGAATAACACATGAGGCCCGCGTCTTTATTGACCGAATTGAAATGGTGGATTTCAAAATAAAAAAGGCATGATTGGTAAGAAGTAAGAAGTTTATCTGGCATAGTTAATAATTGAAATCATTTGACATGAATCAGTTCTCAATTATTTTGTATTTGTTAATAAAAAAACGCAATAATCATAAAATACCTATGGTAAATGAAGTGGAAAATATCAAGAATATAAAAAAGAAGCTGGAAAAACATAATAGGTACTTAGAAAATTAAGCATGATTTTATAATACTTTATTTCTTTAGCGTTGTCTTGAATTATCAAAGTTTTAACGCCAGCATTCACACCAGTAAATTTCAAACTATGAGGGATCTTAGCAGTTGTGGGTCACCTACATAATCTCTGTCCAAAATCTAAGGGTGGAGTCGCAATTCGTAAGCTAAAGTCAAAAAATAGTACGAGTACATACCCCTTGTGCCTTTTTCATAATATTTTTCAAAACTAACTACGAAAACGTATATTTTTACATAGCTATGTGTATATATTTGTGTGTATTTAAAAAAATAAGTCATTAAGGTAGCTGATAAACAACATTTTGGAAGCTTAGGTAATTATTGCGATGCCTTTGCCGAAAATATTACAAAATTACATTAAAAAAATTTTTTTTTGTCAATATTGCTTACACCACTAAAAACAATTCGCCGTACCTATGTCATACAATTGAATTGTTGAGACGTGCTGATACTACGGCTTTGAATTTCTTTATTTCGCAGCAGGAGAGAAAATCCTTCCGATATTCAAACCTTTTGTCATTTAATATCAGGCCAGGTGCCGCAGGTAATCTCTAGGGGAGGTTTTTTTCTCTTCTTCTGAAGGTTTAACCGCAAATCCTAAAATACATGTATGTATTTATACTGTGGGTTGCAAGCAGCGAAATTCAAGCGTGAATTTATCCCAAAATTTAGGTACTTATTTTGTTGGCGCTTAAGTGATGGATAATTTTTAAAAGAGTTTAAACCGTTTCTGATATTTTGAACAAACATGATATGAATGGCTTGTATAGTAGAATGGCGTGTATAGAACAAATATTGGTGTACAAATATTGTGTATCACAAAAATAGTTCCCAATCTATAACAAAAACTAAATACAACGGAAAGCAAGACTGCTGCTTCGTTTTCCTACCAATAGGCATCACTTCGTATAATATCTACCATTTTTTCCGCCCTTCTGCATTTCTTTGTACACGACGCTGCCGGCCTCAGATAAAATATTATACTTTAGTAATACACTGGCCTTAAAAACTTAGTACCACACTCTTAATGTCTGTCTGTTCGCGCATCACTTTTAAACTACTAAACCGTTTAAGATGCAATTTTCACTGTTTGATAGCTTAGGTTTTGACTTAAAAACTTGTCTGATTGCTATCTCGATCCGATGAGTGGTCAAGCAATTTAAAAAAAAACGAAAACTAATAATATTAAAAAGTGTGGTACTAACTTTTGAATAATAATAATAATATTTATTGACAGTATAAAAAAGATTACAAAATACATTTGATCAATACACTCCCCACTAAGATTCCCTGTCTCGGGGGGTCTATTTCTCTTCCAAAAGTTCCAAGAATAAAATAAAAATAATCTTAATTAATTGAAGTAGTTAGTTTTTTAGTTTAATTTTAATTTATTTAATTATATTTGTGTGCGTGTGTGAGTGTGCGTGTATATATTTATTGTGTATTTGAGGGTGCATGTTGTGTGTATGTTGTGTGAGAGTGAGGGTGAGAAAAAGCTCACAATGTTTATGATTTATGTAGACCTTTATATAAAACAGAGGAATAAAACTACTGGAGCCATTGCAGTCCAATTTTCACTGTTGGATGGTTTAGGTTTTGACTTTAAAATTGGTGTAATTGGTATCTCAATCCGATGAGTAGGAAACAAGCAATTTATTAAAAAAAAACTATTTATATTTTAAGTGTGGTACTTTCTTAGTTTTGAATAAAAATACTGGACCAATTGCGTTGCGATTTTCGCTGTTGGATATATTAAGTTTTGTAATAAAAACTGGTATGTTTGGTATCAATCAAACTAGTAAGACTGAAGCAATTTAATATAAAATCTAAATCTATTAATATTAAAAAGTGTGGTACTATCTTTTGAATAAAACTACTGGACCGATTGCAATTCAATTTTCACTGTTGGATAGCTTAGTTTTTGAATAAAAACTGGTGTACTTGGTATCTCAATCCGATGAGTAGGAAACAAGCAATTTAAGAAAAATCTTAATATATTATACATGTGGTACTTACTTAGTTTTGAATAAAACTACCGGACCGATTGCGATGCGACTTCCACTGATGGATAGCTTAAGTTTTGACTTAAAAGCTGGTGTACTTGGTATCCAATGAGTAGGAGCCAAGCAATTTAATAAAAACTATTAATTTTAAAGTGTGGTACTAAGGTTTGAAGGCCAGTGTATGAGCTGCCGGCACGTTTTCAAACCGCGAGTTCGCATCGCAAGTCGAAACTCTTGAAGCGGAGCCAGTCGTAAACAGTGAGGTGCGAGCAAGTGAGAACGTACGATGTGAATATCTTTCCTGATATCTGTGTTGAAAAGTTGCAGTTTTCTTTTGTGAAATTTTGAAGGAACGTCGAGACTTTAGTGCCTTTTAAAAAATAGTGTTGGCGTAGATCTTTACAGCTTTGGCCTATCCTTTTAAATAAAGAATCGAGAAATGAGTAAAGCCCGTAGAACTTGGATCCTTTTGCCACGTTTTCATTAAGTCACTTTCTTGTTTGTCTGTCTGTCTGTCTGTCATTCCGAGTGGAATCTTTTACCTCAAATTTCGAGCAGTTACAGTATAAACTATCGGCTGAAACTTTCAGGGTAGCTCACAACTCGATGACAATGCATTTAAAAAAAAAACTTCTGAATAGCCGATTCACGTTACACCGTGCCGGGACCGAGCCGTGCCCGTACCGTGTCATTTCCACCCGGTCCAGCGCGGTGTACATGAATCATCCTAAACAAAATGCCGACCGATATTTAATTTTCGGCACCGGGGCATGGTTCGGCTCGGTCGGGCACGCGCCGGGAGCGCATCGCGCACAGACAAACTTACATGCACATGCACATCATCATCATCATCATCATCATGTCAGCCTTTAGAAGTCCACTGCTGAACATAGGACTCCCCCAAAGAGCGCCATGACGAGTGATCTGGTGCCACCTCCAACCACCGACTTCCTGCGATGGCTACAATGTCGTCGGTCCATCGTGTGGGGGGTCTCCTCGCACTTCGCTTGCTTGTACAGGCACATATTAATTTTTATATACAGGCTGGATTTTTGAGACGGGACAGTACGGGCAAGTACCTTAACCGTTATAGTTACAGGAAAACGTTCCTAGGAGACTTTCCATAACTTTTTGAGATATTCTGAACTGCATTCACAGATTTTGTGAAAAATACTTATACAGCCAGCAAGAAAATGGTAATTTTACACAAACTTTTTTTTTGTTGCCTATCGATTCTGTTTCTTATAAGGATCAATGTCTCCACCGGATCAACTGAGGTTAGAGTACTAGAAAAATCAGAAATTGCAAAAATACTTTTTCCATACATTTTGTACGAAATGAATAAAATAAAATTCTAACATCGTCCGAATGCAAATTTTTAAAAATACTGGTGGCTCTAGCCTCAGTTGGTCCGATAGAGACTTAGATAGAGACTTAGATAGATTGGCTGTTTTTTTTTGTAAAATGCCTGTTTGTTTTATGACTGTATTTTTTTCCAAAATCTGGGAATGTAGGTCAAAATATCTCCAAAAGTTAAGGAGAGTCTCTCCTGTTGGAAAAACATAGTAAGTACTTACCAAATTAAATATGATTTTATAATACTTTATTTCTTTAGTGTTGTCTTAAATTATCAAAGTTTTAACGCCAGCATCCACGCCAAATTTCAGCTATGAAGGAGCTTAGCGGGTGTGGGTCACCTACATAAACTCTGTCCAAAATTCGAGCCGCAATTCGTAAGCTTATGAAAAAAAGTAGTACATAAGTGCATGTGCCGTTTTCTTAACAATTTTTCGTAACTATAAATTTTCACATAGATAGATATGCGTATATATTTATGAGTATTTAAAAAAAAGTTAGTAAGGTATATACATAGCTGATAAACAACATTTTGGAAGCTTAGGTAATCCTTGGGATGCCTTTGCAGAACATTCCTACACATACAACATTTTATTTTTTGTCAAAATTGCTTACACCACTCCAAACAAATCGCCGTACCTATGTCATACAATCGAATTGTTGAGACGTACTGATGACTTGGTACTACGGCTTTGAATTTCTTTATTTCCTGGCAGGAGAGAAATTCCTTCCGAATATTCAAACCTTTTATCATTTAATATCAGCCCAGGTGCTTTCTAGGGGAGTCTCTAGGGGAGGATTTTTTCTCTTCTTCTGAAGGTTTTTATGCATTGACCGCAAATTTTATAACATTTACGAGTATATGTATTTATACCGTGGTTTGCAAGCAGCAAAATTTAAGCGAGAATTTATTCCAAAATGTGGGTACTTATTTTGATTTTTAAAAGAGGCTGAATGGCTTACGCGTGTATAGAAAGACAGCCAAATATTATGTATAACAAAATAGTTCCCAATCTATAATAAAACTAACTACAACGGAAAGCAAGATTGCTGTTTCGTTTTTCCTACCAATAGGGCATCACTTCGTATTATATCTACCATTCTTCAGGTAATTTCTTACAAAATGAATCGGAAAAGTTTTTCGCTATTTCTGATATTTCACGTACTCAAACCTCAGTCAGTTCAATAGAGACTTTTGATCCTTATAAGAAACGGGATCGATTGGCATCAAAAAAAGTTTTTTTGTAAAATTACCATTTTCTTGCTGACTGTACATTTTTTCGAAAACTAAATTCACGAAGTTGTAGTGTATGTCAAAAAGTTATGGAAGGTTTCCTAGGAACGTTTTCATTTAACTATAACGGTTAAGGTACCTGCTCTTACTGTCCAGTCTCAAAAATCCACCCTAAATATAGATAACTCGCATATCAATCAACCAATAATTCAATTAATGATGGAAATACGTACACATTAGTCAGTAAAATCTCTGCTCAACCATCTGTCTAGCCGATGCGATACTTGTACAGAATAGATCGATATCAAGGCGCTTACTCAATATGTTGAAGCTCTTACTCGCTCTCCTTAGAAACAGACATCGCCATTCACCACCGGGTTGGCAAAGAGATATGCTTTCAACAAGCTTTCAACTCTCAGCTTTCCACCCCAAACCCCAAACCAGCACACAATTAAACTGAAATACGAGCATTACGAAATTGCACGCGCCTCTTGAGAGGCGTTAGTTGAAAATTTATGAAGGTCCAAAACGGGTAAACAGATTTCCGGTACTCAATTTAGTTGGTTCAAGTTTGTATTGAGATAATGCCTAAGAAATGGTATACTATTGTTAAGTTATGTTGTGTATAGTCCTGATTTTAGGCCTCATAGTCAAAAATATATTGAACGCCTCTTAGGTAATAGCTAGTCCTTTTTGTCGTATTACGAGTATGTAGTACCTCGAGTATGGACGTCCTCTTAACTAATGGTGTCCACTTGTCCCATCTCCGTTTTGCCGATGATCTGATTCTGATCAGTGAAACGGCGTCAGATCTCCAAGTGATGTTGCAAGATCTATAGTATGCTTCTCCTGGAGCTGGCCTGAAGATGAACATGTCTAAAACGAAAGTGATAACTAATATCTCAGGGGTGTCATTTCCAACTATTAAGGTTGGAAGTGAGACATTGGAGATGGTCACTAATTACGTTCATCTTGGGCACTGTTTATCTTTTGGTAGAGATCATAGATACAAGGAGATCAGCAGACGCATTCAGCTGGGATGGGCTACGTTCGGCAAACTTGACGATGTATTCATGGATTGAAAAATGCCGCAGTTTGTGCAAAACTGTGCACTAGATGCAAGTAACGCAGCGGGCCATGGAGCACTCCATAATAGGCATCAAGTTGAACAACAGAGTTTGAAATACGGAGATCCGAAGGAGAACCAAAGTGGAAGACATCGGATCTCGTATAATTAAATTCAAGTAGAGATGGGCAAGACTCTTGGCAAAATGTAGTGACGGTAGGTGGAGTAAGTCCCTGACAGAATGGTGACCACGTATAGTACAACGCAGCCGCGGAAGACTTTTGGCACGATGGGTCGATGACATCGAAAAATTTGGTAGAAAAGACCTGGCCAAGATTGGTTCAAAACCGGAATAAATGGCGGGAGGTGGGAAGAAGCTTATGCCCTAAAGTGGGCGGAAATGAGCTGTATATCATGATGATGATGATTATGTAGAGCTGGCCTCTGGTGTCAGAGTTTGCCAGGGCCTCTGACATGACTTAACGACTGCTATTAATCAATAACAGCCGGAAACGCCATCTTAACGTGCCGAACAGACAGACAGGACCAATTCTTTTCTTCAATGGTGGCCACCTACTTTGAAATCATAATTTATAAAATTGTGTGCCCTCGATGCTAATTTATTACATTTAAATTATTAAACTTTAAGTTATTCTTCATCCAGTTGACAATTTATACAACAGTTTCTTTTACTAGTTTACTATTCAAATAAATTAATAAGTTAACAAAAATACTGAATCCATTTTAATATTTAATACATAATGTTAGTGTCCCAACCCCGACTCCTTTTAATTGTTTATATTTTATTCCATAAATAAGAACTTTGAAACGGATATTTTGTTGTAGTAATCGGTATTATTCAAAGGTTTTTTTAGATCTCGTGAGGTGAGGCATTATAATTTAAAAATAATAATGATCCAAATTTCGTTCCGCCTTGCCTGACGCCATAATTCAAGAACTTAGTAACAGAATAAACTTATATATATAGTTTGCAATGTCTACGATGTCTTCTGCAGACCCATGGCAAACTTCAGGGCACCTCCGCCATGTGGTTTTTCTGTCAGTTGAACAAACGTGTTTTACATCCATGTGTACCATTATAAATCGGTGTTTTCTGTTAGACCTTATAAATAGGTATTTTACGTAAATTTCTGTTGTTTTGCAATTGTTCAAGTTTTTTTTTTACTATTGAATAACTTTGAAGTGTATTCATTTAGCTGTTTATTCTTCGCAGTGTTTTTTTTTAAGGTCGTTGAGTTTTTTGTTCCCGTGTGCGACGAATGACACGGAATTGTGCTACGTATAAATTTTAACGGAACTTTAGAATCGTGGCGAAGGTTTTTATTACATACTAGGCCCAAGGCCCAAGGCTTCGCACGCGTGGTGATATGTCCAAGTTAAAAGTAAGTAGTGTGTGCCATTCCAAAATACCAATATACCAACATTTGATCAAAATTTCTTCAGTCGACAAAAATATTTTTATCGATAACTCAGCTTGTACTCATCGGATTGAAATACCATTTACACCAGTTTTTAAGTTAAGCCCTAAGCTATCCAACAGTAAAAACCGCATTGCAATCAATCGAGTAGTTTTTATATTATATTATTCGTCTAGATTCTACATAAAATAAATTAGAAACCTACAAAACCATTGTTACAATAAAAACTGAACATGTAATAAAACGCAGTAAGCGGTTTTAACGCGATCTATTCCACTCACTCATCCTTTAGGTGGACAGGAATAACAGCTTATGGCAACTTGTTCTTATCAACGAATACTTGTATATTTCAAGCTCACCTCCTTAGAGACATCAGCTGATAATTTATGGAGGTGAGGGATAAGCAGATTCCGCTAATCAATTTTGTTTGTTGCAAGCTTTACGGCTTTGGATACGTGGGACCATGTTGTCCCGATGCGACCGCGAGTCCCCAAGCTGGGACAACTGCGGCCTACCACGTAGTTGTAGGGAAAATATACTTTACAAACGAAGTTACGTAAAGTAACTGACGTACCTATTTATTTTGTTCGGTATTTTAGTTCGTGCATAGTTAAAAAATATTATATCTCCAATAAACAAATAGTATATTTTACGGGTTGGCTATAGACATCCGGTACCGGCGTAGAGAGAGGGAGGTGGGGGGGAATGGAAGGGGAAGCGGGAAGTCTGCCACGACCCTCTCCCCCTTGCCAGGATTCGCTTAGTTTATGAGATAGGGTTGGTTTATAGAATGGAGCGGCAGGAGTAGGGGGAGGGGGGGTGTGAAGGGCTACCGTCTAGTACCACTCCCCCCCCCCCCCGGAGATGTTTGGTCACCTAAAACTGGAAAGTTTGTATGTACCCCCACTCTATGCCGGTACCGGATGTCTATAGTTTTAACTATTTTACTCAAAAACGTACCCAAACATTCTTATCATCTTACGTTCAGAATCTCCACGTAAAGTCTCTTTATAGGATTTTTTATTACTAGGGTTCGAACCCACGAGTATCTTACACCTATTTCAGTCAGTAGCCACTATTTAGAAGTATCCGAGAATGAAATCATCACAAATTGACATCACATATTATCAACTCCATGTTATGACATTGTATTTGTAAATCAATATGTGTCATGGAATCATTTTTGTTTCTACAGAGTCACATCAGAGGACACAAAGGGATAAACAAATTTCGCTAATCAATTTTGTTTGTTGCAAGCTTTGCGGCCTCAGAGACATGGGATCTTGTGGTCCGACTACCGAGTTGGGACAGCTGTGGGCTTCCGCTAGCGGCAAGGGAAATATAACTTACGGAAAGTTACAACACATGGGCAATGCTGGAATTATACATTTTGCTTGTTTTTTTTGTATCATATTATATACAGAGTGTAACATCGTGATGGATCAGTACTATCTCCGAAACTGTAAGATATAGAACAACTAGCTTAAAAGCTAAAAAAAAGAGCTTTTGCTAGTAAATTTATACTTGTGGGATGTGCTTAAACTTGATACCCATATTGTAAATATCAAAGAAAAATATATTTTTTTGAGTTGAAAATGGTGCCATACTGCCGCCATATTGAATGTTTTCAATAAATATATAGCCTGTGTTACTCGGGGGGATGTAAAAATTCTAATGATACCCCATACGTCGAAATCTGTTCAGGCATTTAAAAGTTATGCTGGAATAAAGAAACTCACATACAAACATACATACATACATATAAACATACATACATACATGAATGCTAAAAACAATACACTCCTTTTTTGGGCAGTCGTTTAAAAATATGTTCTAAGGAACCATGATTTTAGAAATAAGAAAAACTGCATACATAGATTTTCAAAAAAACTCAAACGCGTCTCGGGAATCGAACTCGGCTAATTAAATAACTACCGTTGGCTTTTTAATGTAAAATTGATTGTGTAGGTTGTAAGGAAATGCTGCTGTATTTACTATTACTATATTTATCTAGGTAAATGTTCAAAATTACAGTCATTTTCTTGAATACAATAATGAACACGTTTAGGTAACGATTTTTTTATTGCGTTTTAAACATTCCAGTGGTGAATTTGTGTTAAAATAGTCTCTTTGGCTGCTTGTAGATCTTCAGAGGAGATGTTACTGGTTTTGTTTACGTCAACTTCAAAATAGTCTCTTTGGCTGCTTGTAGATTTTCAGAGGAGATGTAACTGGTTTTGTTTACATCAACTTTAAAATAGTCTCTTTGGCTGCTTGTAGATCTTCAGAGGAGATGTAACTGGTTTTGTTTACATCAACTTTAAAATAGTCTCTTTGGCTGCTTGTAGATCTTCAGAGGAGATGTAACTGGTTTTGTTTACATCAACTTTAAAATAGTCTCTTTGGCTGCTTGTAGATCTTCAGAGGAGATGTAACTGGTTTTGTTTACATCAACTTTAAAATAGTCTCCTTGGCTGCTTGTAGATCTTCAGAGGAGATGTAACTGGTTTTGTTTACATCAACTTTAAAATAGTCTCTTTGGCTGCTTGTAGATCTTCAGAGGAGATGTAACTGGTTTTGTTTACATCAACTTTAAAATAGTCTCTTTGGCTGCTTGTAGATCTTCAGAGGAGATGTAACTGGTTTTGTTTACATCAACTTTAAAATAGTCTCTTTGGCTGCTTGTAGATCTTCAGAGGAGATGTAACTGGTTTTGTTTACATCAACTTTAAAATAGTCTCTTTGGCTGCTTATAGATCTTCTGTGGAGATGTAACTGGTTTTGTTTACATCAACTTTAAATTAACTCTACAGCAAAATAATCTAGTGGGGTTAATTTTTTTTTTTATGAAGGACTTTTACCCATTTTATAAGGTCGTTTGTAACAACCCATATTGTGTGCCGGTGCTCCATCCCGTTGGAAATACACTTTTTATTTCTGTTACCGATATTTGAGTGCCCTTCAATCGATAATTTATGATGATTATCTGATATGGTAAATAAAAAAACCTCCGGAAATGTATATAATAATTACAAATATTGTATTTTATTAACTCCCGAACTCCAAAATAGAGGGGAGTTATAAGTTTAAGGTGTATTGTTGTATGTATGTATCACTGTATGTAACAATTAATGCGTGTGTCTGTCTGTGGTATCTTAGCTCTCAAACGAATGAACCGATATTGTGCTTGTTTTAATTTTAGAGATAAGGTTTCATAGCAACAACCAACACAACCAATATCGCTTCTTTTTTTTTGGAATGACCAGGTACGATTTCCGAGACGCAAAATCTATGAATACAATTTTTCTTATCTCTAAAATCGACGCCGTGGTTTATAAGATTATATTTTCTGTTATAGTTTCGGAGAACTCCATACTGACCCTTCTCGATGTTACACTATGTATAGATGTTACACTATGTATAGATGAAAATAAAGAGTTAAGAATAGACCAAGTAACTTACGGATTTCCACCAGTAAAATCTTAATGCCAACCGAATACGAGCTTCGACCTGCGGTTTTCGAGTTTCGCTCTTAGCTTCTCCCGAGCTTTCTTTACCTGACTGGGATTTTTACTTTGAAAGATATCGAAACACTGAGACTTTTACAAAAAGTCCGTTGAGATTTCAAAGCAGATAGTGCCTCATAACAGACTAGCTGATGCCCGCGGCTTCGCACGCGTGGTCATTTCTGTAGGTACTCTTTGTGCTATTCCAGGACCTAAAATACCAATATACCAACATTTGATCAAAATTCCTTCATCCGTCAAAAATATTTTTATAGGTTGCTCATTTTCTACTCATCGGATTGAGCTATAAAGTACCCCATTTTGTAAGTCAAAATATAAGCTACCCAACAGTGAAAACTGCAACGCAATCAGTCCAGTAGTTTTTACGTGATGCGCGAACAAACATACAGACAGACAAACAGACAGACAGACACGAATTTTTAAAATGTTATATTCTTGTTCAGTAGCTTATTTTATGTATCCTAGACCATTTATTTTTTATTTATCTTCTTTGTACAGACTTTTTCGTTCATATTGTTTTATCATAAGTATAGATAACTTTGTTAAGAGGTTTACTTTATGGTCTTCGAGTAAGCCAAAGAGTATATAAGAGTAAGCAGCTAAGTTTCAAACGCAGTTGCTTGTTTATGGTTTTTGTAAATAAGATATAAAGAAAAATAATTGGGAACCATTGAGATAAGAAAGTTGTAGTGTGGAATCGATAAAGCTCATGTTCGTTTTATTTGTATGTAGACTGACGACCGAGCTTTAGAAACTGCCCCAAAACTATTTAATTTCCTTAGGTCTAAGTCTCGTTACTTATCGCAGTTATGTCTAGACATGGACAAATTAGTTCACACTGGTCATGAGTGTTTCTCTTATTAGGGAAATCAAAGGCATATTTCTGACAACCATTTTAATGGCATTATTAATTTAGTTTAATTCCGTTGATAACAGGTGTCAAGCTAAGATTACTAAAATAGGTAATAGGACCTACATAGTTTGATCTCAATCCCGGCGCTGACAAGTAATCTAATTGTTGTGTATAATAAAACCCGTACACACTGTGACAGAATGATAGCTAGACATAGTTTTAGACCTATCTATAATCAAGAAAAATTCCCTCACAGTGAGTTTGCACATTGTTTTCCTATCGCGCGAGCACCTACACGGTAACAAAACAACACAACGGTCTGTTACCAAATAAGGCCACGGTTCTATTCAAGATAGGGATAGCTATTATATCTACTCACCTGAGACTGAGTTCTAGAACTGAGACATTTACCTAGATTTTCAACTTGTAACTACAACATTTTGTTGTCTGTTTTTATTTGTCTTTGCTTAAGAGCAGTTTGGGGTTTCATCATCATCATCATCATCAGCCTGTGTCAATCCACTGCTGGACATAGGCCTCCTCTTCTAAAGCACGCCACTGAGACCGATCTTCGGCTCTTCTCTTCCAACTGCTGCCAGCCACTTTGCGAATATCGTTGCTCCACCTAGCTGGAGAGCGTCCTACGTTTACCGAGTTAGTATCATCCCTAACTGTTATCAGTCCTTCGACAGGTATGACCTGCCCACTACCACTTACTCAGCTTACTAATCCTAAGGGCTTTGTCGACAACTTTGGTTCTCTGCCGGATCACCTCATTCCAGATACGATCTTTCAGGGAAACTCCGAACGTAGCCCTTTCTATAGCCCGCTAAGCGACCTTAAATTGGTGGACTAGTTGTACCGTGAGTGTCCACGGCTCAGTTTTGTATGTCATAACAGGTAGGGCACACTTGTTCAAGACTTGTCTTCAAACTTTGCAGTATTGGCAACTAGAAGACTCGACGAAGATGAGACGACACTCGTTTCGTGTTTGGTTAAATTTAAACCACACCATAATTATCACAGAATGATGAATAGTACCCAGTTCTTATTTATAAGCCTTAGTTTCTGTGTAAAGATAAATTTAACATTTAAGAAAATATATAAAAACTGAACCGAAGGACCAACAAATTTATTAAATTTACTGATGTGGGAGGCTCACTAAATTAAAGCAATAAACAAAAGATTTAGTTGACGCCAAACTCAACTGATATGTATTGCTCCTATGCATCATGTCAGACAGGCGTTCCAGACATACCGCATTAGTGCAATTCATAGTAGGAAAGCATTATAATCGTAGCGTTACGTACGAAGTTGGTTATAGGCCTGCACTATTATAGAGAGAAGACATAACTTAAGAAATTGAATTCGTTCCATAGTATCTATGTATTATCTATGTGAAGGCTCTTGTATAGATACGCTGTTTCTCGTTGCGACTATTACGTGATAGAGCTTTGTTGCATTGGTCAAACGCTCTCTCGATTAAGATAAGTCTATCGAATATTATCGCCCATCATACCAGACCGCCCTGCAAGAACTGTTTCCCCGTACATGATTGTCCTATTATCTACACTATAATAGGCAAGATAATAAATAGGCTTCAACCACATTTCCATTCAATAAAATGTCAAGACAGGACAGTGACGCGCCCTTTGCGTGTCACACTGCGATGTATCACGAACAAAAGGTGCTCAAAGGTTGCTTTTCTGAGAAAAATATTTGATATTTCCTTCTTTAAAACGTTAGGAAATTTGAAATAGAACGCGAAGCGAAAAGAACAGGCCGCGAGGGGCAAGCAGGGCGCGTGCGAGTTGTAGTCCCGACTAATCGCCGCGACGCGACGTAAGCGCGGTTACAGCGAGTTGTCCACGCGCTGCAAGCTTGTCCAAGGCAAAGAAAAAATGTACTTCCAAGGTTAGGTGATGCCGATGGGCACAATAATTATTTGTTAATTATTAAATATACATGCTATGGTTCCGGTGCTGATTAGTATGCGTTGCAGTATGGAGTTTCATACAAAGCATTAATTTGGTTTTTTTTCGTTACCTTCTGCCAATCGTTTGACCACAATCTCACCTGATAGAAAGCAATGATGTGGTCGAAGATGTAGCGCGCTTGCCTAGTGAATAGGTAACTACCTATTCACTCTTGATTTGAACATACCTGGGTTATATTTTGCCGGAAACACTGACGAGAGCAGGGCATTCCACTCCTCTGTAGTTTTTATAATAAAAGAAGAAGCGTAATGCTTCGTTCTTGTGCAAGGTATTTCAACCATAAAAAGGTGGAGTTTTGCCGATCGTCTAGTTGTTCGGTGGTGGAAAGGTGATAGGGGAAGCAGATTGTGCAGTTCTTGTGCACACTCTCCATAATCATAATCCATAATCCATCTCTCACTCTCTTCACTCTCATCTGTAGAATACCGACACGCTTGCGACCTCACGCCGATGCGCCAGACATTGAAGTCACTCTTTACCAGAGTGTCATCCCCAATGAGCCTCATATCAAGTCTCTCAATTGAATCCAAAGCCTCAATCTGATACTTGTCAGAACCGTCCCAGAGTAGGCAGCAATACTCCATACAAGATCAGATGTGATTGATAAAGGTTCTAAATTTGTCGCGGTGTGCAGTACCGCCTAACCTTAGTTGAGGCGATGCTGAACCGGTGCCGAGGTTCGTTAAGCTTTGTTATCATATTTTTTTCTTACAACAAAATTTCTTGCAACATAACCAAAAAAAATACATTAACTCTACAAGGATACAAAACAATTTCCTGTAACCAACAAGCTTTACACAAAACCTGTTTAGAGAAAGCTATTTATTTTTGCCACTTGAAAAAGGTGTAATCTTGGATAAAATGAAAACATAAAAGTTACCCTTATTTGTACCTGAGAAAGGTACAAATCGTAAACTTTATACGACCAGACACCTTTCTCTTATTCGGATCACTTGAATGTTTCAAATAAAGACGTCGGACGAATTTTGAGTACCTACCTAGTTCTAGATATTGGTTCATAAGTTTATCATATATAGGTAGGTAGTTTTAAGTCACACTGCAGCCTACGCTATGCCAGGCCGGTCGCACTCCGCAATAAGTACAAATATTATATCTACACTTTGTGGCCGCAATCTGTGCCGCAATATTCGGGTTGACTCAGTGGAGTGTCGCTCGATAAGTCGCGCGTCGTGTGCTTAGCAATAAAGTACCTACTTACGTAACGTTTTTGTCAAATTTTAGTCTTTTTTAAACTATGAGTACCACGAAGAAACCTACCAGGTACTGCATAGCATTCGGCTGTTTAGTGATATAAATTACGACTTTTCATTCTTTACGCTTCCAAAGAATATCGTAAGGTAATAATTGTTATAACTACCTATAGTTTATTACGTAGGTAAATTAATTTTTACTCATTATTAAGCAAGGAATGCTGTCAGGCACCTTTATTCATCAAAATGCAATAGGTACCTATTAGGATATAATCATAATCAACCAACGACACATAATACGTATATAGGTATCTCACTAAACTTATCGGCGTTATGAAAACGGGATATTTTAGGATTATTCTATACTTATCAGAATGTTATTGTGTGTAATAGAACTATCAAAATAATAGTAATAAGTATATAACATAATACATTATCACTTATTTATTCTGTTACAATATGTAACTAAGTCATATCACATCACAGAATAATTAATAGTACAAGTACCTAGTCATATTATACAACCCTACCGAGCGAAAAAGTGACAGAGCAATTCTGAAACCTTCTAGGTAAATATAATTGAAAGCTTGCAGCACTGTGCGAGTTAAATTGCACTTTATTGCGTTGTAGCGAGGGTCTCTATGTATTTATATGACTTCACTCAGTTTATCCTTCTGCATTTGTACTATTATTTATTCTGTGGCTATGCTACTAAACACCGAAGTGGGGAAGAAAACAAAAAAATTATTTTCCATGCTAACATGCTAATAAACCATCCAGTTCCTAACTCCAAGCAGTGTAACTTTTATCTCAAACTTATAATACTTTAAAAGTATTTTATGAAACGGTTGCATAACGAGGGTACTAAAATACGAGAGTGAGTTTAAAAACGAACCGTAGGCGTTTTTTTAATAGAATCACTCGAGTGTTTTAATAACTAGTTATGTGCTGTTTCATACACTAGGTACTACACTCATGCAATAGGAACTTACTTTAAAAGAAAAACATGATGTAATATTTCTTGATTTTGCTGGTAAAAGATCGTTCGTCATGTTCGTTGTTGTTCCATGATGTCAGGTGGAGTCCAATTCTCCTCACGAACTCTGTTTTCCACATGTTTGTCACATTTTTAATCAGGATAAAACATTTGATCAACTACAAAAAGGACATTAAATTGGTTAGGTACTAATGTAAAGTAATGTATGGCACCAAAATTCAGTCCACAGCGAATTCGCGCGCATACGGTCTAATACGCGCTGCCATAGATAATAATTGGTGAAAACTCTCGTAGTGCGGAGCCAAATCGGTGCTTATATGGGAAAAATATATGATTACATTGTTTAGTTCAAAAAACAGAGTTATAATGTGTTTTTTTTTTGTTATTTCAGACGTGCCGTGCGTAAAGAATGTCATTATGCCGCCATTTTTGAGTTTATAATGCGGATTTTACGATATGAGTGTAGATAAAAATATATATTAAATACAATGATATTCAAAGAAGTAAGTAATCAACACAATAAAGTTTAAATGCGAGTAATGTTTTACTGTTTAACTTGCAAGTTAAGGGAAATAGATACCATCAAAATTCCTGCCTGAATATTTTATGTAACTTTATACTCAACTAGTGACTCGCCCTGGCTTCCCACAGGTAGCACTCACACCACGGCTTTTATCTTACTTTTAGCATTTTTATATCCGTCGTAATTTCTAAAAAAACACCAGGAAGCGTAATTCAAAATTTTTGGCTGCAAGGTTCGTGGTGTTTATTGACCATAGACAACTGCATTATTACTCACGTACCTACTTGACAGACTTGTTATTGTTTCGTTTCCATGGCAACATGTCATTCTGTTCCTTACATCGAGTAATCGTAATTTTTGTAAATGTTTGATACTTTGGGGTACATTATTGCAATTTACGTAGGGAACTCCAATTAAAAAAAAAAAAACCGCCCATTGTACTCGCTGATAATGTAGCTTTCAAAAGGCTAAAGAATTTTTTGAATCAGTTTAGTATTTATTGAGTTTATTCATTACCAACAAACATACAGAAATGCAAACATACAAAAAAGACAAATCTTTCCTCCTCGCTTTCCTCGTTATAATATTAGTGTAGTATATAGATTAAGCTTCTACATAAATAATACATTAGCTATCTCAAACAAACAAACTTAATAAGCCCTTCCCACACGGAAATAACAATTTTGTATCGACACAAACTTTTCCTTCCGCCTATTGTTCCGTCAATTTACTAATCCCTGTTGTTCAGACGTTATAAAAAATTTACGCGACCACTTTCGTAGTTCGCCCGAAACGCGTCTTGTAGCCACGTCCCTTCTCATGCTATAAAAGTGGAACAAAGGTTTCGGTACTGAAACATGTATACATCCATCTTATCATTGAGTAGTAGAGAAGCTCTATACAGAATAGTAGGGTATGACAGTGACCGAATGATAAGTAGTTAAATGAGTGGGATTGGACTCATAATATTATACGTTTGTAGGTTATTTTTGGGCTGGTCATGTCTGCCGCATGTCGAACAAGCTCTGGGCAAAACTCACGAATGGAACCCACACAACGTTAGACGACGACGTCGCGGCAGGCCATTTCTGCTCATCACATAAATGATTGCACCTTGCGGGATTCGAACCCACGACCATTTGATTCCGTAGTAGAGTCTCTAGCTACTAGATCAACCAGCCGTCTAACTAAAACCAACCTAAAACTAACTAAAAACAACCTTAAATAAACCTAATCTAACAAGCCGCTACCAGAAGGTTGCCATGTTGTATGGCAATGCTTAATCTTTGGTCAAAATAAATGCCAGCATTTTGGTCACATGTTGATTCGAAGGCCAGTGCCGTAATTAGCCTTTTATGCGCCCAGTGCGAGCTGCTATAACCGCTGACTTGAAATATTTTCTAATCATAACCGGTTCTGACCCCTCCAGGGTCTGCGCCCTATGCCTGGGCACCGCTGGCACCGCCCTAGTTACGGCGCCGCTTCGACCAGACGATTAATCTGAATCAAATTTGACACAGGACATATATGAATTATCTATCTATACATATAATAAAGCAATAAGAACGAAAAAGTCTGCACAATGAAGATTATTAAGAAAAAAAATGGTCTGGGGTATTTAAAATACACTATCGAACATAAATAGAACATTTTTAAAATTCGTGTCTCGCTGTTTGTTTGTTAGTTTGTTTGTTGGTAAGTTTGTTTGTCAGTATGTTTGTTCGCGCATCACGTAAAAACTGCTGGATCGATTGCGGTGGGGTAATCACTATTGGATAGCTTAGGGTTTGACTAAAAAACTGTTATACTTGGTAACTTAATCCGATCAGTAGAAGCCGAGCAATCGATAAAAACTTTTAGGTGGCTGAAGGAATTTTGATCAAATGTTGGTATATTGGTATTAGGTCTTGGAATAGCACATACTGTACTTTTAACCTAGAGAAATTAACACGCGTATGAAACCGCAGGAACAGCTAGTTTTATATAAGAAGACGGCTCTGGGTATACGCCTAGCTACGAGTATTGGATATATGCTCGAAGACGCCTAGGCAATTAAATAGAACGAAAGTTGAAGCTTAGGTACTCCGTTACTCTCATGTATTGTGGTTTATGCTTCCAAACATGGTCGCGTAAACTGGAACGCACGATATCTTTGTGACATGGAGCTTCGAAATATCCAGTTGGCTTTAGATGGCTTGCGTTAGCTTTTGAATTCTACGAAGTGTGTAAGCATGGGAGACTCACACTGTACCTATTGTGGTGTTGTATAGTTGGGTCGGGTTTAAATGTATTGGCAAAATGATATGTGAAAAAACGGCTTAATTATACGAGTATAACTATTGATTATGTGATAACTTATTTAAAGGTATTTGTGTTGATTGAAATATAGTAGAGTCCAGGGTGATTTTGTTCATTCAGAAGAATGTATAAAAGACCAGTAAGAAACAAAAAGTCGGTACTAAAAAGATAATTAAAAAACCAAACCGGCCATGTGCGAGTCGGACTCGCGCTCTGAGGGTTCCATACAAACTTAACTTTGCCGTTGGAAAACTGTTGTCCCCATACATCGACATAGGTTGCGATTAGTAAACCAAAGGTTTTTTTTAAAAGAAAAACGACTTATTAACGTTTGTCTTATTTTTCCCTTTGCTTATGCTATAAGAAATTGCTTCATTTCAAATTTCTTAATTCTAGGTCAAAGGGAAGTATCCTATAGGTTTTGATTCCCTTGCGAGTGTCAAAATAGTTGTGCCCCCCCCCCCCCCCCCCCCAGTAACAACGGTGATATTTTTTTTGAAAACATTCAATATGGCGGCAGTAAGGCTCCATTTTCAAATTCGATAAGTAATATTTTTTCGAATTTTACAATATGGTTATCAAATTGAAGGCCTTGATATGCACAAAGCTTTTTTTGTTATCTTTTAAGTTATAGTTATTTCTTTTGGGGTAGAGAACCCTAAAAATGGTCTCGAGTACATAAAGTGACGTAGTGAGCAAGAATATAAATAACTTCTATTTTTTTGTGCATCACGTTAAAACTACTGGACCGATTGAAATAATGTTTTCATTGTTTGATAGCTTAAAGTTTGACTTAAAATCAAATAAACTTAGAATTTCGATGCGATGAATAGAAGCTGAGCAATCGTTAAAAATCTAATTGACAGTTGAACGAATTTTAATGAAATTCAATATTTTTTAGTTCATAGGTACTTTTATCCAAGGAAAACGTTTACGAAGGCATACCTGCGGGCAAAGCTAGTACATAGAGAAATGTTAAAACGTTTAATTATTAGTCAAAATCATGTTGTTAAACAAACTCAACTCTAAAATATTTATTGTAAAGAACTTAAAGCCGCGTTGACACGATCAGAGTCTGCTCGGTCCGAGTAGACTCATACGAGTTGGCTTCATACGAGTGTACACGGATAGCTGTTTATACGTATCTAAGCGGACTCGTACATACCCAGTGTCACACTCACTTTTTACCCGACTACGGCGAAGCAAGGGAAGGGTACTGAGTTTAACAGTCTATGTATGTGGGTATGTGGATGTTCCACCATAGCTTCGCCCCAATTGGTCCGATTTTCACAAGCGAGGTGTCATTTGATTCGTCTTCATGTTTAGAGTGTCATGGGCTTTTTAATGTATTATTTTTTATGAATAGTATTTGTTTCGAAAGACGTTGAAGAGACGCTTGTAAATTTTTAGTGGCCGCCATTTTGTTTCCTTACTCGTATACGAGCTAGCTCGGATGAGTAGAACGCGGTCCGAGTCTACTTTGATCGGATACCGTCATCCGATTGTGCTCGGATTGTGGGTTGCCACAATACGAGTGGCATCCGAGTAGGCATCCGAGTGCGATCGGACCGAGCAGGCTCGGATCGTGTCATCATGTCAGCCTTTAGAAGTCCACTGCTGAACATAGGCCTCCCCCAAAGAGCGCCATGACGTGCGCCATCCTGTGCCACCTCCATCCACCGACTTCCTGCGATGGCTACAATGTCGTCGGTCCATCGTGTGGGGGGTCTCCCCACACTTCGCTTGCTTATTCGTGGTCGCCATTCGAGAACCTTTATTCCCCAGTGGTTGTCGGTTCTGCGAACTATATGGCCTGCCCATTGCCACTTCAACTTGCAAACTCTGACAGCTATGTCGGTAACCTTCGTTCTTCTACGGATTTCCTCATTTCTGATTCTATCACGTAGTGAAACACCGAGCATAGCTCTCTCCATTGCACGCTGCGCAACTCTGAGCTCTGAGTATGAGACTAATAGTTAGCGACTACGTCTCAGTGCCTTATGTCATCACTGGCAACACGCACTGATTATAAACTTTCGTCTTGAGGCTCTGCGGTATCTGCGATGAGAAGATCGTGTCAACGCGGCTTTAAATATCTCACGAACAAGAAGAAAAATAACATCTTGAAATGTTTATCATTAATAAATAATAATTTCTTATTATAATGACGATTCTGTTCTGAATTTCAGGTTATCAAATATATTTTTTTACGGACTCGTTTGACCTCGATCACACCTGATGGAAAGATGAAGTAAGACGATGTGGTTGAAGGTGATACCGCAAAAAATAGTTAATTGTCATGCATATTTATAGGAGAGCTGCTAAGTTTGGAGTTTATCTGAAGGACAATATTCGTAAAGAAGTAACCCGACAGAAAACCGACATAGCTCTAAGGATAAGCAAGCTGAAGTGGCAGTGGGCTGCCACTTCAGCTTGCAAGATACCCTGTGGTTTTTGCCTGACGACCTGTGAAAAGTGTCTGGTAAAAACTTGATGCAGAAAACGGAAGACTGATCTCAGTGGCGTCCATTAGGAGAGTTATATGTCCAGTAGTGGAAAGCATAGGCAGATATTAATTAAGAGAAGAGTGAAAAATGAAATTCAATTACACAGCCTAATAATAGCGGCAAACAATGAAACTATAGAACTATCTTGGCATCATCATCACATCAATGCCATACAAGAACGAAAGCTAAAGCAAACTAATCACGACTAATGCACTAATGTCGCACTAATGTCGCACTAATGTCTCGAAAACAAAAGAAAGCAGAGATCTTTTACCAGTCCATCAGCACTAATGATTCCTAACTTCGTAGCTCTTAGTGACAAGTATTGTTTCCCGAAGTGGTTGGTACTCGCTAGAGATAAGGCCCGCGAATCCCTTTGGGCGCGATAAGGTCCCGTCAATGCTCGAAGTCGTCGTCCCACAAAAACAAGGGTAAGGTTAATATTTTTTCCAAGAAAAAGCGATAAATTCTCATTATTCCCCTCAAGTTGCCACTCACTCTTTCTCTTAGTTATCTGAATAAACATTGTGCGAAAATTGCGGTACAGAAGAAGTTGGCCTGCCAGTATTTTGGAAGATTCGTGTCATAGTACATAGAATCTTTACATTAAAAAAACCATAGGATGGTCTGTGTTGTGCCTGAAATAAGATTGTATTTGTTATTCATTAGACTAACGAACTAACCATAATTTATTTGATTCTAGATATAAACGGTAGTTCCATTTATAATCTCGGATCTAACATTAGGTAATTTATAACTTGGAAGTGTTCACTATTTCATGATTGTTTCTTTTTACACGCTTTATATTAGCTTCAATTGTATGTTTGTATGTTTATAACCGACTCCTTTGGACGCTATTTTGACCCACTTTAAACGGTCAGATTTCTTTCAAATTTTGCACACCTGTCAAAGACCGATGACAATGCAATAATATAGTTAAATTTTCTATAGAAGCGTGTTTTTAAGTTTTAAAACTATTTAATTATTTTTCAATTAATGTATTGTTTGTTTGTTAGTCATATGAGGTAGTGCTGACCTCTGATGTCAGTGTTTGTCAAGCCGCCCGAGGGCCTCTGACATGGCTTAATGACTGACATGGCTTGATCAAGAACAGCCGGGACCGACATCTCAACGTGCCGGAGACTAAGTTTTGAATCCGGTATCGTTGGATTCTAAATTGCACTATAGAACCGTTAGGCAACCATCGCTCTGGTCTGATAGAGTGATGGTGGACTAATGACTTGTCTAAGTTATGTGCGGTTTT
Organism: Alsophila aescularia; assembly: GCA_946251855.1. Lineage (NCBI taxonomy): Eukaryota > Metazoa > Arthropoda > Insecta > Lepidoptera > Geometridae > Alsophila > Alsophila aescularia. Next base: position 57,660,472 of record OX276378.1, on the reverse strand, counting down.
CCATCGTTCCGTGCTTCGGAGGGAACGTTAAGCTGTCGGTCCCGGCTGTTATTGATTAATAGCAGTCGTTAAGCCGTGTCAGAACACGGCTTAACGACTGCTATTAATCAATAACAGCCGGGACCTCTGGGCCCTCGGGCAGCTTGACAAACTCTGACATCAGAGGCCAGCACTACCTCATACGACAAACAAACAAACAACAATTAATGTATTTATTTGTAAAATATTGCCTATAGAAGAGTCTAATGTAAAATCTTTTAAAGAAAACAGTAACCACAAACAAAAAAATCCTTCCGTGGTAATTAGGGAACCAATTTACACTATATATCAATTAAATAAAACTTTGGCTTAATTTAAATGGATGGATTTATAGATAGATACTACTACTTCAACATATTTACTTCTGTTCTCTGTCTAGTAATTGGCTTAACCTTTAAGTCCATTTATATTTCAATCGATCTGACATTCATTATTTGCCGTTTTTATATCGAAGCAATATTTTACAAATAAATACATTCTGGCCTTCAAAACTTGGTACAACACTTTTAAAATTAATAGAGTTTTTATTATATTGCTTGGCTCCTACTCAAGCGGTTGAGATACCAAGTACACCAGTTTTTAGTTCAAAACCTAAGCTATCCAACAGTTAAAATTGCAGTGCAATCGATCCAGTAGTTTCAACGCGATGCGCGAACAGACAGACATTAAAAGTGTGTTACTTAGTTTACTAAGACCAGTGTAGTTACCACAAAAGTGGAGCAAAGAGCAACGAGATTAGGTCAAGCGGTCCGCTTCGCGTGTTAGTGTTATGTGTGGACTTGAGTAACCTATAAAGACAGAAACTAGCTGCCTCTAGTCGAGTGGCAAACATCCCATCGTAACTTCGCTGACCAAATCGAACCATCTGATTTGAACTTTGTCATTTTTGTAGATCAAGCTAGAAAACTGCTGTTTAAAAAGTTTATTCCAGATTAAAACCAACATTCTTAGCTAGTGGTTCTGTGAGCTTTAGACCTCGCGCGCACAAACTTTTTTTGCAAACAAATCTAGGGGTGCACAGTAGGGCTATATATTTACCTTAATGTAAAACTAACATTAATAACCAAGGTTCTCCATCAATCCCTACCTAGTGCGCACTAATTCCACTGGTAAAAACCTAAAAGTGAGAAATTTACTGCATTTTGAGGAGCTATTCGGCTCAACACGTCGAAGATCCTTATCAGATATTCACCAAATTTGTATCAGACCAATTAAAAGTACCTTTCTAATAAAAAAGAACCATCGAAATCGGATCTAATAGGAGATATTCAGTGGCCCTCTTTTGGCCCCTTTTCGGGGGAAGTGCCCCCCCCCACCAATCAAAAATCCCCGAAGATTAAAAATTCTAAAAATTCGTTTGATTTGTATACCAAGTTTCGTCTAGATCGGTTGTGAAATGCGGCCTGTAGAGAAGAACAGAGATCCAGACTGACATCCTGAAGGACATACGAAAGCATTTTTGCTCAAGCTGAGAGACGCTTCGCTCGCGCTTCGCGCTCTTTAGGTCAATAAAATTTCAAGCTCAAAATCTTAGCTGCGCTGACATTAATAAAACCGTCTCTCGAGCTATTTAAAACAATACCTTCCTAATATCAACAGTACGAATACAAAGCAAGTAAATAATTTATTTTCATAGTAATTGATGAATATTTTAGTAGTTCGTTGGTTCTAAGTTGGTTCTGTTCTGATTACGTAAAATTTTACTTCGTCTATTCTTCACTTCTCAAAGCTATTCCTTTCTCGCTACAAAGAAATTTGTATAAATAATTAATTTAAAACTGTTCAGAAAAGTACTTCTTTTTTTTGTATGAAATAACCTAAAAAAAGACCGAGTCTAAACCGCGGAATAAACGAGTGAAGCAATTTGTAATGATTTGTGGTTGATACAAAATTTCATCACAAAAGACTGCATTGGTTTTGACTTTTCACGAGAACTTGACAGAATGAACACGACTAACAACGTCGAGGCGTTCGATTGGTATAGCATGGTGTACGTGTGAAGTTTATGCGTACAAGCGGATCGGCATATCTTGGGTTGGGTGCTTCACTTTAGATTTGGCGGTGTAGACTCCGTCTTTTTTTCATCATCATCATGTCAGCCTTTAGAAGTCCACTGCTGAACATAGGCCTCCCCCAAAGAGCGCCATGACGAGCGATCTTTTGCCACCTCCATCCACCGACTTCCTGCGATGGCTACGTTGTCGTCTGTCCATCGTGTGGGGGGTGTCAATACCCTTCGCTTGCCTGTTCGTGGTCGCCATTCGAGCAGATTTGTTCTCCAGCGGCATTTCCCAAGAATCGATAACCGTTGGGGTAGACGAGTTCTCTAGTAGAGACCACGTTTAGGAAAACGTAGTGAAGGACACTCTGTGGCTAGGTGAAGTGGCAACCTGCGAAAAGCGGCAGGAAGAAAATGAATGAGGAGAGCAATGTAAAAGTTTTCCCGCCGCGACTTCGTACGCGCGGACCACAGCTTATCGCGAAAAAAAGCATCCTATTTCTACTAGGATATTTAAAACCAATGCAAAAGTAGATAAAGCACCAAGCAAAGCTCTTGATGTTTTTTTACATACTTGTTATTTCGTTTCCATGGCAACCACAGACCATTTTGTGATGGCAACCGTTCCTTACAATGAGTAATCAACATTTTCCAGTTTTCCCGTGGAAACTTACAATTTTCGGGATAAAAAGTATGCTATGTTTTATTCAAGGGTATAAGCTATCTCCATTCTAAATTTCATCAAAATCCGTGTAGCTGTTATCGCGTGAAAACTCCCCAAACAAACAAACAAACAAACAAGGAGAAATACATAAAATAATATTAATAGATCAAATCAATAATATTAGGTAAACTCAGTATGCTTTGAGTTTGAAACGGAAATTACCTTTTCATTTGCCAACTGTTTTAAATCTCACACTGGAAAAGCCGGTGCTTCGGAAATACGCCCGTTAGAGAATAGAGCTGAAGACCGAGCTCAGTGGCGTGCATTAGGAGAGGCCTACTACGTCCAGCAGTGGACAAATATAGGCTGATGATGATGATGATAATGAAAATGGCTGTGACATACAGACTGACGTACAAACGGACAAACGGGCATGACGAAACTATAAGTTTGTTTGACTATGCAACCCTAAAAACACGAAACGAAACACCAGCTGACTACGTCGAGTTAGCTGAACAGTTTCCCTCAGGCGTTCAACTTTTACTCTGCTGACCCATTACCTAGTTTTTCGTTTTGTTATCAATCCAAAGTTACTCAGTATACGGTAGGCACACAGGCCGGTGCGGTGGGGAATCGGGAATCCGCTTGCTTTACGTAACATTGCTTTGGATCAAAGAGGAGACTTGAAATAGGTGCCTGTTTTGACGGTAGACTTGGCATTTTATAACAAAATAATCGACAATGTTTTATTCTATTTTATTTTATTTATTTAGACGCACAAAACACATTACAATTAACAAATAATATGAAATAACAAAAATACAGTTTTGATCTGGATTGCAACATAAATACATATGCGTACAGCTAATCAGAGCAACCATAACAAGCAAGACTGGTATAAACATGTTCAAAGCTAGGTTGAAGACAAAGACATTACATACAATTTACATGGAAAATATGAATGTAGATATTCTATTAATAAAGTTTTCTGTTTATAAAGTTAGATAATAAAAATTAGAAAACTGCAAAATTATCTACATGCCGAACACAATACGTCATGTTACCATTAAAATAATGACATTATATGCAGACATGCAACAAAATAAAATTAAAAACATATTATGTTAATGATATGGTTTGGATATCCAAGGCGCCACTGTTAGCGTCTGAGATAGTCAAATTATGAAAATGGAGGACCTCCTTAATATTTTTTATAAAAATGCTTAATTAGGGACTAAAAATGTCAAGTTTAATATTGTATTTTTTTGCTAATTCGTTGTACTGACGAGCCATCCTAGTCAATTTCTGTTTTAGAGACATTTTCAAAATTTTACGATTAGATGTATATTGCTTTGCGGAAAATCCTGGTGGGAATCAGAGTTGATAGAGAATAACAATTTTTAAGCTTTTCTTCTTCTTCTTCTTTCGGTGCCTCTCCACTACTGGAGGTTGGCTGTCAGCTCCGAATATCCCTCTCTGTTTCTCGCCAGTCGAAACAGCTCTTCTACGCTGGCAATTCCAGTCCACTCTCAGACATTCTTTAGCCACGACTTTCTTTTCCTGCCAACGTTTCTTCTCCTGCCAACGTGGCGCTTCCGTTTTATCTTTCCCATCATAATAATTTGGAGAAGGCGGTAGTGATCATGCCTGAGCACATGTCCATGAAAACTATTTTTTTCTTCTCTTGATGGTCAGAACAAGTTCTCGGAATTTGTGCACACGTCGTAAGACCTCTTCATTTGTGCTTATTTTTAGCATGCGGCGGTAGAACCACATTTCCAGAGCCTCAAGTTTCTTGCGAAGGTCCTCTTTGAACGTCCATGCTTCGCATCCATAAAAAATTAGTGTCCTGATGTAACATTGGAATATCCTTACTCGAAGGCTTATGTACAGTAGCTTGAGGCACAGTATTTTATTCATCTTATTGAAGGATGCACGGAAAATTTCAATCCAGGTCCTCACTTCCATGTCGGATTCCCATGTTTCATTTATCTACATGCCAAGGTACTTGTACTTGGAGACCCTTTCAATTTTTGTGCCAGCAACTTGAAACGAATGTTGTAGGCTGTTATTGCGGGATATGACCATTGTTTTGGTTTTTGATATTTTCATAGACAAGCCTGCATATCTGCTATAGGTACTCGTAAACTTTATCCACCATCTTCTGTAAATTTTCAGGTTTAGGCGCAGGACGGTGTCGTCTGCGTATCTGATATTGTTGATAACTTGCCCGTTAATAATTACACCCTTATGCTCTAGCGCTTCAGAGATAATGGCCTCTGAGTACAAGTTGAATAATATCGGCGACAAAATACATCCCTGCCTCACACCCCGACATATGGCAACCTCTTCTGTCTCTTCACCATCCACTCTAACAGTGCCAGTCTGATTTCAGTTTATGCAAACGACGAATAAGTATCCCGTGAACAACACGGTCGAAAGCTTTCTCGTAATCTACAAAGCATAAGATAAGATCCGTTTGCATGTCTCTACATTTTTGAATAAGAACATTTATAGCGAAGAGCGCCTCTCTAGTACCTACGCCAGGTCTGAAGCCAAACTAGTTCTGCACTATATGCTCGACACAGCTTACTCTAATCCGTTCGTGTACAATTGGGAGAAATAACTTCAGCACTCATCAAGCTAATTGTGCGATACTCTGTGCACTTTTTAGCCGTTGATTTCTTTGGTAGAGAGATGAAGGTGGATTTAAACCATTGTTTCGGTTAAACTCCAGTGTCATAGATGTGGTTGAACAGGTTGGTCAGTGAGCCCACGAAGTCATAGTCAATAAGCTGGAGAATCTGTACATGAATTTGATCTGGCCCGGGGGATTTTCCAGATTTAGCTCTCGTGAGCGCCCTAATCACTTCTGATCTTAATATGGGAGGGCTATCTTGGTTGGTTTTAAGCTCACCTTACTTTTTATCAAGTGTTTCCTAAATTATGCTTCTACCTACAAATGAAAAGGTACCTATCATTGATGCCCCATTTTTAAACCATGTTAAACGATAGAAAAGTCGTTAACGAACTCATGCGGCCTGACTAAAAAAACTACAAACCACTTCAGATATCTCCCATTCCATGCTAACCAAACACTTGTCGAAGTAACTCCCGAATCTATTATGGATTCTCCACCCCAATATTCCCTTCAAGGCCGCTGACCCTTTGATCTGCCTATTTACCACCTACATAACTCAACTTGACAGACCTATAATAAAAAAATCTGCGAACCGTAAAAGCCCTCCATTTACAAGGGCTCGAGATGTAGCATCTATTGTCGATGTTTTCACAATAAGAAAAGTTTTTCCGGCTTCTTTTCATCTGCGTGTCATGCATTAGTAGGTTGTTAGGAGGGAAATACTAGCAGTATTTTTTGTTTTGGTTATTTGCAACCCTTTTGGAGCTATCATACTAAACAATTTAGTTTAGAGACGAACAGATCGTGTGCCTGATGTTAAGCTTTAGGCCTGTCCATAACAATTGTCCACCTGTCCGTGCAAAACTTCGGATGATAGGCATTACTTTTTAAGTCTCATGCTCAGTAATTGCAACGGATACAGTGCCATTCAACCCGGAACACAGTAATATTAGCACACTACTTCTTGGCGGTCCCAAGGCAGACTCTTGCAGGAGAGGCCTGCTACTAGTACTGATTATGTAAGCATTGGCGAAAGACTCAGCATCAACGTTCACTTCCACTGAATAAACGCCGCACTGACGCATTCATTTCCCGTTAGTTCTCATCATTAGGGATGTTATGGTAGTTTCGGTTGCAAATACGGATAAGAATTCATAAAAAAGTAACCTAAAACAGAAACCTAATTCTTATTTTAAAATGTATTCGAATTTCAGATCCGATCGGAAAGGTGATTGTAATCAACCTCATGAACAAGACTACAAACAACAGACACAATAAAAACAACAAAAAATAAAAAAACGTTTTATGCCAATTAATTATATATAGTCTTGGGATCTGCTCATCAAGGCCTTCAATTTGAACCCATATTGTAAAATTAGTTTTTTTCGCATATAGAAATTGAGCCATACTACCACCATATTTAATTTTATCAAAAACCTATGATACTCGGGATGATGTAAGGATTCTAACGATACCCCATACATCTAAATCTGTTCAGTTATAAAGTAATGGTGGAATAAAGAAACTCACATACATACATACATACATACAAACGTACATACATGAACCCTGAAAACATTACACTCCTTTATTGCCAGTCGTGTAAAAAACACATCAAACGTTGTTCGAAATGCGTATGTTAATGTTATGTCACCGAGAGTTGAGCTTATGGCGGCTTCAGACTATCTTCCAACAATCGAACTGATCTTCCAACCATCCAACCGATCTTCCATTATTCGAAATGTGATAGGGTGATTCATGCACGTTTGACATAGTTTTGATGGTGCCGGTAAATCAACAACAAATCAAAGGAGTATGAAAAAAATCTTAAACTCGTTCTAACCGGCTTTCCACATGTCGAAGGTGGAATGATCAGATGGACAGCCGTGCGAATTATTTTCGAGACTCATTCAAAATGTATGCCACATTTACGATGTATTGTTAGCATCCACTATCTTCTTTGACGCATGTTTTCATAATGTTTATTCTTATGTAGGCATAAATATAATAATTCTACCAGAATTTTGATCAGTTACAGTGCGGCTGCACCTACGTGCGCGCCAGTAAGCAGCATCACAGCACGCACAGAATAACAAATGTCTGGGCCAATAAGATCGAACCAGTCGTAGCCGTGCCGTGACAGCCGCGTGATACGTCACCTGCTCACTGAACTGACCACGCGTTTCCGTGCTTCGCCAGCTGCATGTAATAAATGTCTACATCACGCAAATTACCGAAAATTAACGTCGAGGTAAATAAATATTAAGTTTTCAGCGCGATTAAGTCCCGTTTAAATATTTAACTATGTGTTCGAATTGCGAAAGTTTAAAAGTTACAATCACGCAAATTATCATATCGTTGTATGTGGGTGCCTTAACAACAATTATTAAAATTATACTTCTAAACAATACAGAAAAGTGTGGTTTTCAATTCGATATTTTTCTTGTTTATTCTCAGGAAATGTTAATGCTTTGGCACAAAAACTGTTTTATACTTGGCGTTTTGGATGGGAAATATTACGTTTTCGGTAAGTCTGGAGCCTTTAGACAAAGTATTTTAGCTTGACCTACAAGCAGCAAAAGTTTTGTGACTTCCTCAAATTCATTGAATTATTTGAGAAACTAATTATGAACATCATATAAACCGTATCTATATTTTCGTAATGGGTACGTAAAATCCTGTATATCCGAACTAGATTAGGCATTAAAAGCCCGCACGGAGGTACATGAGTCGATAAACTTTTCTATTTCTACTATGACGATGGTCTGGAGCCACCACAAATTAATTCCGAATGTAAATTTTAATAAAACTCCCAATTGTATTTCAATTTGCTTTACTTTCATTCAATAATTTATCAGAATGAAGGGGCAGATATCCACAAGTTCCAGACAGTTTCGGATACAGAATATGTACTATGATGGGCATTTTCCGAACAAACTTGATTTAGAAAACTTATGCAAGTATTATTCATACCCATTTCATACCTAATAAAGATGGTTATCCTGGTCGTAGTATATTCAATCTTCTTTGTCGTGAGTTTTAGCCATTTTATTTCTGTACTTTTGTTTCAGTATTGGTTACGGTTATTTTGTTTTATATTATTTTATGTTTTGGTCATTCGCGTTTTTACCGAAATGCTTTCACCCGAATCGGTTGAATCACTGAAATGCCTTAGTTATAGTTTTTTTTATTTATAGTTGATAAATAAAAAAACGGATACGGATTCTAATAGGGGACGGATATTCATATCATCCCTACTAGCCTTTGCCACGGCTGTCGCTTTGAATTGTGACTTACAATTCCCACATGTTTTCTCGTGTACAGTGTGAAGCTAAGAGAATGACGGCTGATTCATGTTTCTCCGTAACTTACTCTTGCCTGAACTATGTTTTACTAAACATGACTAACCATAAAATAATGTTGCTAATTGCCGATTGGCGACCACGCCACTGATGTCTGATGCTCTTGTTTTGTCCATCGAAGAACGACATGCAGGCTTTAAAAATGTTAATAATTTTCTGGTGTGGGGTATTCCATTCATGGAATATATTTAAAGTATAACCAATTATGTTCCTTCCATCCTACATATTCCGTTAAGATGTTTTGCCCTAAGAGATTTCCTCATCCACCAAAACAAGACAAAATTCAGAGCGAGTCAAATCATACGAACAAACGACTTTATTAGCAGACAGCCCGTAGAGGTTGTGGATGAATACAATTTGACGTCCGGTTGGCCGAATGGTTAGTGACCTGTGACTGCAAAGTCAACCAACTGTCGTAGTTTCGAATCCCGCAAGGTGAAATCATTTGTTTGATGACCACTTGAGCATAAAAAGCGGTATTAACCGGTATTCCAGTAGTAGCTACGTTACAATTGTGTTGTGTTATGCACAGGTGGATGAGAGAAATATTTGTTTCCGAGTCATGGATGTAATATGGGATCTATGTACGTTTATCCGTTGTCTAGTGCCCATAATACAGGGTATCCTAGATTGGGTAGGGTAGAGTTTGGGGCTAGAGTTTGGGGTGTTAATTGTCCCAAATTAATTATATTATTATTATATATCTTGAACATTGTTTATCCTTCAGCCGAAAGCCACATGCTAGGAGATATATCCAATTGGAACGGGCTAGTTTAAATAAGCTTGAAGATTTCTTCAAGTCTTGGATATCGCAATGCCTTACGACCAGATTACAATATGTGTCACGTTTCCTCAGCCATGGCTCCATGATATGGTGCTCATAAACAAAATACACAAAATGAAAGAAGCATCCATGAATCGGGCTTAACTCAACAATCGAGTTCCTAAAGTTGACGTCTGACGTCGAACGCGAGTGTATGACGGAACATAAGTGGAGGGTCAATGTATACACTTTGCAAGGCGATACGAGTACTATTGCAGATGGACCAAACCAATTACAGAACAGTGGACCTAGAGGAACAAAGATCGGCAGATGACCTGCCAGATGGGCTGACGATATCGTCATATAACCCAGGTGTGTTCAAGTCAATCTACAAGGCAAGCGTGCTACACTTTCGACCACATCATTTCCATCAGTGAGTTCATGATCAAACGAACCGTTCGCGCGTTCGACGTCAGACGTCTGACGTCGAACGCGAGTGTATGACGGAACATAAGTGGAGGGTCAATGTATACACTTTGCAAGGCGATACGAGTACTATTGCAGATGGACCAAACCAATTACAGAACAGTGGACCTAGAGGAACAAAGATCGGCAGATGACCTGCCAGATGGGCTGACGATATCGTCATATAACCCAGGTGTGTTCAAGTCAATCTACAAGGCAAGCGTGCTACACTTTTGACCACATCATTTCCATCAGTGAGTTCGTGATCAAACGAACCAAGACAGACCAAGACAGAACAGAACAGATAGGAAAAAACACATACAATTGAAATATATGGGATCAACACATAAAAGAAATGATGATGTTAAGATCTTCTTGTAGCTTATCAATGGTACGAAGATGATAGATGAGGTTAAAGAATCGAATTTCAACGGCAGACAAGTTAGGTGTATACGCTTTACATGATGCAAAACACTCGTGCAAAAGTCAATGTGCGACATACCAGGCAGTGACGAGATACAATACACAAACGACTTCATCCCCAGTATCAGAGCACGGTTGGCTGCGCGTTCGTTTTTCAATGAATGGATTCCCTCTTGTGGAAGTAAGTCGATGTATGACCAACTTCTGTGATGCATACGGTTTTGTTTCTGTATGACACAGTGTAAAAACATCAGATTTAGGTACCTACATTCTTGTAACATCATTTGTGATATATGTATGAGTAGTAGATGAAATACAGAATAGGTAAGCTCTGAGTGGGATATGACCTCTAGACATTAAAGATATTGTATGGAGATAGAAGCAATTAAAATTTGTTTTGTCTGGAATTCTGTTCTTTGTTTTATAAACAAAATCTTGAAGGATTCGTAAAATTCAAATGTAATGTCGTAAAAGTTACCATATAATTTAGATAGAATTAAATTATATGGAGACCCGCCCAGGTTTCACATGGGTGAAAATAAGAAAAAAATTAAGCGAAAAATTTAGTTCTCGCACACTTGAACTTAACTCCGCTTCGGGGGACGGCGGGCGCCGCCTCCCCCCTCGCTACGTTCAGGTCTCGTATGTTGTATTATCCATATCCATATTAAGGCCAGGCTCCAAGGTTACATTTTCCCACTACCCACTCCCCTGCCACCTCTCTTGCACTCTGCCACCCGCTACCCGCAATAAGCACTGAAGTGTCTGCGTAAAAAGGTTGAATATCACGAGCGCTGTTTGACCACACAATTAAGCTTGGAACTAAATGACGTATGTCTCAAAACTTATTTATTTTATTAGCAGGATAATAATTTAGTTAGGTAAATTTTGTCAAAACATAAAATGATAAACTATATTTTCTTGCTGTGAGATTTATTTAAGACATAAAACTTAAGCCGTTTAGTAGAAAAATGAAAATATTACTGAAAATAACGTAATTTTTGATAAGAAAACGTATCGAATAAAATTCTGTTAATCATGTTTTTATCTTAGTCTTAGAGAGATGAAAGATCTCAAAAACATGTATGTTAAGTTTCACATTTATCAGGTTTGTGGTTGACCCAGCATATTTTTGTAAAAAACCCTTAAAAAGCAGAGCCTGGTCTTTAATAATATAAATCTCCGAAACGGCTTCACCAATTTTGACGAGACTTTCACTGGCAGACAGCTGATGTTATAAGGAGTAACTTAAGCTACTTTTATTTTTGAAAAGAATATGGATTTGAAAAAAAAACATTACGTTTGACTAAGCGGGCAAAGCTTTGGGCAACGCTTTACGGTTATATATAAAACTTCCGTGAAAAATAATCAAACTGTTGACGAAACCGCAGTAAAATCCGTCGCGTAGTTTGAAAGATTAAGCGTTACAGACAGAAGGCGCAAAGCGACTTTGTTTTATACTATGTATTGATGTATTGATACATTATTTGTATTCATTTATGTCATTTATTTAACTCAAAGATAAAACAGTTTTTTTCGTTTGTGAGTCTGCAAATCACAGAGGAAAAAGTTCATGCTATCCATACCAATATATAAAAGTGAAACGTTGTCTGTTTGTTTGTTTGTTTGTTTGCGGAGCTTTCACGCGATACCGGCTGGACGGGTTATGATGAAATTTAGAATGGAGTTAGCTTATACCCTGGAATAAAACATAGGATACTTTAGATCCCGGAAAATTGAAAGTTTCCGTGGGAAAACAGGAAAATGTTGATTACTCACTGTAAGTAACGGTTGCCATCACGTAATAGTCAGTGGTTGCGATGGAAACGAAATAACAAGTCTGTCAAAAAACATCAAGAGTGGTGCTATACCTACTTTTACATTGGTTTTGAATATCCTAAAAGAAAATAGAATGCTTTTTTCGCGATAAACATTAGTCCGCGCGTACGAAGTCGCGGGCGGGAAAACTAGTAATATTATAAAAGCGAAAGTATCTCTGTCCCTCTATCTGTCTGTTTGTTACCTTTTAACAACTGAACTGTACTTGACCAAATTTGGTATGGAGATAGTTGGATTCCTCCGAAAGGAATACGTTTTATCGCAATATAATGTAATCCATGCAGACGAAGCTGCGGTTAATAGCTAGTGACAATTGAATTTATTTGTTACGAAAAATTATCAAACCTTTCTTTCTGCTTCTAGTAGAAAATCATGAGCACCTGTGTTTTTATTATACGCTTTATATTAGCTTCACTTGTATGTTTGTATGTTTGTAACCGACTCCTTTGGACGCTATTTTGACCCACTTTCAACGGTCAGATTTCATTCAAATTTTGCACACCTGTCAAAGACCGATGACAATGCAATAATATGATTAAAAAAAGTAGAAAATAAATACTAGTTAAAAAACTAAAAAACACGCTTTATACTCTAATTCAGTTTTTTTTTTTAGTCTGGTTTAGTAAACCAGACTAAAAAATAGAAAATAAATTTTAATAAATAAAATATTATTAAAATTTTAATAAATAAAATATTATATAAATTTTAATAAATAAAATATTAAATAAATTTTAATAAATAATATATTATTATTTTACCTAAAGAACACGCTTTATATAGAAAACCAGACTAAAAAAATAGAAAATAAATTTTAATATTATATATATTAAAATTAATTTTCTATTTTTTAGTCTGGTTTTCTATATAAAGCGTGTTTTTTTAGTTTTTTTTAACTATTATTTATTTATTTTAAGTTCGTTCATATTCTGATATCACGATCACGATGCTCTCATATTTTTATTGTGATGTGCATGTCGCCTCGTCGTTTTGATTGAATTTATATTGAACTGGAAACATCTGGTTGCGTGCATGTTGAGTTGACAAATTGACAATATTTTTTAAAAGCTTTTATTCAACTTGAAATGTATGTATGTTCGTTTAGGTGGAATCTTGCGAGCTGAATTAGACACACTTCCTCCTAATATCCCATGGAGTTGAATTATTACCTACATGTTCATATTCATCTTTATTTCTCGGTTTCCACATGTATAATTAGGTCTTAAATATTAATTACACCCTAGTTAACAGGATACATCTTTAGACGTAAGGCTATTGTATGTGTGTGCATTAATTATAAATTAATACAAAATTAGCATCATAAGAACATGGAACCCTGGTACAGAATATTGACGGTTCAGTTCCGATGAAAAAGCATTTTGATGGTAAACGTGACTTGAATGTCGATCCAGGACTAGCTCCAGATAAAGGAACTCTTCAACGGTCAACAGCACAGACACGAAATGTTGTGTATGCATTTAATTATAATATTCGGTTTGAAGTTTTACCATGACATGGTTGCTGCACTCAGGGTTGGGTCCTGACTAGAGAACTCAATCCTCAACGGTTAACAGAACAGACGAATATGCATTTAATATTTACAGATATTTTTATATGCATTTAATTGTGATAGCCTGTTCTAAGTTCCACCATGAAGTGGCTACTGCATAAAAGCTTATTATTTTACTTATTTCTGATTCATCCACTTGAGTGTTAAAAAGTGGTTATAACCGGTATTCCAGTACAAGTTACGTTGCTTTGGCGCGTGTTATGCTCAGGTGGTGTTGTGCTGATCGAAACATTTAAAAATATAGAAATACAATTGTATAACAGAAGTTGCTCGACGAACCGAAAACGCCTGGAGGAGCTATTGGTCCATGAAAGACCTGACGAAGGGCAAACTTCTATTAACCCTTAAAAAGAAACTCATGGACATATGCATTCTCCCCATACTGACCTACTCAGTCGTGGTCTTTAACAGAACATCAAAAGCACTCTCTAAGGGTTTGTCAGCGAGAGTCAAACTATTTAACCGCATCCGAATCAGCATACTACGCTCTAAGACCCAAATCACCAACGTCCGTAAAAAAGCTGCCAGTTTGAAGTGGAACTGGGCTGGGTACATCTGCCGCATGTCAGACGAGCTGTGGGCTAAGTCCACTGAGTGGAGTCCACGCAACGTTTAACTACGCCGTGGCAGGCCTAGGAGGAGATGGCTAGGATCAAATATCCAGTTCTTCCTATTGGATGGACAGGCAAGTCAAAGCCCTAGATCTTGATTCATGGAAGGAGGGTAGGGAGGCCTTTGCTTAACTACTCTGGAGGGTGGGACAAAACAGGCTGAATAATATTAATTATAATTGTATAACCACATACATGAATTAAGTAGGTATTCAGTCAAAGTTTAAGAAACATTTATGAATTCTCGCATCATACCTACTGTCTTTCACCAAAAACGAACAAAAATAATGAAACTACACAATTATTATGGAACCATTAGTTTTTTTGTTTAGCCTGTGGTGTCAGAGTTTTTCAGGCCACCCGCGGAAGGCCTCTTCATGGCTTAAACGTACCCTCCGAGACACGGAGCGATGGAATTATTAGTAGGAGGCAAAAATTACTGAGATCATGAATTATGGAGACGTTTACAATACTTTCTATCAAGATGATGGCAATCTACGAGTAGAAATTAATCAAGATCAAAAACGATTGCGTCATTATCATCATCATCATCAGCCTTTATTTGTCCACTGCTAGACTTAGGCCTCTCCTAATGCACGCCACTGAGCTCGGTCTTCAGCTCTCCTCGTCCTTTTTCTTCCAGCCGCTTCTTGCAAGTCGTTACTTCACCTGGCCAAAAGATTGCGTAATAAGCTTTTATTTCATAAAATAAATCTAATCTTAACATTATTTACTTCAGTGTTGACAATAATTACTTCTTCTCTAAAACAGCACATTGACTCGAAAGAAAACAAGACTTCTCCGTTTAGAACTTGAGATTTACACGTTTCGGATGTGAAGGAGTTAGAGCATTCTTGAAGTTTGCGGGCAACAATCTGCGAGTGTCTTCGTACAACTTCGGACTTGCCAAGTTTAGGTACCAGAGTTCGAGTTTAGCTGGACGTGAGAAAATAATGCTTTTACAATTTGATATCATGATTTTTTATATTATTTTAAGAAAACATTTGCGTCAAGACAAATAAGTTGCATCTAAGAGACGCCCAGAGAAGAAAAGTAGTTATAAGTAAGAAAAAACGATTACTGTTCACAACTATCATCGTCATCTAAAAGATGATAGTTGAACAGTAATCGTTAATACCCGACTACATATTTTTTAATACAAGATTACATATATTTTTGGCTTCTAAAGTTACAAGTCATATTTTTGTTAGCAGAGGTTTTGGTTGACTTCAAGTTTCCTAACAGTTAGAACTTGAATACATATTTTTGAACCAAATTCCTACAAGGTTTTTCATGTTCAAGTTTCAGATGTAAATTTGCACGGAGCTTTGCTTAATACAATGACATTATGTTGGCACAAATTTATTTACATTTTGCTTTATTTGATAGCCTATTTCCGTGGCACAAGGAGGAATTATTGTCCCGTGATGCGTTGCCTACTTCATAGGTGGTGGAGAGAACGTTTATAAGCCCTTGCGTGCAGGTATTTGGATTCACAGAGTAGGTACTTTAAACATAAGGTCCGGTCAGACTTCACTCAGCCGTGGAGTTGTTCACACACTCGCAAGACAAAGTATCTCATTGTTTCTACGTCCATTTTTCAGAGTCCATACCAGAGAATGAACACAATCGTGAGCACAGCTCTGGGTCATAAATATAATACAGTAAGTAACATAAGTTATATCATACTGCAATTTACTGCAAATAGTTCTGAACCTGATTTACCTGTAGGGCAATCACAAATTTTTCAACAACCGTATTGTATGCGTACCGTATTTACCATATGAACACAGAGCAAGAAGATATCCACCATCACAAGCACCTTGCGTACGACTAGCGTCACTACGATAGTGACGTATTTTTAATATAAATAAGGATGGACTGATGAACGGAAGCCGGCCAAATTGAATGAACAATAAACGAATAGCTCGTTTGAAAACCTAATAATATATTGTATTTTCTGTGAAAACTCCTCCTCCTGTATAGTTTTTTATTTAAGTTTTTTTAGTAAAATAGTAGTATATAAAAACAAAACAGTTTTAAAGCGATCAAACAGCCGTAAATTCACTTTGGCGCTTGCTGGCCGCTGGTGCAGCTGCTCGCTTCGCTCACTTGGCTCGCGCGATTTGTAGTCATGTTCTATTCTACCCTAGTGTTTGGGGCCAAACAAAACATCTTTAATTTACTTTCTGGCGAAAGCAGCAGAAACAAACACATTCTACTAATTAAATAATTTTATTTACGTCAACCAATCAACCGTTTTTTAATAAACCTTCACTATAAGTAGTTTTTTTGTAAACCACTACAAGAAACTACTTAAAGTGAAGGAGACTGAGTAATTTATTAAGTGAGTTCTCCATTTTACACTGTTCCCTTTTCAAGGGGCAAGACGTGTTTTCTCTTTAATCTAGGAATGTAACTTGGTGTTAACAATTGGGCTGCTTTAGCAGGTGTTTGGTTGCCTTTTAAATTTTTGTTTATATTTTCTTGGCAGTTTTTTCAATCTCCTTGAATACAGTGTTCATCTTTAGGATTTCATATAGTTCACTGTTTCGAATGAACCATAGTGCATCAGACTATTTTGGAAGCGCTGTATTATATTTAAGTTTGAGGTGCATGTCGAGGCCCACAATTCGATGCCATATGTACATATTGGCTTTAGTACAGTCTTGTAGATGAGTAGCTTGTTATCTACAAAAAGTGCTGAATTTCGGTCCAGAAGCCAGTACAGCCCTTTGTTTCTCAGGGTTAGTTGCTCCTTTTTCAGTTGGAGGTGCTTTCTCCATGTAAAACGTCGATCAAGATGCAAGCCCAAATATTTAAATGAGTCCCTATGAGGTAAGGTCTGATTTCTAAGCCTAACTGGTGGACAATCTTCTTTTTTCAATGTGAAGGTGATATGAACTGATTAAGAGGCACTTGCTCTTATCTTCCATTCCTTGAGCCATTTTACAACTTTATCAAAGCTTTAAAGAAAATACTTATGAAATTGATTGTTCAAATATTTTTTCTTATTGTTCTTGTTTTCAATCTATCTTAAAGCAATTTAAATATTAAGATGCCTCCCATTCCATAATAAGCATCTAAAGCAGTTTTTATACGTAAAAAACACACAAGTTTTATATTACATAATATCACCTCAACTTTTGCTCAATATCTTAGTCAATATCTTCATAATTGAATTATATTATAGGGCCACGTATTTTTTTATTTTACTTACTTACCTGCTTATGCAAACTATAAAATACTAGAATTAATTCACTTGTTTATGACATTCTTGGTAGGTAGGGGAAGGTGTGGAAGATTCGTACGGCTTTTGTTCAATTTATCTTCACAATAATATAAGTCACTAAGGGGCATTGAGTTTTAAGTAAAATCGTAACAAATATATTAAGCTCTTATTGGATTGCCCTAAAAGTTTGTAAAACACAGCCCAAATTTGACAATGACAGCTTTCTTATAAGTCGTGAATTGTACAAATGCTCCCCATCAGTGGGGTAGGTTCGGACATAGCATGGACCCATGGAAATATCTCCTCCTCAATTAAAAATATCTGGTGAAGGCATGTTTTGTAGGGAATATACGACGAAAATCTTCTGCAAACTCTGCCTTTCTATTTTTGCGGCCGCGGATTTGTAAAGTGGAGACTTTGACATAATATTGATCAGTTGATCTTCTGAATGACAGTTTCCCCTCTAAAAGTTTATTCACAGCTGATGCTACAGCCCCTAAGTCCACTTCCCCACTTCTAGTTTTTTCTTCTTATAATTCCGCACCATAGTTCTGACAAAAAAAAAACAATGTTAAAGATAATTGGCAAAATAGCTGTACAAATTCACCCCATTGAATTTGCCCCGACAGCCTCAAGCAAAAAGAAATACTGGGGGTATTTCTTATAAGCTGGGATATGGGTAAATTGATCAAAACTCTTTGAAATATCTGAATGTATGTATATTCCTTTACAAAAGGTCATATTTCTTTGTAAATAGCGTACACATTTCAAAAGCAAAGTAAGTAACAAAAATACTCACGCGCAGCCAAAATACAACGCACGCTGCTCAGTAGCGGGTGGCGGACGAATTATTGACAAATTACGTTGACGCGTGGGCCACGCGTAAAATCGTGTAAGCCACGTCCCCTAGTAGTACGGTGGATCTATTGCACCTGCTTTTAAAATTATGCCTACTGTATGTATGTGCCCCACGTACGAATCCTCTACACTTTCCCTTAGTTACATAAATGTTAAGACAAAAAATATGAAATTTATTTTCACATTTTTTCTCTTTCTTCTCCAATTTATCTTGTAGCAATTGAAATAATAGGACGCCCCCCATTCCATTTTGAGCATATAACACAGTTTTTTCACGTTTAAAACACACAAGTTTTATATTAGCATAACCTCAACTTCTGATCAATATCATGGACAATATCTTCATATTTGAAACATAGGGCTACAAAAAATGTTATTTAACTTAGGTACCTACATAAAAACTATAAAATACAAACAATAAAACAATATTATTGTAATTCAATACCTTACAAAAGTTCTTTCACTGACAAATTCTACGTGAATTAACATTCATACGTTCACCATGTTCAAGTCGGTGAAATTTTCACCGGATAAGAATTGACTAGCGAGGGTTCGCTGAACGGAGTCATAGGTTTATCTGTCAAATAGTCAAATTCATTTGTCGACTTGTCAAATTTATGTTTAGTAGCTTTATTTATGTTTTCTGGCCCTGCGTTCGAAATGATGAAATGGCAGTGTGGGCAGTTTCAAAATGTACAATTTTTAATAAGCCGTTCTGTGAACATTTTCAACACTTTTGCCATTTTTGTAACTTTTGACACTACCGATCCTTTCCAAACCAAATGAAAATTAACCCTATGGTTAAGGGCACAATTCGATTTTCCTTTGTCAACATGTCATCTAAACATACAAAACGATCGGTGGTCGAAAACGTTCAGAACGCCAATTTCACCCAAAAATGTCCAAAAAAACACCAAATGTTATCATATTTAGCGTTTTTAACAGTTATTTTCGCCAATTGCTACAAAACGAACGGCCCCTAGATCATTTATAATATTATATTATTATAATCGTTGTACAGAATTTATGTTACTGCATTATTATAAATATAGATAGTATATACGAATAAGACAATCAACATATTGAATCTAACCGCGAATCGAATGACAAACAGCTGTCAATTTGACAGCAAACTAAAATTTAGTGTCTTCAAAAGTTTGCTAAAATTTATCCTAGCTAGGCGAAAACTTATACCATCGGACGCCATTGAACGGGGCAGATTAAATTTTAGTCAATTTTATTTTTTTGCCTCACGGTGTGCTTAATAGGGTGTTTGACTTTTAGTCAGTATAATTTTTATGCTAGATTACTGGATAATTGACTTAAACGCATACCAGCCTGCGTGCTAATGTCAAAAAAATAATCGTGATCGCTGTTTTGGTACAAAATGTCGTACGTAACGCTAGGCATGCGATACGCAGGCGACACGATAGTATTTGTGCTGCAAAATTTAGTTATGTTGTACATCCGGTAGAGGCGCTTATCAAATCTCATACAAAATGCTTACGCTAACGATATGAACATTTTCTTTCAAATATTCGTGATTGCTGAAAACAATAGGTACTAGAAAATAGTAAGAAAATATCAAAACAGCTTCCACCGCTCATAAAAGAAGAAAAAATCCAATTTCAAATTAAAATCTGATCCGAACGAAGCTCGAAGCAAAGGAGCACTCGAGAAACAATGCAACAGCTCTATCAATCAAATTAATTGCTAGCAATGGATGTCTGCAAACCAATGCAGATACAAAAAGAAGAAAAAAATATCAAAGTGAAGTTGGGAACAGATTAAGGGTGATTGCTAAGGGCAGTTATTTATTTTAGTCCACAAAGATTCAAAAGAGATTGAACTTTTATGCTTTTGCGCAATATGAGTACTTAATAGAATTGAGTGTAGTTTTTCGAAGGCTTTTTGAAGTTAAGTTAGTTGGGGGGTGGGGTGGGGAGGGGTTGAGGAGTTTGGACATCAACGGTCTTGAAGTCATTTGGTATACTAAATATGAAAAAATAGATTGCGCGTACGCACGCGGCAAGGTACATAATTAACATGACTAACAAGACCTTGCTGCGATGTGCCGGCCGATGGGCATAGCATGGTGTGTGTGCGTGAGACTTGTGCGTATGAGCAGATTGGCATATTTTGGGGTGCTTCACTTTCAATTTGGCGGTGCGGACTCCATCTTTTTTAAACCTCTCCGCTTAACGCATTAAAACTATTCCTATCAACGGATGCAATGCCTTCGAAAATTCAGAAGAATGAGCTGCTGACGTTGACACAGGCTGTTTATCAAAATTGAACCATAAATTCCTTGAAGAAAAAAACAACTATATATAAATTAATAATCCAGGAGAAACACGTACCTGAATACGTCCATAGAACAATGTTGCTTTGTTTTTGCGCAGTGCCACAGTACATTAATAGTCCTAGGACTACATATGTACTGTGGCAGTGCTGTGACGCCTAAGATTTTGCTACCGAAATTATAAGTTTAACTGCAATTGTCATGGGCAGATGTGACGCTTACTATCAGATAATCGTCTTCGTATCTTCACATGGAAAAAGGAAAACTAATCTCTGATCAAAACAAACAACTTTGACAACGGATACAAAATCATTTATTTAAAATTTTACAATTTCCTTAGTTTCCTAAGTAGAAAGGAAACTCAGGTGCTTGATGTTCACGAACAAGATTTTGCAGCTTCCGTTTTATAGGAAATTAAAAATGAGGTATGGACTGGGACTGCGGAATGAACGTATGATTTGTTTGGGGTGGAATATTTCATTAGAGGATGGCAAATTGGAAAAACGAAAGACTTGGTAATAGGCATCGAGGGAAAATATTTCAAATTCATGGTATAAATCGAAATGACATCTGCCTACCCGATAAGCTTCATGTAATGTCAATATCTATCTACCAGATCTTGAAATATTATTTATGAGCACGTAAACATAACGCGTCAGAAGTCGAAGGGCAAATTATTTCCCGCCATTAAGCCCCATATTGCCTTGATCTCAATTCAATTCAATAATCTTATATGCTCACGAAAAGCTTACATCAATCCATTACCGTACAAAAGAAATTATCCAAGCAAAGAATAGGGCTTTTGCGTCTTATGCGATTAGACATCCTTTGAATACTCTTAAAAATTCATCATGTTATACGTTTTATCTTCTCTTTATATTCTACGGTTGGATAAGCAACCTTTCAATTATTAAAAAAGTTACTCAAACAAGACTTCAGGCTTTTAAAGTTACCTTGAAGTTTGTAGGTAATCCAAATTAGCTGGGACAGGAAAATCAATATTGATTTTTATTCTTTGTTAAATTTTAGGTTGTTTGCTCAATGTTATGTTGGGTTGGGAATACTTACCACTTTCAGTTGGCGTGGAAATTGATAACTCACAAGCATAGAAGTACTAGTTCTATGCTCACAAGCTAACGACAGGCTGTTTGGCCTTTTTACCGATAAAATAAATCTATCCTGGATAACGTTTATCTTTTCACAGAGGCTCTCGGAAGCAGAAGATCTCTAGCCGCGAGCAACTTGGACGGGCCGGCCGTCTTTGGAAAACTTGATGAATTTCTCAAATCAAACATAAAGCAATGCTTGAAGACTAAGGCATTCAATCAATGTGTCCTGCTCATTTTAAATTACAGTGCCAAAACAGGGCTGCTCAAAAAAGCAACAAACGGAGATAGACAGGACACTTTGGCCTAGAGGAGCGAAGTGTTTACGGGGCAGATGGCCAGACAGATCGTTAGGCATGCAGGAATAGACGATGAGAAAAAATGGCGTGAAAGAGAAGAGGCCTATACCCAGCAGTGGGTGTATAAGTGCTAAATAGATAGTTAGATGGTCGACTATTCACGAGATCTGTGATAGCCGACATACGAGTACAAAATGCAAAGGTAGCCATATCAGACCGATGAAGCATTCTGTGGATCACTGTGTGCTGTGTGTGCCATCGCTATGGCATGGATACAGACTGGAAGTATAAGGAGCATCAGACGCTAGATCGCGGCATGGTCGCCTTTTTACCAGACTACACAAGGCCGGGTAATGTGTTTGTATATAAATACATAGGCTGATAAATATCTACGTCTGTTCCTCTGTGGCACTATATACTAAGACCAAACGCATGGACCAATTTTGTACGTCAATCGATTTGTCTTAATCTTGCAAGTGCCATTAAATACATTACAGTAGACAAAAATCAATATTGCGACAACCAGACGCTATATAGTGAAAATGAAATATAAATAAAGTCGATGATCTACATATGTTAAATGGCATATCATTGAATAGGTATTTTTATTTTTATAGTATGTGTATACGAGTATGTTCTGCAACGTAAAATGGCTCGGACAACCCGACTCAGGCCCGACACGTACTAGTGTGAAACATCGTCTAATCTGTTGATCGGTATGGGTCAAATAGCCAAACAACCTACTATGATATCGGAGAACGACAATAATCGGATTCTGACATTATTACTGCGGGAGCGTATAATATCTTCTAATTGTTATATGAAAGATTTTTAAATTTGCCCACCTTTACCATCATGATCTTCACCACCTTGGTGTGAAGGCAAACATCAAAAAGAAAATAAATTATAGAATAAAAAACTAAAAAACACGCTTTAATACCATTAAACCGAAATAAAACGTTTACTACGTTTTTTTTATTGATTTAATGTCGTCTTTTTTTTTAAAGTCCTTAATCCTGATGATCCTGATCAGGATAATGGGACTTTTTTTAAATTATTGTATCGTCATCGGGCGCTGAAACGTGTGCAATATTTTGAATTAATCTGACCATTTAAAGTGGGTAAAAATCGAGTTCAATGATTCCGTTATATACGAGTATACACAGGTGAAGCTAATAAAAGCGTGTTAAAAAAACGGTGAAGACAATTGTCTCAGGGTTATGGCTACGAGCATTATGTGGTATTTTTTAATTCTGGGATTTAGTATCTAACTATTTATCCACTAGTTGGCTCTTAGCCGAACACTTTAGTTGTAAACGAAGACTAAGAAGTTATTACGACTCATAACACCCTGGGTTGCAAGTTGCAAGAATAGTAGAATAAAACTCCGCCTATGCTTGGCTGCTTCTTAGTGCTCAAATGGCTTATAAATGTTCAAGCATTTGGCTCTATCCAAGCGTTAGTTTCAACGTACGTATTTGTCCCATTTGCTATGAAAGTACTCAAAAGTGGTGCTCTCTTACGCTCGAGCACAATGGAAAACGTTGAAACAATAAGGAGTGCAGTCTCGGTGCAGATTGTGCTATTCGATTTTGTAGTTTTAGTTGTTACGACGCGATATTATGAGACACCGTCATTTTGAAAGCAGTCTGAAGAACACACAGCTTGAATTGGGGAATTCACAATGATATTTAAGTATTTTTATTTTGACTTTTGTCAGAGCTACTTCTGCAAGTCATCACACTATCACGTTCATTCCTGTAACCTGTATCTACTGGCTGCCTGTATGAGTATATCATTACATGCAAGCTTTCAAAAACTTTTTTCAAGAACCACTATATACCAGTATCGATGAATCAACGACTTCAAAAAAGTTTTACTCTACCCGATCAGAGTTAAATCGAAAACAAAAATAAAACACATGTCACCCAACCGAACGATTGACAGTTTTTTGTAAACAGTGCTAAGCCCGTCAAATGCTCAGTGGCGCTCCAGCTACAGTGTAGCACAGACGAGAGCATAAGAACACAATCTATGTACAGATATTTGCATAAGTGTTGGCCTAACTAAAGCAAAATAAAACTATAATTCCTGTTTTTTAAATCCATTATTCAATGATTATCATCATCATCATCATCATCAGCCCGTATTTTTCCACTGCTGGACGTAGACCTCCCTTGTAAATGCCATAGAGTCCGATCTTCGGCTCTCCTCATCCAGTAGCTGCCAGCCGCCTTTCACAAAGCGTCACTCTACCTGGCCTACGGGAGACCCACACTACGTTTGACTAAACGTGGTCTCCACTCGTTTTCCCCAACGGTTGTAGGTTCTTCAAGTTATATGACCGGCCCATTGCCACTTCAGCTTACTAATTTTTTGAGCTATATGGGTTACTTTAGTTCTTTAGTTCGTTAGGCGGATCCCCTTATTTCGGATTCTGTCCTTTAGATAAACTCTGAGCATAGTTCTCTCCATTACTCACTCAACGCCTTTAAACTTGTGAACCAGCCGCACTGTGAGTGTCCACGGTTCGGTTCCGCAGGTCATAACTGGTAGGATACACGCATTGAAGGCTTTCGTCTATAGGCACAGTTGTATGGACGACGAAAAGACCTGACGCTGTTTACCAAATCCTGCCCATCCCAGCTGAATCCTTCTATCGCCTTCTCTTATGAAGTTGTTTCTACCTAATCGCATATTCTGCCCGAGGTAAACATACTCCTGAACAACTTCAATGAAAATAAATATTACTTTTTTGGTTCATTTACCTTCCTCAAATGCAGATTTGTGTGTGTGTGTGTGTGTGTGTGTGTGTGTGTGTGTGTGTGTGTGTGTGTGTGTGTGTGTGTGTGCATGGCAAAAATATTAATCATTCTATACAAAAAAAAAACAAAAATGTGTCGTCCATAGATTAAACATAACCTTGATTGTTCATGTTGATCCCAAGTCTCATGTGACTGGAGGCGTGAGCTAGGTTGGTCAGCAATTGTTCGAGATCCTGCAGCGACTCCGCCATAAGGACAATATCATCGGCAAAACGGAGGTGCGAGATGCACTCGCCATTTATGTTTATGCCCGTTCCTTTCCAGTCTAGTGCTTAAACTATATTCCAGGGCGTTACTGAGCAGTTTAATTTATTAATTTACCATTCCTTCTCATTATGACAAATTATTATGAGTTTTTTAGATAATAATTTGCACTATAAGTATTGGTTAAGTTACAGTTATAGGTATTGATATAGTTAGAAAAACTACGACAATATGACATCTAGTTTCAAAATAAAAAGAATCTATCAAAATACTCGTATTGGAATATTATTTATAAAGCGTCACCAAACCTCACATGTATTTGTGGGTGCAGTACAGTATCTGAACTACACAGAAAATCCTACTGAAAACATAATGTTACCCATAATAGGTAAAATAAAAGACTGTTAGATAGTTTCTGTAAATAAAATTTAAAATTAATCAAAGGTTATTCGACTAATAATTGTTGACATTCCACGTTAGTGTGGTGAATACCCTTGTGCCGTTTTCATAACTATTTTTCATAAAACTAGTTTTAAAAAATTAACACAAAACTGCTCATGTTTCACTTGCGCAATTGACTGTACCTACAAGTATGATGGTATGTGTGAACGAAGGCACTTTAGCTTTGTACCCTTTCACATGGCAGCCATCGATAAGTACCGGCCTTAGTATGATGGTGTGTCGTACACGAAGTACCATCATACTATACATGGCAGCCATATCGTAGAAATGTGGTGTGAAGTGTTCGCACTCACGCAAGAACTAACCTTATAGGCCCTGTTTTTTACGTTTGAATAGAGAGATTGTTTTTCATAAAAAAACTAATGCTTAATTAAGATTTTAAAACTATCATGGCCACTTGCATTAGAATCAGGTACCTTAGAAACTAGATTTTTACCATTTACTTTTTTAATTAGTTTTGTGT
Source organism: Alsophila aescularia (assembly GCA_946251855.1). NCBI lineage: Eukaryota > Metazoa > Arthropoda > Insecta > Lepidoptera > Geometridae > Alsophila > Alsophila aescularia. The sequence goes on along the minus strand of OX276378.1, from coordinate 57,634,348 downwards.
TTTCGATATTTTGGCTCCGTCCGTCCATGGCGCCTGTAATAGAGCCGAAATATTGAGAAAACAAAAAAAAGTACTTTATATCGTATAAAACATAAAAGAAATAAATAATTCAATTTTTTTATGTCTGTGCTACGCCCAAACCAACTAAAGTAAGTAAGTAAGTAGGCACAGTAAGTAAGTAGGTTGAATTCTGTCTTTCTTTTAAGTTTTATATGATTTGAAGTCGCTTTAATTCTTTATAAATTAATATTTATCTTACATTTTAACCAACTTTCAGTTTTGTTAAAGTAGGCCTATGAAAATTAAGTACTTAAATTGTTCGCTAAGAAAAAGCCTTACTGGAAACAGTTAACAGTCCATATCTTTTAAACTACTGAATGGATTTTGGTGAAATTTAAACTATTCCCTAAATTGAAAGATACTGAAACTATTACTTAAATAATTATTGCACACGGACTCATAGTTTCCGAGAAATACGTAAACAAACATACATACATACAGATCTACATACATTCGCGAAACTTGGTATATTTGTTCTGAACTCTAGACTAACATATATAAATATTAAGCATTTTTTATAATATCACATACAAAAATACAAGAAATTTGGAACATATACACCAAATTATTTATTATTGGTGCTTAGACTAACATAATTAAATGAATATTACGCATTTTCAACAATATTACTACATACAAATCAAATGAGAACCTACTTTTTTGAAGTCGGTTAAGAATTCATGGTAAATATATTGTCTTTAGTGATAATTGTAATGTTATTACTTAATAGCTTTCGCCCGCGACTTCGTCGTTGTATCTAAGTTAGCTCAGTTTTTGATTAAAGCTTGCCGTATCTTCCACCTTTAACAAGATCTATGGTTTACCTTCTTAATTTTTGTACGTTAAACGAATATCCCTAACCAAGTATGATGTAAGAGCATCCTTCTGATAATATGTATATTACCTGCCCCAAACAAAGTATAATCACAGCTAGAATCACAGCTTTGCGTCGTGTGAATCAGCTTGTCACCGGATGCTTGTCAGATCCACCATTATCGACAGGCCTCAGAAGCGATGTATCTTTCGCAGGATTTCCGACTGTTAGACAAAAGTGCAAGGCTCAAATTACGATGGACAGGCGGTACTTCCCTGGTATTAAGCCCCATTTGCATGAGAAAGAGTACCTACAGCCTGTTTCAACAAGTATCGGCTGTGCAAACGTTTGCTCTTGGTGGCCGCCCGAAATGTTTGTACTGTGGATGACCTCGCCTATTAATTGCGCGAAAAATGTAGGAATAGATATATAGACGATAGTGATAGATTATTGTTTTGTTTAGTGGGTCAACTTTCATATGTCATATATAGGTAGCAAGTAATATATACAAAGTCTAACTTCAAAACATTTATTGTTAATAGGTAACATAATATAGTACTTTTACAAATAAAAAAAAAACGTTTTATGAACAAGGTAAAAATTGTAATATATTATTATGAAAACTAACTTAGGAGAGTTACTCACGTGCGAGGCTGGACACGTTCGCGAATGTTTTGCACTCACCTTGAGAAAGACCACTTGATGCGGTGGAACTATAATTAGAATAATTCAACTAATACACGAGAGTAACCCCTTTTTTGCCTTTTAAAACGTTACTATATTTTACCTAAACCAAATTCATAACTTAGGCCAAACTAATTTGTACACAATAATTGTATATATTGTAATTTGTATTTGAGTGTGCAAAGGAAATTTTCTTTTCATGTGGCGATTCAAAATTTAATCTCGCACAGTAAAAGGAAATACCTATCAGACTCTATCGTGATTACGCCCGATGGCAAGACAGTATCAACGGGGATGTCATATTACTAATTTAATATTATTTTTAATGTCAAATTCCAGAATGTTTTATGGAGATATCCCACAATCGTTAAAACTGGGAAAATAACTTGAACGAGATATAATTATGAACTTTATTCAACTCTATTTATCAAATGTAGCGTAACAATAAAATGAGCTGATCCACAAAATCCAACTTTAAATTATAATTTTACGAATAAAGTAAATATAAACAAAGAGTCTGTATAAGTACACAACAGACAATGGCTTAGTTAAAATAAATTGACTTATCTAGCATCTTTATTGTTTCATATTTGTAAAATAGAGATGAAATGGTTTCTAAGCCTATAAAGTTAAAGGATCTAATAAAACAAATTCTCAATGCCTTTGAAACATGTATTTTGATTTTGCACATATTCAGATTAAAAAACACTACTGAAACGAGAGCTACTGGCGATTTAATAAACAGTAACATAATATATGTTTCACTTTCAGCCACAGTTACGTTGTGTTAGGATGCTATTTTAGGGTCAAAGTTCGACCACGGTACAAAAGTACAATCTACTTATATGATTTCGATAATGAGTACGTGAATTTCGTAACAATTTTTATGTTTTATAAAAAACTTGGTGTTATTTATACTTCCTATAAGTAATAGGTACGAAACAGACTGTACAAAAAAGATACTTTAAAAAAAAATGGCAGCTTATTTAAGTACCCTATTTAAATAAGCTATTGAACAAGAATATATCATTTTTTAAATCGTGTCTGTCTGGTTGTTTGTTTCTTTGCGCATCACGTAAAAATTACTGGAGTGATTGTGATGCAGCTTCCACTGTTGGATAGCTTAGGGTTTGACTTAAAAACTTGGTATCTCAATCCAAAGAGTAAAAGCCGAGCAATCGATAAAAAACTTTTTGACAACTGAAGGAATTTTGATCATATGTTGGTACATTAGTATTTTAGGCGTTGGAATAGCACATAGATTATTTTTAACCTAGAGAAATGACCTACGCACTCCTGGTGTGCGAAGACGTGGGCATAGCTAGAAACAAAATACTTTAGGACAGTATGGTAAGAACGTTTTCTTGTAACTACAACTGTTAAGGTTCTACCTGCCCTTACTGCCCCATGGATCTCAAAAAACCACCCTGTATAGACGAAAATCCAGTGCCAGCTTGATAGGGGTGAAATAGTGCTATGACACTGCAATTTATCATCGGTCTTACGACAGATGTTGTCCTTTTGTGTAGCCGTCGAGTCGGATTGCAGTGACGGCTCTTACAGATTTCAGATTTTACCCCTCTGTTACTAGTTGATGGATGGTAGTAGAAAATCGTTTATCGTTAATCGTTGACTGAGCCCTGTAAACTCTCTCTCTCTATTATACCAAACTGCCTATTTTTCCAACGCTGTCTCGTTGGTCATTTTATCAGTTTAATTTTTTAAATACAAACAATTCCAAGAATTCACACACTTTCCATAAATTCACGCGAAGATACCAGCGCAACCGCCTCGACGTTTTAAATAGCTAGATAAAGTCGCCATAGGAAATACTCGTAGCTCATTTGAAATACGCCAGAATGCGGCTAAGTGAGGAAAGATTGTAAGGCAGTACAATACTTTCACGCTTTTTAGACGCATTGCAATTCTTTGTAAATATTGTGCCTCTTATATTTAATTCAAGACTTGCTCCGAAAGCCGTATATGTAAGTAACACTTTTTTTTCTTTTATGCATAAAAGAAAAAAGCCTATGCATGAAAATAATGTCTAAAAAAAAGTTTCATCAAAAAAGTTTCATCTATGCGGTTAAAAGCTTTTATTTAGCTTGAAATTTTTCTATTTATGTATTTTTTACCCGACTACGGCGAAGCAAGGGAAGTGTAATGAGTTTAATAGTCTATGTATGTATGTATGGATGTATTGATGTATCTATATATGTGGGTATGTTGGTGTTCCACAATAGCGTCGCCCCTGTTGGTCAGATTTTGACAAGGGAGGTGTCAATCGATTCGTCTTTAGAGTAGAGAGAGTACGGTCTTCAGGTATAGTGTCATAAGCTAGGTCATATATTTTTACCCGACTACTGCGAAGCAACGGAAGTGTTATTTATTCATACTAAAAATTTGGTCCGGTTTTGATAAACGAGGTATCGATCGATTCTTCTTCATCGCAAGTGTGACATAGGCTATTTTTTACCCGACCCAAGCAAAAGTAAGGATTATGTGTTCATATTACAAACTAGGTTTGATTTTGACAAGCAAGGTGTCAATCGATTCGTCTTCATTTATAGAGTGTCATAGGTTATCTTTTTACCCAACTACTGCGAAGCAAAGGAAGGGTTATGTATTCAAACTAAAAACTTGGACCGATTTTGAAAAACGAGGTATCAATCGATTCTTCATAGCAAGTGTGTGAAGGGTTTTAGTTTTTGAACTTATGTCTTGCTTAGGTTAAATTTTGCGTACTCAATTCAAACCACTTCCACTTTTCCTACGGAGTATACTAACGACCAGCCCAACTGTCCAGACACAGAAAGTTTCATCTATGCGGATGACCTAGCCTTTGCAGCGCAAACATCTACCTTTGAAGAGGCAGAAGAAAAATTATCGGTTACACTGGAGAGGTTAGGCAAGTATTATGATGCGAATGCTCTTAGACCCAACACAACAAAAGCTCAATCATGCGCATTTCACCTTCGCAATCGCCACGCTGATCGCAGTCTTAACATCTCTTGGCGCGGTTTCATGTTTGAGCACTGTTCCAAACCGAAGTATTGTCTCAATACTATGCAGAAAAATGGCTCCAAAAATAACTTGCTCCACCGCTTAATATCCACAACATGGGCAGCAGCACCGCACGTGTTCTGAACCACAGGCTTGGCGCTGTGTTTTTCAGCTGATGAGTTTACGTGCCCAGTATGGCACCGTTCTACCCACGCGAATAAAATAAATACAGCTCTGAACGATACCTGCCGAATAATAACAGGATGCCTCAAACCCACACCCCTAAACCTGCTATACCCACTGGCAGGCATAGCAACACCCAAAAATACGACGGGATGTCTGTGTGCCTTCGAAAAATACAAACTGGAACATGATTACTGACACCCACTTTACAACCATACGCCATCGCAAAGTAGATTGAAAAACCGTAACAGCTTTCTACATTATGACAAAAGATTTGGAGAGTTTGGACCCACCTAACACGAGGTTTAGCCTATGGCCAGCTGAGCACCCTGTTACCACCAACTACATAATGCCAGCAACTGTGAGTGTGCACGTTTTCGCTCCGTAGTTCATAACACATAGAAGACTCTCATCTTTAGGCACTGCGCTATGGACGACGACATTGTAGTTGAGTAAAATAACATAATTGACAACAATATGAAGTCTGTTTGACTCATAAAACCTTGACTAAAATAAACTTAATAATATGTTACATTCAATATTTTATTTCGCTTCATGCTAAACATAACACATACCTACTTTCAAAGCTTTATGCTCCCTACTTAATGACCGTCCCAAAACATTGACCAAACGTTATAATCCCTTCCATTTTAGTTTTCCAATAGATGGTAAAATATTTACTTTACCCATCCCTTAAACCTTTTGTAAATAAAATTTTAATAAGGTTTGCGCAAAACAAAAGTTTTCTACCCAATACTTCCCTACCTTCCTGTTCTTGTCGTTTGATTTTAAGCCTTGATACAAAAGGTCAAAATTAATGATTATATAAAATTAAAAGTGAACCACTTAAAGTTAATGCTGGACCTTGTCACTACACTTGTAAAACAGTGAAGAATCTTCGAATGATCCGTTTGGTATTTGGTAAGTTTAGAAAGCCAGTGTATATAATACTGTATGTTATAAAAATGGAACAATTGCAAACGAAGACATTCACGTGACTCGAAGTCGATAATATCGAAGTGCCTGAACCACTTCAATTGCTATTAATATCGAATTCATTTAATTAATATTGAGTTGACATTAATTACTCTCAGTCGAAACTACCTGCACTGTGAAGTATCAATATTTAAATAACACTTTTGAAATTGCACAAAACTGTTTGTTTACTCTATTCTAATGGTCTCGATCCTGATTGATTTCCATGGAAAATCAAGCCAAGTTATTATAAAGTTTTTCAAATCATTTTTGTTACATACGAGAAAGCTTTTGTCAACATTCTACATTTAATTAAAAAAAAAACATTCTCATTTATTTAATGGTTTTGACTTAAATTATTGAACTGTTCTAAAACTTATGTTATCCATATACAGTCAATTAAAGGCTCCAACCCTAATTTGGTGCTAGCCCGTCGATTTCTCGCAGCGCGGAGAAGCGAGGACCTTTATGATGTATGAAGGTAGCTTTATGGGATCAAAGGGTCGATGGCTCTTAATAAAGTGGTGAAGATAATTTATTGGAAAGCTATTGGAAGCTATTAAACGTAAAGTTGGTTAACAATTTAGTAGAGGGAACTTTGATGACAGTTATATTGAAAACAATTCGGATGTTTATTATTATAGTCCGTAAACCTTTGTTTTTTGACATGATAGGAACTTAAAATACCTTGATAACTTACGGCGAGTCAAATGCATGGAAAAACAGTTTATTTTATAAGAATTGACTTTCTTGCTTCTACTGTCATGCTTTACGCCGGCAATCACATTGACTAAAATTGGTAATCCGATATGCTTTTCCTATAATGCAGTACATAGGTATTAATTCCGTGCCTGTAACATTCGCATTTTGAATCTAAAGCCGTGTTTACGCGTCTTATTAAATTGTCTTCAGAATCCAGCCAGCAGTATAATAAAATGCTCAATATTTTACACAAGCACAAATTACAAATTTATATAACTACCGACCCCCAACTCCCATCCTCCGTTATGGCTAAGAAGCATATCAATCACATCAGTTTTCAAACATAATATAACCGCATCAAAATCGGTCCATTCGTTTGGGAGCTACGATGCTACAGACAGACAGTGATACATACAGTGATACATACATACAATGATACATACCCTAAATTTATAACACCCCTCTCATTGGAGTTCAGGGGTTAATAATTGGCAATCCGATATGTGTAAAAAATTAAAAGTTTGACTACACCATTCGCATTTTGTTTCAAAATCCGTCATCATCATCATCAGCAGCCTATATCTGTGCACTGCTGGACGTAGGCCTCTCCTAATGCACGCCACTGAGCTTCGTCTTCAGCTCAACAGCCGTATTCCGCGTCTTATTAAATTGTCCTTAGAATCCACCCAGCAGTTTCATTCGGTGGTCACTATTTTACTTAAAATATTTAGCCAAACCTAAGTTTGCGTGTCTAAGATCGGTAGCCATATTTCACATAGACAGAGTCCATTAAAATTAGTGCTGCTACTAACATTTCAGAAAACTCGAGAAGCTCGGAAATAACGCTCGAACAAATCCAGCGGCTTTGTTTAGAATAAAATCGGAGCTCATTTGGTATACAACTCGTAGGATGTGGCTAACGCCAGAGCTGGACTCAGATGAGGGTGAAGAAAAGCAATTTTGAGATCACAGTTACGGCAAGAAAATGTATGGTAGATAATGTTTTGTGGAAGTTAAGTTTAACATGCGAATAATCATAATAAGTAGGTAGGTACATGTTAATAATATCTATTAAATTTTACCGAACAATTTAATTTATTCTGGTACCCAAAAAAATTGTAACCTTTTCACAATTGAACTGTGAGCAAAACATGAACAAAAATAAACCCTAAAAGGGACACAAATGAGTTACAGAAATAAAAGTACCATCGAATCAAAGTACAAAATATGCTCTTTATTTTGTTATCAAGACCAAACGTAGGATTTAATTTCTTTATTTTAAGGAACAAGGTGCATTATAAAAATAAAATGTCTACTTCTTCCGTAATATCTCCATCACGCACGGGAATCGAACTTGAATACTTTAATTTAAACTTGATACACGTGTTCCTTAGAAAAAGGGTCTTGACCGATAGACGGACGGACGACAAAGTGATGTTCCTTAGAAAAAGGGTCTTGACCGATAGACGGACGGACGACAAAGTGATGTTCCTTAGAAAAAGGGTCTTGACCGATAGACGGACGGACAACAAAGTAATACGTTAAAGGAGCCCTTCCTTATTTCTTCCTCGCTTCTCACCTTCTTTCTTTTTCTTCTTCTTTCTTTTTGATGTGTAAACATCTAATGGCGCGGTACGGGGGTAACGCCGACTCTGGTGCGTCTCTCTCACTTTCTTGACGACTCTCGACGACGTTCTCGACGGCTCTTTCCGCCTTCAGTTCATTCGATGATTACACATCTGCTAGGCGTCCCGCGATGGCATCATTTATTTTTCTGTTTTTTTTGGGCTCATTTTTCCGAAGCTTCCAATACCGAACTTCCAAACTATCGAACTGTGTTGTTAGTGCAAACAATGAATTATTAGGACTTATGGTCGGTTCCTATTTCTTAAAACAAACCATTTTCACTTACTGTCCGTCAACTTTTGAAATAAACGCCATACAAAAAAATACAATAAATAACGAGACATTGGAAAAACGACTCATTTCATTTTTAAAGGAGTGATTTTAGGAATTGGGGCATCCTTTTTTTTTTTTGGTTCAATTTTTTTACTCGGGTTGTGCTTTCCTTTGTTCTAGATAAAAATCCCAAAAGCATCACTAATTTCAACGATTTCTCTTGGTGGTTTTTAACATTTTTATGGACAATTTTTAGGGTACAGTCAAATATGTAGTTTCGTCATGTCCGTCTATACATCTGTACGTCTGTCTGTATGTCACAGCCATTTTATTCAGAAACTATCAACCCTACAAAGTTGAAACGTGGTACACGTAGGTATAGGTATTTATATCCGCTACCTTGAATACCGACAGCGGTTTCTAAAATCAGCGGATGCTGCGCTCTCGCCGTGACTACTCGTGATCCATAATATCTAATCATAATATTCAGCTTTATAAATCTTTCTTATTTTAGCTATGTGTAATGAGCGTAAGGAAGCACTTAGGTATAATGTAGGTAAATAAGTGTATGTTCTTATTTTAGAATGTTACTTATAATGTAAAAAGATTTTTATTATACCAAGGTTTAAGTAACATATTACAGGTATGATGTACTTATTAATTTTACCTTAATATTACTTCCGTGTTTTGGATAACTTCGTTAACTATGTATATTATTTCTTGATATTTGTTGATGCACCACCGTCCGATAAATTTGTATGTCTATTTCTTTTCATGCAAAGGTTGCCTGGAAAAGATTGATATTTAGCATTAAGGCCGCTGATTGTACCTTTTACTTCTTAAGGTTTCATATCTACTGCCTTTCCTAACAAAAAAAAATATTAAAAAAAACAGCTTGGTTTGCAATAAAGAGTTGTGGTATTGTTCGTAACGCGAAAGTTCTTTCGTTTAAAAGGAACTAATTTCCTTTCCTTAGATTGGATTATAGACCAACCGCGGAGGGAATTCTTACTTCGTTTACTACGGAGAAGTCATTTATGTATAAGTTAAGATAATATTTATCTATGCACGTACAGGTAGCTCGCGTGCTGTTGAGACATGTCAACCCTAGCAGTGCCAAAGCTGCGCGGTGATTGTGATGTCATCAAGCCAAGCGGTTCAGTGTAATATCACTGTTCTCCAATGCGCGTAGGGTACAAATTGTCTAGCACTGAATGGATTTTACGATTGTAGGTATATTTCAGTGAGGTATCGCCCAATCCGTCGTAAAGAGCCACTATTGCAAAACCACAGGTTTTCAGGGGGAGGTTTTTTCTAATTTTCTCTTAAATTTCTTAGAGAATGTATGTTTTATGGTATCCTAAACGATTAGGTGATATAAAGAGGATCCAGTGATATATTTTTTATTATTTATTATCATCAGTTTTTGTATATATTTTGTCCCTTAAGACTGTATTCCGCGGAACTTTAGCGTATTTAAATGAACTCAATAAGGGCTTTATTCTAAGGAAAATGACTAGCACGCGTTAATTTAAAAGACGTTAGGACTTTTTTCGACGGAAATAGCAAAGTGGTGGCTTTTTACGAGCAAAGTGTTAAGTTAAACTGCATATTTCCGTACACAAAATTTAAGAAAAAACTTTTATTTCTTGTATGATCGGACTGATTTATATACTATTGATTTACTTCCAGTAAGTATACTGATAAATAAATAATTATCATTTTATTTTATTTTAATAGGGACATTTAACTTAAAATAAGGATTGTACATATTGTTTATAATATACAACAAACCGGTGGTTACTGAAGGTTTAACCCAATTTAATAGGTAGAAAAATGTTACGGTAAAATGCAATGAAAAAAACCTATCGACTCAAAATATTACTTAACTGTACTGGTAATGACAAATCAAAAAATTACATATTAATCTTGCATGTTATCGTTAAATCAAAAATATATAAATAATTCTATTAATAAATGCAAGGCTAGCCAATGGAATGTTATAAAAAATAATTTTAATAAAAACTCATTCAATAAGGAAATAAAATCAATCAAACTTAACAATATAACTCATACTAACCCAGTCGACATATGTAAATGTTTTAATGATTATTTTATAAACATTGTGGAACAGAAAGTTAATTATAATTCTAATAAAACACCTGACATGCGCAATATAAATATTAATGATAATACAATATTTTTGACTCCGCTAAATCCAAATGATATTTTATAAATAATAATGAAACTAAAAAATTCGAATGCTGTAGGTTATGATGACATATGTACTAAAATTATAAAAAATTGCGCAGAGACTATTTCATATCCACTAGCTCACATAGTCAATTTATCACTGGAACAAAGCGAATTCCCTAAAAAACTAAAAATATCTGTTGTAAAACCGTTATTTAAAAAGGGAGACAAATCTGATCCCAACAACTATAGGCCAATCACGCTAATACCTGTTCTTTCAAAGGTTTTTGAACGAATTATGTACTTTAAAATAAACAGTTTCATAAGTAGGTTTGATGTACTTAAGCAGGTTCAATTTGGGCTTAGAAAAGGTAGCTCAACATCTTTAGCATGCTTTTCTTTAATCAAAAATATAACAGAGAACATAAATGCCAAGGTGCCAACTGCAGTAGCCTTCCTCGATATGTCAAAAGCATTCGACTTTGTTCGTCACGATATCCTACTCTATAAACTGCAGAGATATGGCATAAGGGGAAAGGCTCATGATTGGATCCAAAGTTATCTGAAGGATAGACAGCAATGCGTCGAAGTCATTAATATGGAAAATTGTCTTCAGACCAAATATAAATCCGAGCTTAGGCATAACTGTTATTCCCCAAGGGAGCATATTAGGGCCCCTTCTTTTCCTACTTTATATTAATGACTTGCCCGATAATAGAAACCAAGAATGCATTTTGTTTGCGGATGACACAACCCTTATTATAAAGTGCAGGGATAAAGTAACTTTTAATAATGACACAGAGACAGCATTAGGATCGACGGTTAACTGGTTAGAAAGAAATAATCTAAAAATTAACGTTAATAAAACCAAATTGATGCAATTCCAATATAGGGCCACTCCTTTAAATATAAACATTTCGGTAAATGGACAGAAAGTAGAGGAGGTAAATAACTGTGTCTTTCTCGGTGTGACACTTGATGAACACTGGTCTTGGAAACCTCATGTGGATTCAGTTTGCAAGAAAATAAACAAGTTTGTATTTGCTCTCTTTAGGGAATTAAAAATATTACCTCTTCCTTCTCTTTACATAGAGGAAATGACGATATTTGTTATTCAATATCCTCATTTTTTTAACGTGAAAGGCGATGTACAGCGTTCGACTCGCTATAGAAAAATCTTGTTATGCCAAAAGCTAACCTCAAACTATACAAAAATAATGCGTTCTGTATGGCTATAAAATTATATAACCAAATACCCCTTGAAATTAGAGACATGCCTATCAGCAAATTCAAAATTAAACTGCAAAGCTGGCTGCTACATTTTTCTTTTTACTCCCTTGACGATTTTTTTAAATGGAAACCTAGTATTGATTGACCGTTATTATTATGACTTTTGTGTGTCGTATGTAAATTTTAAAATATATTTTTTGTATGTATTATTACATTTTTGAAATATACAATTATAATTTGACCATTTATTAATTACTTAAAATACTGTTTTTTTTTGTTGTTATACTTATTTTATGTTTACTTAACTTAATTTATTACCTTAATAAAATATATGATTAATTAATCATTATTGTCCAAAAATGTTAAATTTTTATTATATAGTTATTTTGAATATTTGTACGCTGCAAGGCAGAGCATGCTGGAAACTATATGTAAGCCTAAGATCTTTATCTGTACCCGTGCTTATGGCAAATAAACGACTCATTTCATTTCATTTCATTTCATTTCATTTCATTTCATTTCGTTACCATTGTACATAGTAAATGTCTTTATGACCATGTTACATAAAATATATCACAATAAGATAGTTGTTATCAGGAAACAACAACGGCAATTTTATTTTATTAAGCATCTACTCCTAACAGACACACATATATTTTATAAGTATTAGGTTTAGAAATGGTTAAAACGTATGATTTATTTATGTCCGTATGATTTATTATCAAAGCAAAAAGTCACCATTCATTTTCGGCAAAGAAAGTAAAAATTATTTAATAAAAGGTAACTTTTAATTAAAACTTCATACGTATAGCAAACGCTGTTATGCATAAGCAATGATGTAATTAATATTGAATCATTATTCGTGTCATCATACCTTATAAATTGATATTAAAATGCAATATGATTAAAATATATAAGATAACTATACAATATTCAAAAGCAACAAAATAATTACTTATTAAGTATTTCGGAGGTTTTTTTTTAGTAAAAAAAAACCTTTAAAATACTCTATATGGCACAAGTGAACATTTACAAAAATATGATATGAGCCGGAAGTATAAAACAATATTATATTATATTTCTATAAGTTTTATGTGCCGTGGTGGTCTCGGCTTAGATTAGGACCCCTTCCAATCCTCCCGTGGATGTCGTAAGAGGCGAATAAGGGAATACACACCGGAAAATGGGCAGCAGCGTCCTCCGAGTACATATTTGTAACACTGCGTTCACCAATCCGCCTGCCAAGCGTGGTGACTATGGCAACACCCCTAAATATATGATAAACACACCGCAAAGACAGCCCCCGGAGGCTCCGTTATTCCTGGCACCGATGGCAGCCATATTAACGGCAGAACAGGAGGTGCTAAGAACCCCCGGCAGGGACTCAGCTACCAACCCCCACAACTCTGGACCAGGCAACCTACAACGCACGCACCTTGAGGACCGATGAGAAGTTGATAGAGCTGGAAGAAGTAGTAAGTGACTTGCGCTGGGATATTATAGGGTTATCAGAAGTCCGAGGAGAGGGAGAGGATACGATAACCTTCAATTCCAGCAACTTACTCTATTACCGGGAGGGCGACCAGCTGTTCCACACTCGAAACATCCAAACGATGAAGTGGAGGCTATGTACGACGACATTTCCAATGCCATACATGCCCCGATGACACACTTCACAGTGGCGATTGGGTACTTCATTCATCGCCATTCCTCATGCCCAGCCACGCATGGCTGGGCTTGAGAAATGACGATGAACTGAGAGTGGGGCAGTTCGGATTTGGCCATCGGAACCAAAGGAGTCAGCTATTGGCTGACTTTATGGAGAAAGAGGGATTTTTTATGATGAATCAAGAAGCGCCCGTCCAGGAAATGGACGTGGCTGCACCCCGGCGGTCATAAACACAAGTTAGATTTCATTTTGCATATATTCAATTATGTCTATGTGATCAACAGGGTTCAGACTGGAACTTGAATATCAACATAAAACTGGAAAGGTCTCGTTTGATAAGATCTACTCTTCGCCTTAAGTCCTGCCCAAATCCAAAACCCCGAGAGCTTTCAATTGTAGCTCCAAAATAGCTTCCAAATCCTTACCGAATGCGATACAGTGGGCGAACTAAACAACGGGCTGGTGGAAATTGTTCACGCGGTCGGGTCGGAGTTCTTTAAGACCCACCGCAAAAATAGAACACAGAAACTATCTGAGCATACACTTAAACTTATGGCAGAACGAAGCGAGAAAAGGCTGCAGTCTTCAGTGGATACTCGAGTTACAGCTTGCTTAATAAACAGATATCAAAGTCGATGCGACATGATTTGCGTTCCTATAATACTAATTGTATTAAGAACGCTATAGAGCGGAACAAGGGCTCCATAGTGTTTGCAAGAGATCTGTCTATTGAGCAAAGCCTGTTGACGAAGCTGAAGACGGACAGTGGCAGCATCGACTCGTCGAAGCCAGAGATTTTGAGTGAGCTTGAGAAGTTCTATGGGCAATTATACACCTCATCACGTAGTACTCTTAGCACTGCTAGCGATACAAAAGCTCGTTTGACCCGACATTGTACCGAAGATTTCCCGGGCGTTAGCCTATACGAGATCAGAATGGCTCTCAAACAGCTTAAGGAGCAACAAATCACCAGGGGAGGACGGAATAACGACAGAGCTACTGAAAGTGGTTGGAAAACCGCTACTTAAAGTCCTTCAGAGGCTGTTTAACTCCGTCATCCTCTAGGATACTTACGCTAGAAGCGTGGCACAGTAGCGTAGTGGTGTTGTTCTTTAAGAAAGGTGATAACACCCTCTTGAAGAATTATAGGCCCATTTCGCTGCTGAGCCACGTCTATAAGCTGTTTTGGTACAAACCGTCTCACTCGTAGGTTTGACGACTATCAACCTCCCGAACAAGCTGAATTCCGGAAAGACTTTAGCACCGTAGACCACATCCTACGCTCCAGCTGATTATACAGAAGGCCGAAAAGTATAATCTGCCACTATGTCTAGCTTTTGTGGAGAGCCTTTGATTCAGTCGAGACCTGGGCAGTGCTACAGTCATTGCAGCAGTGCCAGATTGAATACCAGTACATGGATGTGTTGAAGTGTTTGTACAGCAAGGCCACAATGACTATCCGTTTTCAGGATCGGAGCACGAATTCTATCCAGTTGCAAAAAGGGGTGAGACAAGGAGATGTTATTTCTCCGAAATTGTTCACCTCTGAACTGGAAGATATATGCAAGCTTCTGAACTGGAATGGATATGGTGTTAAGATCAATGGCGAATACCTTTGATTGCTCACCTTTGATTTTTACTACGGATACTTATACGCTTCGCATGCTCCCCAGCCAGAGACTGTTTCTGAGGATTCAAGAGCCACGTTGACTCGTCTCTATACTGGTGAGCTACCAGACGTCAGCTTGGAAGATATGGAGATAGCCCTGTGATAATAAAATAGAAAAGCCACCGATGATGACGGAGTTACATCGGAGCTCTTAAAGGTAAACCTATTCTCAAGGTGTTTCAGGTCTTCTTTAACTCCGTTGTTAACTGTGGAACACACTCGAGGTATGGCACAAGAGTATATGGTGGTACTATTTTTCAAAAATGGTGATAAAACCTTGCTTAAAATGTCTATAAAGTCCCTAAATTAGGTTGGTATCTAGGTGTTGTATTATCAAGCAGGTTAAATACTTACGTAGATTGAAGTACCTGGATTAGGTTGATACCTAGGAGTTTTATTTAATTGTACTTTATGAAATCTTATGTTATTCAGTGTATGCATATAGGTAGGTCTGAAAATATTCCTACCTAAGCAGGTACCCTGAATTTCTATTAAAATAAGTACTATTTAACTAGTGTGGTTCAAAAATGATCTGTTTACTCACGTTCACAAAGTCTCTTCGTTGGTTTAATTATTTCGCCTTGAATAGTGCCCGTGGTCCACCCAGGTGATCTGAGCAGGTGGACCACGACCAATGCCCGACGCCTAGCAATTCCGCCGAGTAAAGGCAGCGATGCGCTTATGACCTTTTCCCCCGACTCCCCGCACAAATATTTGCGTGGAACATAGTCGCTGAGGCAACAGTGGCCGTTTGCAACGGAAAAAATCGGATGCACTGGCGTTAGTGGCGGTATTCGTCGGAGTATATTGTTACGTGGCTGTTTGCGTAAAACAAAAATAGTTTTTTTTTTATATCAAAATAAGGTCATTTTTTTTTATATTCTGTGTGTACTATTATATATTCTGTGACAAAGGTATACATTTTCTTCTCACTTATACTTGAAAAGTGATGAAGAAAAAAAAGGACTGCGCAAAAAGATAAAAACTTTCCAAAAAATTATGTAACCTATGTCGATGTAAGTATTCTAAAGATAACACATACATCTAAATCTGTTAATGAATTTAAAAGTTATGGTGGAATAAATACACACACATACAGTCGTGCTTTTAGGGTTGATGTAGGTATCTACATAAACCCTAAAAATAACATCTATGACATAAGCGCATAATATAAATTTAATAAAAAAAAACATGGCTATCTATGGTTCACTAGTTTACGAGCAATACGGTTTTCATAGTTGTCTAGGTTAGGATCCTGGCTACGGAACCATAGGGGCAGAAAGCGGTCACGCGTTCGTTGAGTCGTATTACGTTACATTCTTCAGAGAGCAGGCATTCTTCGCTCGTTCGCAGAACGCGAACGCCGAGAACGCTCGAACGCGTGACCCCTTTCTATTTGATAGGACCCTAACCACCCATTCCTATAAAAATGATACGAGTCGTTTTCTTCGTCTCGTTACTTTTTGACGTTTTTGTCTGGCGTTTATATCAAAAGTAGGAACCGGCCCTTAGTACATGCGCGTCCGAAATGCACTTGGGAAGTTTTTTATTTTACGATTGTCAAAATGTATGAATGATAAAAAAAATGCATTTTATTTCAACAATTAATACAAGACAATTTTAAAATAACAGGGCCTAACTCAGCTTTTTGAAGTGACTTTTTTCACTACACATTGTTTTTTAGAATTATGGCAAAATCTGTCTCCAGGAATAGCCAAAATTAACTTTTGAATCATATTCACCCTCAACTTTGACCTTAGTTCATCTCTGCCCAATTCGCTCGCTAGTTACACTACGAGCGTTTCTTGCTGCGACAGGAGTTTCCTGTAGGACGATATATTGCAATTTTCAGTTCTTTCTACTCTTTGGTTTCCTCCTTTTCTACAAGAAAGTGTGCACTTCGATCCACTCAATAAGATTACGTTGGACTATTGTATTTTTTATTGTATTCTGGACATTGATGCTCAATTAGAATAGACCACCAGTCACCAGTGGACGTTCCGTATTATATTTGATCAGATATTAATTTAAATTAATTCTAGTGATAATCTTGTCATAATCATAATAATCAGCCTGTATTTGTTCACTGCTGGGCGTAGGCTTCTCCTAATGCACGCCACTGAGCTTTTCTTCAGCTCTCCTCCATTTTCTGCCAGCCGTTTTTCACCTACGGTAGCCCTGGAATTCTTCGCACCCCCTGCTCTGCCTTTTCCGTGACCACCACCTTGGTCAGGACTAGCAGGGCGACTGAGAACTGGAGGCATTTATTTTTGATGTGCCGTTCATAAGAGGGTTTAGCTCATAATCACCACGCTGGTTGGGATGGCGATCGCAGGGCGTAGCTTCTCGCACCGGTGACGCTGCTGCCCGTCACCGGCCTGTGTCACGCTTGTTTTGAGCTGGCTATACCACCGGTACCGGTACCGGTACTACCGGTCGCCAGAGCCTAGTTCATTGTCCAGCAGGATGACCGCGTGCAGGTGAAGTTGGCTTGAGCAGTATGAAATGTGTTTCGCTCCCCCATAATCTTGTCACCGAGATTTTTCTACGTTCGTGATTTCACAAATAGGTTCCGACAGAAAATCAGTGCAAATACCTTGGCCTTTGCGTTTGCTGAGTCGAGACCTGTTTGTGACAAGACACAGCATTATTTAATGTTTGTTTGTCTAATTTCCTATTTTTTGTTTTTGATGTTTAATGTTTTGCGTTGTCAGAATTAAATGTATTTTCTTTCTTCTTTCTTTCTTTCTTAACTTTCAACAGAAAAAGGCACAATGTTGGAAAAATCGATACGAAGAAGAAGAAACATAATAATATTATACTGCATAACAACATCACACAACTAATATTTTATAATTTTGGCTCTGGTGATGCTTGTTTGTTCGTTGTATGAGGTGGTTCTGGCCTCTCGTCTCACAGTTTGTCAGAAAACCTGAGGTTCTGGCTCTGAAATGGCTTAACGACTGACTACAATGGTAATTACTGGATACAACGAAAATAGTTAAGTATAAATATTATCTTGATTTATGTAGTTTTTTGCCCGCGTGTTCATTTCTATGGATTAAAAGTAACCTATGTGTCATCCCAGGACCACAAGTATCTATATAATATACAAAAAAAAACATCAAAATTAGATCAGCCATCAAATAGTTTTTTATCGTTTGCTCTGCTTCTTCTCATTTATATTAAGATACAACTAAGCATAAGATAGTACAATGAAAATTGCATTTCAATCAGTCGAGTAATTTTTACGTGATGCGCGAATATACAGATATTGAAGATTTTTGAAAACGATATTTGAACGATATGTTCAGTAGCTTATTTTAGATACCCTAGACCAATTTTAATCATCTTCATTGTACAGTTTTTTTTGACTGACTGCTTATGTATAGATACGGATAGATACATTGTAGAACTCAGATCATACTTTCCTACTCAAGACACTAGCACTAAAATTAAAACCTAAATTTAATTTTAGATTTAGACAAAATAACAATATCTGAGGATGGGTATATGTAACATTTTGTTTTCGTTTACACCAGTCAGTATTGCGCGACATTAGAGCGTATAAAAGGCAATCTACCCCTTTCACCTTTATCAGTTGACCATGAAACGCCAACAGGTACACCTTTGCCATCTCCAAGGAAGAACATTTCCCGAAAATTGACACTAGACCTGAAACAGCGGCACAGTGACGCTATTGCAACCAGGCCTTAGTCAACGCCAATTTGCTCGTACTCTGCATATGAACCAGTCAGCGGTTTCAAGGATGTGCACCTGTTGGCGTTTCATTGTCAACTGATAAGGGTGAAAAGGGTTGGTATGTCACGCAATACCGACTGGTGTAAACGAGTACAAAATGTAACATTTACCGAACCTCAGATATTGTTAAGTTGTGTAATAGATAGCAATGCAATAATAGTTTATGTTTTTTAGTACTTGAACTTAATGAATTTAAGACCTACAACGAAATGTAGGGTTATAATTTTAGTGCTAAAGCCCTTTGTGTGGGAAAGTATGAATTGAGTCGATTTTTTTGCTCTCCAGCATGTAAAACTTTTATGTAGGTAACTTATTGTATTGTATAGTTAAAGTATTCCATACGGGTGGACATTCTGGTACATAATAATTTTAATCATGCCGCTGCTACTACAGGCTGTTTTGTTTGAAGAATTGGTCAAGTCTGCAGCTGGTACAAAGCATTGTAAATATTCAAACGATACTTAGGACTTTAGTTTACTCAAAATTCAATCCTATACCTATTAACTATTCGGTTTCAATACTAATTTGTAACTAATGAGGAAGCACTGATTCGTCATTTTCAGTACGAATGTAATGAGCAGCGCTAATTAAGGCCTAATTAAGAGGAGCATCATCAACATTAATGGAGTTACTGATTATGACAGCACGTTGTTAAACAAGGCAGAAATATGTTTAGGTATATTATGCTGGTTCCCAAAATATTGAATAGTCAACGTTAAGTTGATTTTGTTAGCATTACCAACAACTAACATTATTTTTTGTAAATTTTTGATTAATGAGAGCTATGGTAGCCTAGAGGTATACTAGTGCGCGTTACTGACTGACACCAGTGACGTGTCTAAGTTATGGATTTCTATGGCTCCATGCTTTGGAGCTATCTGTTATTGATTAATAGCAGTCGCTAAGCCATATCAGTTCTCCTCCAAGGTCATTATTCTTCGGGCGGCCTGACAAACTTTGACAGCAGATGCCAGTATACTCATACGCCAAGAAAGCAAGCAATTGACTTCAAAAAGGAGTAGCTAGGTTCTCAAAGCGACGGTATTTTTAATCTGTGGTCAAACGCAAATATTTTTTAGAAAATTTGCATAACTGAATCAAGAGTAAGTTAAATATAGAGCACCAGTTGAGAGTAGTCCCATTAATTTCATCATAAAATTGTTCAGTATTTTTGGAAACCTGTTGGCAGTTAATTTACTTATTAATATAATAATATTATATTCGGGACAGTTCCACACCAATTACCTAGCCCCAAACTAGGATACCCTGTACTATGGGCACTAGATAGCGGATAAACATACATAGATACGAATATTACATGCATAACTCGGAAACAAACATATCTGCTCATCACACAAATGATTGAACCTTGCAGGATTCGAATCCGCGACCGTTTGATTTGGTACCTAGGGTCTCTAGCCACTAGATAAAAAAAATAACACACTGATACTGTAGATATAGTAAAATCATGTAACAAAACTGCCCAAAAACTTAAAGTTTACTATTTTACTCGTATTATAATAAATTGAGACATCACCAACGGGTTTGAATGATTTGAATCATCGTTATCATATACAGGGCTTCATAAGCCTCCTCCCTCTTACGCCATTCATCCCGGTTTTGGACAGAGCTTTCCTACTAATTTTTCGATATCAGCGATCCGTCGTTCCAAAAGTCTTCCTCTGCTGCATTGCCCTATAACCATTCAAAATATAACATTAATGGTATCATGAAAGTGAACGCAAAGGTCCCAGAATATTGAACTTCCATGT
The DNA here is from genome assembly GCA_946251855.1 of Alsophila aescularia. Taxonomy (NCBI): domain Eukaryota; kingdom Metazoa; phylum Arthropoda; class Insecta; order Lepidoptera; family Geometridae; genus Alsophila; species Alsophila aescularia. The sequence continues at coordinate 57,613,733 of OX276378.1, read as the reverse complement.
TGCAGCTTCCAGACTATTCTATAAATTTTAAAAGACCGCTAGCAAATTCATTAAAGTCAAATAGAAAGTTTAAAAAATATCTGAAAGGATAAAGGTGCCACTCCACATGAAAGGCAGTTGTGGGGGTAAGTCTAGAGATGGGAAAAAATAGATTAGAAAGAACAGAAAATCAAGAATTTTAACTGCAGCTGCATTTAGTTTAGCACTTGTTATGTTAAACATATGTTGTACAATGTACTTTGCAAATTACTTACCAAGCAACTTGTTATTTTTAATATCTAATATTAAATATGTATTCAGTTATCTGTCTGGGGTGCATGTGAAGGAGCCTCCCCGAGCGGCGAATAAGACGCGAATACGATCTAACTTATTAAGCCCGGCGCACCCTGGACCAGTCGGTGCTTGGACCAGTCGGTGCTTGCACCGATTGACCAATCCTTCCAACACAATGATTCGAACCGAAAACGGCTCTGTTCAGAGCCACAACCAACGGCACTTTTCAGCGCCACCTGCAACGGCACTTTTCAGTGCCAAAAACAACGGCTCTTCTCAGAGCCACAACCAAAGTAAGCTCTCGAAAGCAGCTCTGACAGTTGTTTCCATCAATATAGAAGGATTCTCCAAAAACAAATCGCATATACTGTCAGAGCTCTGCCTCAAGAATAACATAGATATCTTGTGTATACAGGAAACATCGTGGAACTGAACAACTAAGGTCACACATTCCTGGACTGAACCTTATTGCGGAGACACCCCATGCACAATATGATACATACAGATTTAGCGAATATAGCACTACATTCGCTAAATCTGAGACACACATCCATTCTGCTTGTTCTACTACACATAACTCTATCGAAATCCTCACCGTTGACACTGGATCTTGTACAGTTACTTCAGTGTATAAACCACCAAACGAAACTTTCGAATTTAACAAGCCGCAAAACTTTGATAATCACCCCACAAAAATAGTCATTGGTGACTTTAATAGCCATAGTGTGTCATGGGGATATCGTGAAACAAACCTTGATGGGTGGGTAGTGGAGCAATGGGCAGAAGTCTTCGATCTAACCCTTATACATAACCCGAAACTATCTGCCTCTTTTAACAGCGGGCGATGGAAAAGAGGATATAATCCAGATCTAATTTTTACAAGCTCAAACATCAGCTCTTTAAGCACCAAATCAGTATACACACCTATCCCCAACACGCAGCACAGACCTATTGCTTGTATAATCCAAGCTGCCCTAAAACCCAATAGAAGTGCCTTTTAAACGTCGGTTTAACTTTTCTAAGGCGAACTGAGAGCAATTTTCTAAATGCGTGGATGCAAAATTGCTTGATATAGAACCTATACCTGAAAATTATGACAAATTTATCAATCTCGTCTGGAAAGCGTCTCGCCAAAGCATTCCTAGAGGTTGTCGTACATCCTACATACCAGGTCTGGACCCAAAATCCGCTGATCACATAAATAATTATGAGAATCTTTTTATCAACGATCCATTTTCCGAAGAAACCCTGAAGGTTGGCGAAGAATTAATGCACTTGATTAGCGAAAACCGCAGAGAAACATGGATGACAACGGTCAATAACGTCGACATGACAACAATAGCAAGAAGGCATGGTCTAATCTTCGCAAGCTGACGGGGGATCCACCTGCAGCCACCAACCCAGGTCAAGTTACTGCTAATCAAATTGCTCACCAACTGTTGCTCAATGGTAAGCTACCATATAAATTAGCTAAAACTACCAAGTCTACCAATTTTGAGAACACATCAAGTGACATAAGTAAGCCATTCATACTAGAAGATATAATTCTCGGTATTAAGTCTTTAAAACACGGTAAGGCTGCTGGCTTAGACGACATTACCACTGAGCAAATTAAGAACCTTAGCCCTTTAGCAGTCTCTTGGCTATTGGCCCTTTTTAACTCCTGCTTAGAAAAGACGAACGAAAGTCGTAGCATTGTTAAAACCTGGAAATTCGCCAGAAGATCCGAAAAGCCACAGACCCATCTCTCTGCTGTGTCATACGTACAAACTGTTCGAAAGACTCTTACTTAATCGCCTCACACCTGTAATCGAGCTGCTCATACCTGAACAGGCTGGTTTTAGACCAGGAAAGTCATGTTCAAACCAAGTCCTCAGGCTCACACAGTATATTGAGGATGGTTACGAAGATAAAAAAGTTACTGGAGTTGTCTTTGTTGATCTGTCGGCAGCATATGACACAGTGAACGTCAAAAGACTTCTTCTTAAAGTCAGACATATAATTAAAGATGAAGGCTTTGTTCGAATGCTAGGCGAGCTTCTGTATAACCGCCGTTTTCAAGTCCATCTACAGCTGAAGAAAAGCAGATGGCGATGCCAAAAAAATGGTCTTCCGCAGGGAGCGTGCTGGCTCCAGCTCTTTTTAACATTTATACAAATGACCAACCCAGCTCCTCTACGCTTCCTCTACGCGGATGACTTAGCTTTAACAGCCCAGGCTAGTACCTTCGAAGCAGTAGAAGAAAGACTGACAGAAGCGCTAAGCGCACTTGACAAATACTACGCCACTAACGCTCTCAGACCAAACCCAGCCAAGACCCAGAGTTGCGCTTTCCACCTGCGTAACCGACAAGCAAACCGTTCTCTTAACGTTTCCTGGCAAGGAGTTGCTATCGAGCACTGTCACCACTCGAAATACCTGGGTGTCACGTTGGACATGACGCTGACATACAAACCTCACTGCGAAAAAACTAAACAGAAAGTCGGTTCACGCAACAACTTGCTTCGTCGCCTAACAACAACTAAGTGGGGAGCATCACCACATGTGCTTCGCACAACTGGCATGTCGTTGTGCTATTCCGCAGGTGAATTTGCGTGTCCCATGTGGCACCGATCCGCCCATGCCAAACACGTCGATACAGCCTTAAACGAGACCTGCCGGATAATTACTGGCTGCTTAAAACCAACCCCGTTGGATATGCTCTATCCTTTGGCAGGTATAGCACCACCTAACGTAAGACGGGATGTCGCGTGCACAACAGAAAAGCTTAAGCAAGAGACTGATAACCGGCATCCCCTCTTCAGTCATATCATACCTCCAGCTAGATTGAAAAGCCGTAATAGCTTCATGCGGTCTACAGAGCCAGCAAAACTCTACCCATTCAAAGCCAAAGTCCAACTGTGGCAGACTAATCACCCCACTCCACTTGACTACGTAGCCCCAAAAGAAGCTCTTCCTCCCGGTTATGACCAGTCTTGGCCTGTGTGGAGGTGCCTAAATCGGCTCCAAGCTGGTGTGGGGCGGTGTAGATATAATATGAGTAAATGGGGCATCATTGATCCATCTGAAGGGCATTGCGGTTGCGGTGCCCGAACTCAAACCATGCCGCATTTGATCAAATGCCCCGCGTGTCCGAACACCTGCACTAGAAAGAACCTAATGGAGGCCACAGATAGCGCGATCGAGGTGGCAACTTTCTGGTCCAACTTTATATAAGTTACAACTATCGAATCATTGACACGATAGAAGAAGAAAAAGAAGTTATCTGTCTATCGATTTATGACATTAGTATGGCCTAATATAATAAAAGACTACACAAATGCTATAGATCGACAAATAGATAGATAGATTACAGAATGCTATAGATCACCTTATTGCACTAAAATAAAAACAAATAAAAAAAAAACACTTAAAAGTATTACAATCGGCGACCTTATCGCTAAGCAACGATCTCTTCCAGATAACCGTAGACTAGATAACTATATAATAGAAGGTAGTTGTTTGTAGGCAACGTTTTAGTAAAATTCTAGAAAAAGATAACAAACAACACAAAAATTAATTTTAATATAATATAAATGTCAAGATAATAATTAATAAATATTGTATGGTAGGTACTACATCATATTATTACGCATCTGGTATTGATAGCTTCAGCCAAAATTCAAAATTACAATGACATCCGGGAAAATTTCCTAACCTGAGCTTTGAAATTTTGCAACGATTGTGCTTTTTTGTTTTTGATAGATTCTTTAATAACACCTAGAAACAAACAGACAGAGGTAAACATAAAAAAAACAATGATTATTATGTCTAAAAACGATATCTAATACGAAAATACTTATAAAAATAAATCAAAAATACGAATCACTCAGGAATCATGATTCGGTTAGATAATATAAAGTAGTGATGCAACGAATACGAATACGAATATTCGTATTCGTAAAAGTACTATTCGTTGCATCACTAATATAAAGTATTGGTAAATTTTAAATAAGGTTATTAATATATGGGATTCGATTTGCACTCAATGTTTAAAGTCAAGCAGTCGACTATTTGATTATACAAGCGGATAAAGACTCCCAACCCTAAACCGGTTAAAAATGCAAAAGCTCTTTACCCGGGCAAACACTTCTTTTGTGAGATGAGAAGCGGCTCTGTGTGGCTTGGGCGGTCAAAGTGCGGTGCAAAATTCACAACATAATTTATAAATTAAAAATTGAGTACTAGGCCTACTAAAAGCCGGCTGACATGCTAACATTTGATTTTGTTCTTACAGGGCCATTTCATTTTTATAAAGCTTTTATTTAACTTCATTTGTATGTATTTAAGTATCAATCTATGTATTTCTGTCTGACCTGGAATCTTGCAATTCAGATTTCGAGCAGTACCCGATTAGCTATCTGGCTGAAACTTTCAAAACAGCTCACCAATTGATGTAAAGAATAAAAAAAAATAAAAAAATATATGACTCTAGTTTACCACTGGTCTTTCCTCAATCTGATATTGTTATATTTCTCTTAAAAGTTTAAATATAAAAGAAACATTTTCACATGAAAATTTAATAACAACATTGAGGTTTTCCGAAGCGAGATGCAACTGTGGAATCCAATTTGCTGACAGCGGACCACCGGCTTTGTCTTCCGGTTCTAAGGAGCTACTGCGAAAGCACACACTTAAGAAGTTTAGTCGGTCTGCAGCCAATGTTGTTTTTGTGCTCATTACTATGTTTGTCGAGATACCTATCCTATCCTACAGAGGGAAAGAGAAACCAGAAGCAAATTTTCATGGAAATATTGCGTCACCATCGTGGTATTTATAAATATTGTAATTGCTTGTCCGCAAAATAGAGCATAGTATTTTTTGGACATAGAGCATTATGGTTTTGGGATTAATTGCGTAATTATGTGCAGACACGTTTTGAAACATAAATACAAAAACACTAAAAACGTCGTAAGAGGTATTTTTTTAATGATAAGAACGTCTGTAAACCAACAACAAATAACACCAACCAATTACCTATGTTGCCAAAGTCGCGCGATATCGCGTCGCGTCGTTTGACCCAAAGAGTATAGAAATACTTTGTGTGAGACCTTTGCCTGACGATCGTTTTTCGTACAGATCACCACACCACAAGTCCTACGATATTTGTGTCTAGTGAATAATAGTGTCCACTATAGGGTCCACTTCATGCTTCTTGAGTCTATAAAAAAAGTTAAAACAATAAAATTACGGTTGTTGGCACAACTTTCAATAATGTATTCAAGACGGTTTAAAAAAAGAATGTACTTTTCAGAGTAGAACCATACCTGGATGGAGGCAGAAATTCCACTTCATAAATTTCATCTAGAACGACGTAATTACCAAGGGATGCTTTAAGACGTATATGTATTAAATTCTTCCGGGATTTCTGTCTCGGTCTCGGTACGGTACTTAGTGAAAATTTGTTGAATACACTATCTACCCTGTCATTTTAGAGGGTGGAAATAATTAAGATATTATTATATATAATAAAATCATATATAAAAATATTGTATTTACATAAGATGAGGCAGTATTCACAAACCTATACAGAATTTTTATGATTTTTTTATAGCAGTTAACGCCTGCTTAGCTTAACTGCTTAGCATAGGTGTTGGTGGCCGAATTAGTAAAGGCATGTGCCGCGCTGAGGCACAGTATACGAGTACGAATCTCGTCCGTGACCCACATTTTTCCATTAGAAAATTATTATATATATTTAATAATTTTCTAATGGAAAATTATTATATCTATACAGAATTCAATAAACGCGTTTTTATTAGCTTTACATTTTACATAATTTTACTTATTACATAGGTAATTATTTTTTACATAATAATTATGTAAAAATCTATGGCATACTTATATCCGCTTCTCGTCATCCAATTGAATTAATAATGACTAAAAACGAGTAGTTGTCCATTTATTATTATAAGATTCAAGACCTTGGTATGTGATACCAAGGTCTTGAATCAATACGTGGGTATGTGATATATAGACTGTTAAACTCATTACCCTTCCCTTGCTTTGCTGTAGTTGGATAAAAAGATCACCACACACACTTGCACAGTGCTGTCAGAAAGGGTATGAGCTCAGAAAAATGCTGTGAATAAATCCACAGCGCTGATTTTCAGCTCAAAAAGAAAATACAAACATTGATCAGGCTTGGGTTCTTTTAATTGTTCAATGGCATATCGTTATAACGACCGGATAGTTCTGATAAAGGTGTCTGGAAGTATTCTATGGAATACTGTAAGGTTCCTGTTGTAGCTGAAGGTAATTCACTACTTATCCCTAATTGATCCTGGTCTAGAGCACCAAGATGTGAGATTCTGTGAAAAGCTGCTATTAAAAATCCTGGTCTATAGACTAGATGTAAAATTTAAATGTGATCCCTAGACTACTTAGAAAGTTGAAGTTTATTGTAATATAAGAAATCTAATATTCATGTTAAAAGTTTGATTAATTAAATAGCCTTGTGATCGTCTCAATTTAGTTTGTAAAAAAATGGAACTGTTTGTAAAAAATGGAACAGTTTGTCAGATTGTTTAAATGGTAATTCTGTTATATTTTGGTCAAGCTGTTTTTAAGGAGAAAACATGTAAAATATACATTCAAACAAAATAAATTTGTGTCAGAAAATAACCTCGAAACTGCTTTTCAATTGTTGTTTGAGACTCGTGAAAACTCTGTCGCTTAGCTTCTCAGTTTTAGGCTTCCAACTTCTGTTGAATTATGAAAATTGCTGAGCGGTTTCTAAATGTATTTCCTATCCTAATAAATAAATCATTGTTTATGTTATTATAATAGATAGTAGTGATGTATTTTGTATTTCCTAAGTTTTATACATATAAACTTCTAACATTAATATAAGATTTCTAATATTAGAATAAACATCAACTTTATAAGTAGTCTAGATCACATTTTATACCTTACATCTAGTCTCTAGATCTGGATTTTTAATAGCAGCGTTTCACGGAACCTCACATCTTGGTGCTCTAGGATCGATAAGAGATAAGTAGAGAACTTAACATCTAGTACCTTCAGCTCCAACAGGAACCTTAGAATACCTACATTGTATGTTAAAATACACTGGGCCACAAAGAAATCGGGTCGGTTGTAAAAAATGCGATAACTTTTAAAATATTTGAGCAATCATTTTAAAATAAAAATCAAATTAAAGTTTATTTAATTACAAATATAGGAATAAAAACCTTTTCATTTTTTTTTTGTGATTGTATTAAAACCTTAAATAATATAAATAAAGACGATAGTGCGGTTTTCCAAGTGTCATTTTTGCATTATTTATATCTCGCTAGATGGCATTGGCGACAGTTTTGGTAACAGTACTGTAGTTTGGTATGACCAAGGAAGTTCTACATAGAACTTCCTTGAAAAATTGTAATTTTTACTTGAACCTACTTTTACTAAACAAACACATAGATATAAACTTCGTAACCTTGAACTTTATGACTCATAAAATTGACTATAATACAGTCTTTATTTAGAATATTGACCCGCTTTCTTTGCGGCCCAGTGTAGATTTACAAATACCTTGATAGATTCCATTTTGCTGTTTTTTACGCTTGCTTAGTGAAAATAAAAATGAAAATACTTTATTTCAGACTTTGTGGTCCATAGATTATTAGTCTGAAACTTATAGATAGATAGTTAACTCTTTATTGTGCACCAAATAGAACAAAAATTCAAAAATAACTAAAACATTTATACAAAATTTATGGTACAATGGGCGGTCTTATCGCTAAAAAAACAATCAATTCCAGACATCTTTTGAATGGAGAGGAATCAATATTCGGCAAAGACGGTGGTGCATTATAATATAATACATAAATCATAAAAAACTGAATATAATGAATAATAAAAATGTACACACATATTCTAATATACATATATATATATATATATATATATATATATATATATATGTATATATGTGTAAATTTATACATGATAATAAAAAACTTAAATATATTTGGTACACATATTTATACAAAATATATTAACATAATACAAGTTATATACAGAGAAATGACAACAAAATAACAACAACTTAGCAAGATGTGATAAAAACAGGAAGAAAAATCTTCATTACTTGCACTTTAAATCGGAGAGTGATTGGGCTCGCCTTATAGTTACCGGAAGAGCGTTCCATAGGCAAACTGCTGGGACGGTAAATTAACTGCCATAAAAACAGCTTCAATGAAGAGGAATCTTCAAAGCTACATTTTCTGATAACCTGAGTGACAACATGTTAGAATCAGACAGGAAATTAAAATATTCCATAAGATATCGTGGGGAGGAGGATTAAAAAGAATAGTATAATGAATAGAGAGTATAATGTGTATTCCGGCAAAAGCGTATTAGAAACCGTATTGGAGCTTAGTGCGAAATTCAGTTATTTAAATAACTGAATTTCTTATAGTTAGGGTAACTTTTGTCACACTAATATAAATGGTCAGTAATCTAGTTAAATGGTACGTGATCAGAACTTCAAGCCATTACACATAGAATGACATAACAACCAGTCAACGGAGGCGACACTTAGCAAAGGATTCCATTGTTTCCAACAATCTAATTGGTTTTCGGACCGCAGCAAGGAGACATTCAAATCTGAAGTTGGAACTGTTATAACTGAAGTCAGATTTGTTTGTTGGCTGTAAAGTCTTTAACGTCTTCATTTTCTGTGATTTGCTGCAGCTTAATAACTTCGTTTGTTTTGGTAGAAGAGCTTTCAAAGAGAGTTCTGTTAGTGGTTTATGGATTTGTTTCAAAGTGTGTTCTAATGCCTATAGGTGTCATCCATCACAAAATGTATGTGGAAGATACAATTTTCGGTTATCTTAGATCGAGGTTAACTTCTTTTGTACACTATTATTATAAGGAGGAAATAATTGTTTTTTGTTTGTTTGTAATGGCTAAACTCAAAAAAGACTGAACCAATTCAAAAATATATTTCACCTATAGAAAGCTACTTATCAGCAAATAACATGGACTGAATTTTATTTTTCAAAATATTACATGTGCCTATGAAAATGACAATAATGTAATGTACTAGAAGTTATGACTTGTATAGATATGCTTATTGTAAGAAATTGCCGCCCCACACGTGCGAAGCTGGGGCGAGTCACTAGTCCATTATATATATGTTACTTGTCCAGTGAACTAGCTACACAGTGTTCAACTGTTCCGTTTTTGCTATAGAGGTCAAACTTTTTTGCAATTTAATGTAACATCTCTTTAATCTAAGTTTAGTCTTCATTTTAAGAAGAGAAATCCAATAGTGTGTCTAAGTAATTGCGAAATCAAAAAACAGTTTAATCAACAGATTAGTTAAGAATAAACTTTCCAGTAATTTAGTCCGATATTATGAAACTAACGTTCCGTTACTTATATCTTTAGCAATATGGTGAATATAGTCGAAGAATAATCGTTCATAGTCGTAGATATATGGGAAGTTCTGGATCCACAAAGAACTCTAATAATCTATCTATTCCTTAATTCTGTTCAGTCACAGGTTCAATGATTACAGATAGCTTAATAAAATGTTTTTACATATAAACAAAAATAAGTCTCAATAAATAATCATTCTAATAAAATAATACATTTGATGCGATATTAAAAGCCTGTCTGTCTTACGTAAAGTATCAAGTAGAATGTTCGATTTCGGTAACGTATGACAGCCAAGAATCCATTTTGTTACACTGACAAGGGATAATGCGGTGTGGCATGAGAGAACCGACGATATAAACAATGTAAACAGAGAAAAAATATCGGAATAATACACGATGTTTTCCTTGCTTATCTAGTTTCACTCTGTTATAGAGTATATATTACGAACGAAAAAGGAAAACAAACCCACGGACTACTGGAATATTAGGAGTCTGGTAATATGATATATTTTTGTTCATAACTATAAGTATGCAAGTGGTTAAAATTGACTGAAAATATTCTAAAGCTGATAAACATCTGTAACTCATTGGTTTTTTGATTAAATTGTAAATTAAATATAATAAACGACGCAACCGCGCCGCACCGCGCGCCTTTTACCTTTCCTGCTTGGCTTGGCTTTCGCTAGCATGCGTTGTTTTACTGAGCCTATTGTGTTCCAAGCGTCGTGTAACATAGTAGGCTCGCGTCCGGATTTAGAGGAACCGAGCCTACTTGGACGGTGCGGCTCGGCTCGGGTATCACGCATCGTTTATCTGCATTTTATAACAGCTAAAGGCTTCAGCTAAAGGTGGACTCTCATGGTACGATTAGTTCACCAATTCAAAGTCGCTTAGTGTGCTGTGGAAAGGGCTATGCTCAGAGTTTCTTTGAGAGATCGAATCCGGAACGAGGTGATCCAACAGAGAACCAAAGTTATCGACATAGCCCAAAGGATTAGCAGACTGAAGTGGCAGTGGGCTCGTCATATTTGCCGAAGAACCGATCGCCGTTGGGGTAGACGTGATTTTGAGTGGAAACCACGACTCGGCTAACGTAATGTAGGACGCCATCCAGCTAGGTGGAGCGACGACATACTCAAGATGGCTGGCGGGGCGGTTGGAAAAGAAAAGCTGAAGATCGGGCTCAGTTGCGTGCTTTGGGAGAGGCCTATGTCCAGCAGTGGACTGATGCGGGCTGATAATGACGATGATGATGAACCAATGAACCAATTTTTCATTATGATCCCTTTGAAACGGATAATATGTCGTAATTCATACCAATATATAAAAGTGAAACGTTGTCTGTATGTTTGTTTGGGGAGCTTTCATGCGATAACGGCTGAACGGATTGTGATGAAATAGCTTATACCCTGAATAGAGATAGCTTATACCTTGGAATATAGGATACTTTTAAACAAGAAAAATTGTAAGTTTCCACGGGAAAAAAGGAACTGTAAGCAACGGTTGCCATCACAGAATGGTCTGTGGTTGCCATGGAAACGAAATAACAAGTCTGTCAAAAAACATCAAGAGCATTGGTGTTATACCTACTTTTGCAATGGTTTTTAATATCCCGGAAGAACATTGGATGTTTTTTTTCGACAGTATGTTTATAAAGAGGTACCAACATACACCAAAAAAAGAATTTTGAAATCAATGCATTTTTATGGGGTTTAAAAAGGGGGTCAAAACTTTAAAAATACCTCTATTTCGATGACACTGTTTACATTAGACATGTAAACAGTGATACTCTTTCGAAATAGAATAAGAGACCCGGGAGTGACATTGCGGAAAGTCCATAAATAAAATTAATGAACAAAAATAATCTGATAAAGGGTTGGTCAATATGCTTTATCTTATTTTTAATGTTTAATTTATCATTTATCTCTTACAGTTTGGCGGAAATAAGCTATATATTTTTTTCTTTAATTTTTAATACTTGATTTTTTGTGCACAAGTTGTAAATAAGTATGTACGTGAACGCAGGGGTGAGCCAGTGCATCCGCAAGAAGAAGGAGATCTCCAAGGCATGCGCCGTTCGTTCGAATCTCAACCCGAGGCTTCATTTGTAAGAAAATCAAGTGAGTCAATTGCAATGTTAATTTTCGTTAGGGTAGATGTGCCCTCCTCACAGTACATATACAGTCCTTACGGACAATAGTGTATACCTAGCGGCACGTAAGTCTAGCGGTGAACGAAACGTAGCGGGGACCTTGGCACAGTGAAAGTTTATATAATGTGTTAAAATGTTGAATACTTTTTATCCCGAAAACTGACTGTGCCAAGATCCCCGCCACGTTTCGTTCACCGCTAGACTTACGTTCCGCTTGCTATATCGAAGTATTGTTTTCGAGTTTGATGTCTAATGTCAGTCAGAGACTGAGGGTTGCTACAGACAGGTATTTATACCCGGCTAAAAAAAAAGGAGGGTTATGATTTTATTAGAATGCCTATGATTGTAATAAGAATAATAATAATATTTTTTATAATATTATAACATTTTTATAAATCGTGTCTCTGTCTGTTTGTCTGTTTGCGCATCACTTGAAACTATTGGACCGAGTGCGATGTAGTTATCACTGTTAGATAGCTTAGGGTTTGTTCAAAAAAACGGGTGTATTTTAGAAACTGAGCAATTGATAAAATACAGTCCAACGGATGAACGAAATTTGGTATTTTGTATATTATAGGTTCCTTCTTTTGGTTCTCAAATATCACCTAGGTTACTTTAAACCCAAAGAAATTAGCATGTGGGTAAAGCCGCGGGCACAGCTAGTTTATATATATATTAGCTTGCTCCTAAATCTCAATTACCGATAGTGACACATAGACTAAGTATCATAAATCAAATGTGAATATTCATAGCATGAATTTCATCGTAGAAGCAATATGCCACTGAGCTCCAAAGTTATCCACGCTAGAGAGACAAGATATCTCTCAATATGGATATTAATCTATGAATACAATTAGGTGAATCCTCAGACCAAATATTACTAGGTGAATCTCTTGGCAGTTCGTTTAATTTTGATTGAACTGAGCATACCTTCACAAAATACCTACTGCGTTAAAAATTAAAGGACAAACCTTATCAGTTTAATTATCTACATTTTTGTTGATTTGTCTCCGCCGTTCGTCACTTGAACTCTCACATAAGAGACAAACAGATTATATTCAAGCGTCTTAAAAAATGAGGTTCTCAAAGCTGATGAGTTTGTTTGTAATATTATTGAAAATGCGTAATATTTACATGCGTAATCTATACGTATAATAAAACTGTAACGGGTCCTATTCTGTACATTGAAGATATTTAGAATTATTTTTTTGGAGTGTACTCTCTATTCGATACTGAAGCCAAAACTGTACTTTTTTTCATTTGTGTCTGTCTGTCTGTCTGTCTGTATCTTGGCTAGGCATCACGCCGAAACTACTGAATGAATTTAAATTATACTTGGTATGATTTGAGTTCATACTACGAGGTAGGACATAGGATACTTTTCATGCCGAAAAATTAAAGGGTTCCCGCAGGGTAATCGTTGAAAGTCATTTAAAAGAACACGTATCACGCTGAAGTCAAGGATCTATTCAGGACCTGTACTATTTTTAATATATGTAAATGACATTGTTAAATGCTTGCCTGAATGGTGTTTTGTATGTTTATTTGCTGACGACACACATGTTGGTATTATAGACAAGTGCAAAACTGCTTTAGAGAACAAACTGGTGGAAACATAAGACATTCTTAAAAAAATGGTTTGAAGCTAATGGTATTATACTTAACGCTGACAAAAGCATAATTATGCGTTACCAATCTAGAAAAGGATTGGAGAGAAACTTGTCTGTAAAAGAAAATGTGTTCCTAGGGTATACCATCGATTATACTGTAAGTCACTCAGCCCACACAGATAAGCTTTGTAAAAAGATAGCTAGTGCAAACTACGCACTGCTAAAGCCGATTATAGATAAAAAAGCCCTAGTTACGGTTTATTATGCATATGTACATTTCCTCATAAATTATGCTATAACAGTATGGGGAAATGCGGCTGATATAAACAGAATCCTTAAATGCCAATAAAGGTCAATAAGGATCATAAATGGTTAAAGGAAACGCATGTCAGCAAAAAATATTTAAAAACCTAATAATATTATGACTGTTATATCAATTTATATATTTAACAGTCTTCTAGAAATTCATAGTGAAAAGGATGATCTGGCTAAAAACATGGACATGTACAGTTATAATTTGAGGAATAAAGAGAAACTGTATCAATTAAAGACAAGACTAGCCAAAGTAAAGAAGCAAGGTAAACAAAATAAAATAACTATGTATAATAAGTTGCCTATTAGCATAACAAGACTTCATTTAACTGATTTTAAGAATAAAATAAATCATTTTTTCGTAGCTAACACATTTTATTCACTTAATGAATTTATGACATTGCGTCTGACGGAGTCATCATTTTTGAATGAGGATTAACGAAATAATAGTTTGACTTAATTGAAATTGTTGTAATTATTGTAGATATTGTAAAAAAAAACTTTTGTTTTACATTTCCATTTTAATTTTATTGTTATAAATTCTTACTATGTATAATAAGTGTGTACTACTGGACTGATTGCGATGCGGTTTTAATTTTTAGATAGCTTAGGGTCTGATTTAAATCTGGTGTTATTGGTATCTCAATCCGGTGAGTTAGAAGCCGAGCAATTGATACAAGTATTTTTGACGGCTGAAGAAAAACATATGGTGGTTTTTAACATATGGGTGTCTAAGCAAATGTGGGTCAAGCCACCTTTTCTGCCACTTTGATAGTATGAAGATAACATCAATGTTGTCTGGAAGAGATCGCTCTGAGCGATAAGACCGCCCATTGTGACACTTTATTATGAATTTTGTTTTTTTAGTTGTAAGATTTTTATTTGTGTGGTTCAATAAAGAGTTATCTATCTATCTATCTATCAATATTTTAACGCTATGGTACATAACATAAGATTAACGTAATTAAACAAAAAAAATTAAACAAATTTTAATGTTTACGAAAGTATCCTTGTTAGAAACAAACAACGTTTTACGTTTCTAATAAGTGAAAAAAAAAACTCTTTTTCGTAAAGTAAGACCTCAAAAAATTTATTATTTATTTCTTTAAAGTCAGTTTTTTTTAAATTAGTTTTATTCGCAATCAGATACTTAAAAATCGGCACGAACTTTAATAAATTGCCGTAGTTTTTTAGTAACATCAGTTTATACCAATGCGAACGCTTAAAAGAAAATACAAAGTAACATCAGTTTAAACCAATGCGAACGCTTAAAAGAAAATACAAAGAGCGTCAGAAATTAAAGAAACCTAATAATATTAAAAAAAGGGACATTTCACACCAATTACCTAGCCCCAAACTACCTAAACACCTACCCTGTTAAATAAAATAAAATAAATAAATATATACTCGGGACAATTCACACGAATTACCTAGCCCTAGGGCACTAGATAACGGAAATATATACATAGATACAAATATTACATTCACGACTCTGAAAAAAATATTACTGGTCATCACACAAATGATTGCACTTTGCTGGATTCGAACCCGCGATCATTTGATTTCGTAGTTTAGTTCACTTGCCACTAGACCAACCGGTCGTCAAATATAAGGTAACTCTAGGGGAATACTGATAAACTTTAGTTCAAACATGAAGAAAAGCCGCATTTAGGTAGAGTTAAAATATACCTACTCTCCGGCATGCATTAGCGAATAGGTAATCCCCGGATGAGCTCAAGTGTGACGCCGAATATTAAACGGCCTCGCGGCGGTCACCCCGGATTAGGTGCGCGCGGAACTCTGCCAAGTTACGGCGAACTTTAATTACGGTCTAATCGAGATAGTTTTGGTTTTTGTGAGTTTGATTGGTTCAGTATTGATCTTAAGAAGGAGGTCTAAGAAACATAAGAGTGGAAATACGAGTATCTTGAAATCTTCTTAAAATTACTCGATTTTTGTAGTTAAAGTATGATTGCTTATAGTGGGAGACCTCTTCTGCAAGAGACTGGAGAAGAACTATACATTTGCCAAACATTCAATCACGAAGCAGTAGTGTGCAAACGTTACTGTTTTGGTTTCAAGGGCAATGTTTCCAGTGAAATTTCTGGGCTTGAGTCTTAAAAACAAATGTCTCAGGGTGACGAGCGCAGTGCAAACTGCACAAGATTTTGCAATACAAAGTCCTGGATGGCTCTGCAACTGTTATGCGCAGGCGTGACGCTTACCATCACGAAATGTAAAAAGTGAATGTTAGTGCGGTCTTTTTTCACTTTTTGTATGGTTTGCTGCCGTTATCACCACAGTCATCGCTTACGAATGTTTGTTTGTTCTCGTTTAAATTATCTTTATTTTAATGAATATTATACAGGATCTAACATAATTAAATTACTAAGAGTATCCGATACCGAAAACTGTTTCCGTTGTTGATTCCTTTGAGATTTGCCGCTCGTGAGGTTATTGGGTACATTTTTGATCGAATTTAAGTTTCGAGGCAAACCTCTTTTCAGACCTTAAATTGTAGCAAAATAATTTGTTATCGGTATCAATAGTTCGTATAGGATGTATTTTAGGCTTATATGTTTGATTATATTCAAAAAAGTTTTTGGATTCTGAAAAATAAGTTTCAACGCAAAAATATGGCTGATGCAGATGCCTTTGAAGTGTTTTATATAACTGGAAAAAATAAGACACATAAGCTTAGTAAATATTGTGTTAATAACATGAAAAAAAAACACCAAAATCGGAAAGTATTAGGAGGTAGAAAAGAGGTATATCTTTTTGTATCTTGATCCTCTTACATACCGGAGTAGGGTATTCCACTAATTTTCACTATAGGATATTCAATAAAGATTACTGTAGGAACACTGTACTTTAAATGCTAGTAGCATAAAATAAATAATAAAATTACCTAGTAGCCAGCTGGGAAATAATCAATACCTTGAACAAGAATTTGTGCAAGTCTGGTTGACAGACCTCGCGCATCGGAGCCTACTCAGCTCATTGCTGATCATTGTAGTTGCCAGTCAAACGTCAAAGTGAAAAATCTGTAAAAATGGAATCTTTTCTTTATATTTGTGATTAGTTTCAAGTATTACATAACATGGTCCTTTCCTAAGCCTTCGGTGTTTTATTCAATTATGTGCGTAGAGAGGCACATAATTCGAGCACACTGTTTCCACCAGCGCGCAAGTGAGGAGAGGCCTAGCAACCTGAACCCGCAGATGAAGCAGTATGTACTTTTTTGTGCGATATGATAGATAGTTAACAAACATTTACGGTTAAAAATTTCTAAGTTAAAAATAATATATTTTTGTATGGGAATTTTACATACCATACAATTGCTCACGTAAACGAATTTACACGCTCGATCGAAACCAACCTGCAGCGTACTTATAAGGCTATTCAGTAACACGTTGTATATTGTGTTTACTAATATAATAATGTACTTACCAAGAATGTTTACAAAAAGAAGGATTTCACACCGTCAAATCGAAATAAAAGCACCCAAGATGTGCCGATCCGCTCAGACGCACGCGGCATCACAGCAAGATTGCGACCTTGTTAGTCTTGTTAATTCCAAGAGAGCGTTATGTACTGAGAGCACAGTACATATATAGTAAGACTATATATGTACTGTGGTAGTAGCCTAACGGTTCGATAGTACAACTTAGAATCCAACGATACTGGGATCGGTGATAGGCTCCGGATCAATGACTTTTCTAAAATATGTGCGGTTTCCATCGCTCCGTACTTCGATGGGCACGTTAAGCTATTGGTCCCGGCTGTTATTGACTATAAGCGGTCGTTAAGTCATGTCAGAGGCCTTGGGCAGCCCGACAAACTGTGACACCAGAGGTCAGCACTACTTCATACGACAAACAAACAAACATTCCGTCAAGTTCTCACGGAAAATCAAAAACAGTGCATTTTGTGATGAAATTGTGTATCAACCACAAAACACTCACGCACACATAAGCAGCCGCAATTTTCCAATCACACCAATTACCTAGCCCCAAACTAGGATACTCTGTACAATGGGCACTAGATAACGGATAAACATACATAGATACGAATATTACATCCATGACTCGGAAACAAACATTTCTGCTGAACAAATGATTGCACCTTGCAGGATTCGAACCCGCGACCTTTAGTTTTCTTACCTAGGGTCTCTAGCCACTAGACCAATGGGTCGTCTAAGCTTCACTCGTTTTTATGTCAGTGTAGACTCCATCTTTTTTTAAACCTTCTTGGTACTTACTATAAAAGTATGACGTTACCATATAAACATTCCTATATTATACCTGTATCTCTAATATAACTCAACAATTTTCCTCCTCCAATCTTATTACCAGGCACAAATCCTTTCGTCAATACTCCATCCACATAAGAATCGTCGCAATTACTATAAATGTTTGCACATACCTGAACGTAGTTGGTTCGGAATAATTTCCTGAAGGAAATGCCCTTCCTGAATCTTATTTCAGTGCTATTGTCACGAACAATAGGGCGGCTGATTCACGCTGAGCATTTGATTGATATAATAATGGGATATTTGTTGAATATAAAATAGTATGTCATACGAGTATAAGATTGTTTTCTATATTATAGTGCGGTAAATGTTAGATAAAAATTCCAGCGACGGCGACTAGAGACTGCGCTAGCACGACCGATGCTATTTATATGTTTGAACGGATAAATCTTCTACGTGATCAAAAAATACAACATAATCAAAAAGACTAGGTACTCGTACCATTTTATAAACAATGTCTGGGAGATAAGGATTCAAAGTACCAATATCATTAAAGTTTAGACGTCGAATGGTTTTTTACCAATTGCTCGACTCCTACTCATTGGATTTAGATACCAAGTATACCAGTTTTTAAATCAAACCCTAAGCTATCCAAAAGTGAAAACGGCATAGCAATCAGTTTAGCAGATTTTACGTGATGCACGGAACAGACACTATTTTTCAAAAAGGTTATATTTTTGTTCAGGAATTTTATTTATTTTATAATCTTTTTTTAATACAGAAATTTTTCTGCTTTATTATAAGTATATAAGTAGATATATTGCACAAGCAAAGCCGAAAGCGTGAACAATAGTGACAAACATGACCGACGAAGTTTCTCAAGTGTCGTGAATGCTAGAGTCGTTTGTTGTTCTATATCATGTAAAGAACAAGCATAATTTAGTACCCTTCGTTTGTGGGGACTATCATTTATTGACCGTATAGATAATGTCAATACAGTACACAATAATTAATTACTACACCAAGTTATTTAGTACTAAACAAACAGTTCAATTTAAAATGCAATAACCATTTTTCTAGTAACACTATCTTCATTCCTCATGACTGCGAATTTTTTACATTTCTTAAGCCTATACAGGTTGTCCCACAAAGTAGTATGCGGAACTATTTATACTTTATTTTACTTTTTTTTTTATCGGTGGACTTGCGACCCGGAAAACTTATTTTTATACCCATGTTGGACCCCTATAAACGAATATAAAATAAAATCGCATCCTACCCATAATGCACGGTTCACCACTTTTTTACAGCGAATTGACCCCGCACAATATCGTTATGAAAATGTCTACTTTTCCACTTTTAAAGTCACTGATGTGTTGTCATAAGTTGAGGCAAATTAAGTGTCGTGGTATTTTATTGCCAGTGAATTAAAAAGTTTTTAAGCTAAGAATAAAATAATTATTCCCCGTTAACAATCTCCAAACTTTCAAGAGATATTTTACTCTGAACAAAATTTTATGTTCTTCTTTCATCTTTCTCATTATTTTTTAATAATTATAATATGATTTTGGTGTTAAATAAAAGGGTCACTACAAGACTACCAACATACAAAAAATCAACAGAATACTAGTGTTAGTTTGGTCAAAATTGCTAAGTTTGTGTCGAAATCTGGAAATTTATGGAAAAAAAAACAAAAATGGAATAACTCCGAAAATATCAGAAATCGCGAAACATACATGTGGGTTATTTAGGTGCCAATGAGAGTGCTTTACCTTGCGACCTTCGCTTATCACTACTTCCTGGGACATTCTGTAGATCTATAAAAAGCGTAGAAGCTTAGGATCAACTTCCTGTAGATCTACAAAGAGCGTAGAAGTTAAGGATCAAATTCTAAAATGTACGAGTAAGTACCGTCCGATTTTGACTAACGTCAACTTCGTTAATTATCTATATATCTAAAATTATAATAGAGCAGTTAGAAACAAAAAGTCTATGGAATGGACATCATAAAAATGGCCTAGGATCACATTACCTAGGGTACTTAAAATAAGATACCAAACCATTTTTTTATTTTTTATTTCTTGTTTGTCTAATTGTCTGTTTGAGACCTGATTACGATGTGGTTTTCACCGTTGGATAGCTTAAGATTTACTTACAAACTGTTTTTTTTTTGATTTTTTGTTTTTTTTTTTTTTGGTATCTCAATCAGATGGGAAGAAACCGAGAAACCGTAAAAAAAACATTGACAACTTAACAAATTTTGATGAAATGTACTATATTGTACTTTGTAGGTACTTTTAATTCTAGGATAACATATAGGTTAACTTTAACCCAGAGAAATGACCACGCATGCACAGTTAGTATGAAATAAATTACGTAATAACACCGCATCCAATAAGTATAACACCGCAATCTGCATGTTTTAAGTATATTATTATTATTATTTATTTTTAGCCATACTCGTCTCACTGCAGGGCAAAGAGATTTCCGTCCCCCTATTCCTCACGGTTGAGAGCTTTTGTGGTCCAATTATGACAGTAGGAGTCAAGCTCATACCGCCATCTCCTTTTGGGCCTGCCACGACGTCTTCTGATGTTCTGTGGCATTAACATTGTTCTGGTTTTTGACTAGAGATCAGATATGTCCGGCCCAGTTCCGTATATAGGTATGGTACAATTTCAAAATATACTAGGTTCTATTTAACACATAACACTCATTCATAAATCTGAATTTGACGGAATTCAATTAACAAGAAGCGCTTAATGATGGCTCGTGAGTATAATCGTCCCGCTATTTCAATGGAGACGCTTCCGCTGTACTTCCAGAACGCGTTCAGATTAGAGCTAAAGATTGATTATTACAATATTTGTAAGCAATTTTTATTTTGCTGCTCACCTGGGATGATTTCATAGTTGCTTGCTTCTCGTATGAGGTGGTGCTGGCCTCTGGTGACAGGCCGCCCGATGGCCTCTGATATGGCGTATTGACTGCTGTTGTTCAATAACAGCCGAGATAATAATAACTTAACGTGCCTCCGAAGCACGGAGCAAAGACATTCCGCACATGAAACTTAAAAACTCATCGGTTGGGTAGTGAAAATTTGTTGTAGATGAAATCTGAATTTAAAAAACTATATTGTTTTACATTTTTAATGTTACGAACAATTATTATTGTCTGTGACAGTTAGTAGACGATGAGCCCTTGTGTTTACTTCAATTACCTAAACTTGAAAACGTATTTCATTTTTCTGCCTAAAATAGGTAAAACAAAACAAAAACGAAAATTAGGACCAACAGCGTAATGAATAATACACAAGCTAAAACATCCACGACAAAGTTTAAGGTATTCAGTGTCAAAATATTCCCTGCGGATGTAACTTCCATCTCTGAATATCTAATGGGACACAACAATTTCATCTAACTTCAGGGTCCCAGTTTAAAATTTGTCAGTTGTATACGTGGTTTTTACTAAATTTTGCGACGAAGTCATCCTTCATTCATTTCGTGAACCAACCTCATTTCATAGTTTGACACTGCGCACTGTCCGCACACATTTGTCACATCCATTGTCACATCCGCACACATTGACAAATCCAAATAATTATAGCGAAACCTTCACTTTGATGTATTTAGCCTAGCCCCTTATAAGATCTGAAAAAAGGATGTCGAGATTTGACCTGTCAAACATTTTGAAATGAGATGTGGTGTTTATCGAGAAGATATATCTTAAAAAATCCTAATTTTCTGTTATGTACATATCACGAAATGAAATCAATATTTACAATCAGGAAAAAAGATAATTATTTTACAATATTTCATCTACAACACGATCTCTGTGACTTTTGTGAAACGGAACGTTATCTTGTGTTTTCTGTCAAGACATGTTGGCAGGCGGCAATATTATGTTTTGTTGGGAAAACACATTCAACCTAGACAAGCGGCGACGGCGGGCCGAGGGACGTTTTAACAAATACGGAGATTTTTTAGTAGAGAGGTTTATTCGCCTCAACGGCTAACTTAAAACTAGTTACAACACAACACACAATTTAAAATGAAATGAAAAGTATAAAAAAACTTAAGGACAAAAACAAATATGTTACAAAAATT
Organism: Alsophila aescularia; assembly: GCA_946251855.1. Lineage (NCBI taxonomy): Eukaryota > Metazoa > Arthropoda > Insecta > Lepidoptera > Geometridae > Alsophila > Alsophila aescularia. The sequence continues at coordinate 57,591,600 of OX276378.1, read as the reverse complement.
ATTGGTTTTTTGTTTCACATCAATATGGTTAAAACGACAGTTATATTTAACAAAGTTTAATACATGTGTGATTAAGATACTAGATATTATTAATTCTGTGATTATAAATAGTTGGACGTTAAAAAAAATTGACATCATCCGGATCTTAACAGTTTTTACTGAAACACTGGGATTTTATATTTTGTTTTCACTTTCACTATGCACTGATTTTTATGTTTGTTCAAAATTGTTGAATTTTAACTGAATACAGCGAGTACTCAGATTGGCTTGGCAGGTTTTTTGAACTTTCCATCAGGTTGCCAGGTTTTCTCGAATGTTCATTGAATTAGATCTGGATCTAAAGTTTCGCGTTCTCTAATAAGACTGGATCTAGAATATGAGTAGCAGTGTTTGTCTGGAATATCAAAGAGTTGTCTGGAACTTGAGACTTTGCTACATTGATACATCTTTGAATTCATTAGCTGGCAACATTGCTTGGTTGTCTTTATTGCTCTATAGTTATGGCTGTTCATCTGGCTGTTTGAAACCCTTTCACTAGGAAATAGGAATGGATCAGGTAATGGGAACAATTTACGTAAACACACATTATTTTTATAAGCTATTAGTGGGATTCGCATCAATAAAAATACCTTACTAAATAAGTCTTGACAATATGAGTGTGTACTATTTCTTTATAACAAGTTTATTGAATTCACAGAATATACTTATTCGATAATATGTATTTTACAACATTTAATCATTACTAAATTTAACAGGATGGTGTAAAATCTGTACTTTGGAGACCAGTGGTAACCTTGGTTATGGTGATATAACAATTTTGATCAATTTGTCATACTTTTCACATTACTTTGGTACAAATCTTATAGGGCTTCAATGCTTATATTATTTAACACGAATTTCATAAACTTATTAATTTATATCCTCATAACTATCGTAAACATACTCCGTAAACATACTTCGTATATATGTTAATTTATAAGATTGGTGTAAATGCTTTATTTTATAAACCAATGTTACTATTGTACTTTAAGTTTAATTCTAATTAAAATGATGTTGTATAATGAGTGTAATAAAACAATTTACGTATGAATACATGTAAAAGTATGGGATGTTTATCTATTACTGTAAAATTACTCTTAAATTTTAATCTAATAATTATTACAATATCTACGATTACAAACAACAAGAATTAAACTTATTATTCTACACCATGTTATTAAATTGTAATGTTTTGCGAAAGTATAAGTATTTTAATTTTGTTCAGGCTAATAATTCTAAGTAATACCCCTTGATCGAAGATTATGAAAATGTATTGGTTGCTGACCTTTCATTACACTTTTCTTGGAGGCTGAAGAATATTATGCAGAATAATATTATGGAGAATATTATGCGTCAGCAAATTGAAGACTGTGATATTGGTTTTTGAAGCAAATGTTTTTATACATTTTGTCATTATGGCTTAGACGTTGCCTCAAGAACTCTCTTACAAAATCTGTTGTTTTGTAAATATTCTAAAATATCTTTATCAGATTTTTTATGTGTTATCGGATTTAAAATAATATTTTTTGATTTGTTGTCTGCTATTTTTTTCCTAATGAGAATGTCAATCAATTCATTTTCGCTGACGTGTTTGATAGTTTTAGCGGTTTCTTTAGATTTTGTTTCTAACGCAAAAGCTGTCTCATTGGGAAGTGGTGCAATCAAGATATCTGTTTTAGTTTCCAATAAAGGTTTTTGAGAATCAGATGATGTAATTGATTTGTCTGCATTGGATTTCTGTAAGTCTGTTATGTTTTTATCATTTTGTTTTTGTAATTGATGATGTTCATCAATACAAAATTCAGTTAAAATTGTTTCAATCTTCTTAGAAGGTGTTGGATTTGCGGAAGGTGACCGATTCCTATATGTCTTTGTGACTTTTAAAGAATCTGATTGCTTTGTCCTATTGAAAGTTTCTTGGCTCAAGCCGTTGGATTCCTTTTGCCTAAAAGTAAGATACCTGTGGTCTTTTGTGAATCTGGTTTTAATTTAGTGATAGTTGTAATTGATTGGGATTTTAATCTTACGTTTTTGTCTGCGTATTCTATTGAAATATTTTCCGGATTCCTTGAATGTTTTTTTTGTTTATTCTTACTTGGGTTTTTTATATTTGAGGTGGTTTCAGTAATTTTGTTTACCTCACTTTGCTCATTAATGAGAGCCATTTTGAAACTATTGTCATTCTTATTGGAAGATTTTGGAATCGAGAATGGTAAGCTGTTATCATTTTTCTTCAAACTGGTTTTAGATTCTGATAATGAATCAATAGTTTTTGAATCAGCTACACTTGATGTCTGAAAATCTGTCCTGTCATCATCAATATTATTACTGTTATTATCAAATTTGTTTTTTATTGAACTGCTATAAATCTTACTGCAGGTTCTAGAATAGGAAGATGATTCATTCCTAGTTGTCACTAATGGTGTTTGAGATTCGGATGCAGTAGTGATTGGATTAATTAATCGTGATTTCTCGTTTGTCTGATCTAATTTTGGCTTAGAAAAGTCTTTCATACTTTGAAAATTGCACTGTTCTTTCAACTTTAATGTCACGGAACTTTTATCGGTCTTATTAGTCATGATTTTAGTTTTTGAGTTGGTGCTTTGTTTTCCAGTTGGTACGATACCGTCTTTGTAATAATTGACAAATGCCCTGATGTCAAAATCAGGATTCTTTTGTTTTACGCTGTGTGCTTTATGGCATGAAAAATCTGTTAAGTTAACGTACTTTTCAGAGCAGGGGGAAAATTGAGTACTAACGCAAGCAATACCGTTGGGGCTATGATCTGGTTGGAATTCTGCGATCTTTCCAATTGGATGATCAAAATGATTGAATTTATTTTTAACTTTTCTTTCCTTGTGAAAGATTTGTTTTTGGTTTTGGTGTACAGGCCATGTGCATTTTATTGGTGATACAGTACGCATTGTTACATCTGTATTTTCATAAGTTTTTTGAGGTTTTGCCCCTTAATTATAATGATTATGTTGAACACTTGTGCGATAACCTAGTTGTGGCGTGGGCAATCGTTGTACAAAACCTTGATTGGGTATGCAGAACTTAAATTGGTTTACGGGTGGTCTATAACCATAACCTTGGTTGTGTTGAACAAATCAAGGCTGCTGGGCGTGATTAATGCCGAGTTTGAAAATGTTAGGAGCTTGACCGAATTGAGGTCTGAAACTTGTGCTCAGTTGAATACCAAATTTAAAGTTGCTCGTCTGAGGGATATGAGCAGGAGTTGGTTTAATGCCAAATTTATCTTTATAATCATTGTGTGAAATTGGCGTTGATTTGAGCATTTGTGATTTCATATTTAACTGAAACTTAAAGTTAACTTCCTCAGTAATAATTCTAATTGCCTGCTCAATGCGATTTTATCCCTTTAATCTGACAATTCTAATAAGGTCTTCGGGCAAGTTGTATAGAAATACATTCATTGCCATGTTTGCGTATACGATAATTTTTGATTTTCTCAGATGCTGGTCATCAATTAAGTTTACTTTAGCTATAAGACTGCTTTTAATTGATTGGAGTCTATTATAGAAATCTTGTAAGGCTCATTCTGTTTAATGTATGAAGTTTCCATTTCGATTGCTACACACTCTTCGCTACGCGGATCTCCAAAATGTTGTTTAATAACTTCTTTTAATTGTTCCCAAGACTCGATATCTGCTTCTCTTTCGCTTATTAACGCTTCTGCTTTGCCTATAAGTTTGCTCGTTAATACATGAAAGATTCGCATATCATCTGGTGGATTTGGTTTCGATCTGAGCTCGTTAATTACATATTCGCACTTAGCAAAGTAGCTGGCTAAAACTTTGGAATTTCCGTCAAATGCTGGAATTATTGAAATTAAATGTGCCGGGATATTTGAGTTTGCCATGGTTAATTTAAATTTTTCATTGTGTGCGGTTATGTACTTAACTACTTTGAGTCACTTAGCTAACTTACAATAAAATTTAACACACTAAAAATAAAAATAGTATCAATTTTGGAACTAATCATGCTTTTTTTTTGCTTTCTTACTTATTTAATAATGAATTTCTAACACTAATACACAGTAATTGGATGGATTCGATTTTTGTAATTCAATGAATGATTATTTTTCCTAACCATAAAATTAACTACTGAACAATAATTAGATTCAATTTTAGTAATCCATTTACGTTAAAACTTAACTTTGTTTCTTAACTATTTCGTATAGCATTCCGCCGATTTTCAGTGCGTTATGCCACGAAAACTGGGTGAAATGAGTGATGGGTATCCCAAATTTACATAGTTCATGGAATAGGTAGGACAGAAAAGGAATAGTGAAGGGTATCTACTCACAAGCCGTCCAGACCCTCCTTGAGCATAAGCTGCCGACGTCCGCTCCTGTTGCTTCCGCTTTTACGCAATTTTACGCGTCGCGAGCGTCTTATTTATTTGGTTCTGAGGATACTAGAGATGCACTTCCGTTACACCGGAACTAAAAGTTCGTAAGGCAAACTAAATGAAATGCACTTTTATTTAGTATCCACTACCGGCTGCGCCAGACAAGCGGCGACGGCGGACCGAGGGACGTTTTAAAAAATACGAAGTTTTTTTTAGTAGAAACGTTTATTCGCCTCAACGGCTAACTTAATACTAGTTACAACACAACACACAATTCAAAAAGAAATGAAAAGTATCAAAAAACTTAAGGACAAAAACAAATATGTTACAAAAAATATTGGTTAGCAAATCACATGCTCCGGATTTTAGAAAACCATAAATGTGTCAACGTTAATTTAGTTTTTACTGGCATCAGAATTGGTCAAGTGTTTAAAAGCTTTTGAAGTGGTAAGTTTTAAGAATTGCATGAAATAGTGACACGTTTGTGATACGGTCGAATATTTATGTCATGGTTTCGTATTACAGAGATAAACATATCAGTTAAACAAAAACTATGGAATATTCCTATGATAATATAACAACCTTTTCGATGTTGATACCAGCTTCCGTACCCATAGTGTTTTCCATAGACACATGATTTTAAAGGCAGACAGTTTTTCTGTCAAACAAAGGTTGTTCTTAATGTCAGGAGGGATAGAGAAAATATTTCTTCAAGCGTGAATGTCCTATTACATATTTTGAGCTGTAAAATAATAACTATCGAGTTCATCCTATCAATCCTGATTGTATAATATAATGTTTTACAAGTAAAAAGTATTTTATTACAAAAGATTAGTCGGTCGCTATTAATTTAAGGGAGAGTCCCATGAGAATCCATCAGATATTGGATAAGTACCACCCATATGAAAATAATTTAAACGGAAGGGAAGGAATAAGTGAAAATTGCTGCAACTGCATAGTAGGACGTTGGACTGTGGGATTTTGTGCACATGTTATGAATGTATTTTCTCCAGTAGCTTCTTTAGATGATGTTTTAATTATGGAAGGTATTGAATAAAACATTGTGTAACAAATAGTATTTTATTTGAAGTCTATTTCGAAATAGATTTTAAAAGGGTTTGTTTATCCTGATCACAAGAAAATATATAATTTAATTATAATTGCAGATAATCAGTGTCTATCAGGGTCAGTGTGTACCGTTAGGGGCTCTATGTGAAAAATACTTAGTTTTTTTTAGCGAAAAGTCACTTACAATAATAATTTAGTATAGTTTTAAAAACACTTGAAACCATTCGAAAAGTTAAGTAAGTTTTTGCGTATCTTTCAAAGCCGTGGGAAAGGAATAACCGATTTAAGACAGGAACGCATTAAGGAGAACAAAGTAAATAGCGAATAAATGTTATTTGTAAAAAAACATAAAACCAATAATACATTAGATATTTTAAAACATAATTAATAATTACTGATTATTAAATAATCCATAATAGTTACTTTTAAATGAATGATTATATTGTTCAGAATATTAACCTTTATATGTATTATGTACTTTCTAAAATAATATAATCAAAAGTATCATCATGGGACTTATCGCCAAAGATAGAATTACTACCAGAAAACCTTAGAGTGAAGAAGATAATAGACTAATTATGTTTTGTATAGTATTATAATAAACTATCAAATTAACTAACTACCAAAATACTTATAAAACCAAATTAAAATAACAATACATGATATAGTAAACTCTATTTAAAATATCTCTATTATTCATTAAAAATGATGACTTAATGTGACCCTGTATGCCCAACACAAGTCAATATAAAAGAGCAAACCTGGATGACAGAAGCCATAATAGATTAGAACGCGACGCGGTCTCCATATTAAAAAGAGACAAATACAAGTGATTTAAATAATTAATAAAGTTACTCATTTACAAATGATTAACATTGACCAAGGAAGTAAATTATAAACACTAATAAATATTATGAAAACATGTTTTATACTCAAATACTACAAACCATATATTCATATTTCTTAAACTATCTGAAGAAGCTAAATACAAATATCTATACAAATACAAATACCTTTTATATAAACAATAATCTATTTTATTAGGATAAGGAATTTATTTAGAAACCGCTCAGTAATTTTTCATATTCCAACAGAAGTCGGAGGTCTAATCCTTCACCCTGCCAGAGAGAGTTACAACGCGTCTTCAAACATCGTGTGAAGACAACATCCAAGTCGCTTTTCACATTTTCTTACACAATTTATATATTTTCCTAAATGTTGATTTTACATGTTTTCTCCTTTAAAACAGCTCAACCAAAAATATAACAGAACTACGTTTAACCAAATACGTTAATTTTCAGGAAACTGTTCATTTAACTTAGACGATCACATAAGCCATTTAAATATTAAACTTCTATAAGCAATTATGATTATAACATTTCAATAAACTTCAATTTTATGAGTAATCTAGACGATCACATAAAACTTTACATCTATTCTTTAAATCAGCAATTTTTCTAGCAGCGTTTCACGGAACTTTACTTCCGTAGTAAAATAGGAATTATTCAATAGCATTTTTTCTTAGGCTAGGCGACGAGAACCTTACAAAGCTGAATAAGAACCACTTCCTCTTATTTAAGGAGTTGAATTTTTACATGTCGGATCAGTTCCAATGACAATGCAGTGTTGTGGTAAGCATAACCTCAATCGACATCCAGGATTAGCTCCAGATGAAAGAACTTTTCAACGTCGACATCACAGACACGAAATTTTGTGTACGCATATTATGATAGCCGATTTTAAGGTTCACCATGACATGGTTGTTACACTCAAGGTTGGGTCTTAACTAGGGAACTCCGCAACGGTTAACAGCATAGACACGAAATTTTTAATACGCATTTAATTGTGATAGCCCATTAGGCCACTGAACAATAGGTATTTTTTTAATGTTTTTTTTTATAAATAATATTACACATTTGTTCGCTACGCTTGGTTATGTAAGGATGTGCAGTTCAAGAAAATATAGTTTATCATCTAATCTTTAGACAAAAAACTAAATTATTAGCCTGCTAATAAAATAAATAGCTTTTGAGGCATACGTCATTTAGTTCCGAGCTAAATTGTGTGTTCAAACAGCGCTCGCGATATTCAACCTTGTTACGCAGGCACTTCAGTGCTTATTGCCGGTAGCCGGTGGCAGAGTGCAGGGGAGGTGGCAGGGGAGTGGGGAGTGACGAAATGTTACCTTGGAGCCTGGCCTTAACGTGCCCTCCGAAGCACGGAGCGAAAGAAAACCGCACATTGCTTAGAAAATACATTGGTGCGGAGCATAGTCTTGAACCCAGTATCTTTGGATTTAAGTTGCACTATTGAACCGTTAGGCTACCGTCGCTCTCAATTCATTATTGAGACACTATATATACACTAAAATTATAAAGAGAAAAGATTTGTGTGTTTGTTTGTTTTTTTGTAATGGATAAACTCAATAAATATTGAACGTATTTAAAAAAAAAACACTTAGAATGCTAAATTCTCAGCGGGCAGTATGTTGTTGTTCAAAAATTTAGAGATATGTGAGTAATAATGCTATTGTATATGATCAAAAAATACCAGAAGTTAAGTTAAGACGGTTATAAAAATGCTAAAGAAAGAAAAATGCCACGTTGTGAGCGCTGACCGTGCGAGGCCGCGGCAAGACACTAGTTCATCAGAATTATTTATGTAAAGAATATAGATGTATGAGCAATGAATTGGTCAAACAAATTAAATTCAGTAATATTTAGAAGCGGAATGAGCAATACAAGAACACGCATAACTCAATCCTGCGCTGGATCAATGCGCATTTTTTAAAGAATTGAATCTCTTGTAGACAAATTTGTTAGGTACCAAATTTTTATAGCTGTATAAACAAAGGATTTTATATTATTTTTATCTTTAGACTAGTGACACGCCCCGGCTACGCACAGGTGTAATCTAGATCTAGTTTTCGAAAGGTTCTGAATCAGGGGGGCAGGTCTCGTATGCTCGTATTATCCATACCTATATTAATAAATTCTCCGAAGCGGATGGCCCGATTTAGACGCAACTTTCACTGGCAGGTAGCTGATGTTATAAGGAGTAAGCTGTAAATAAACTAGGGTTCCATTTAAAAATAATAATACATAAATTTTGACTACGCGGGCAAAGGACAGCATATATATAAAACTTTCCTGAAAAATAATCTAACTGCTGGTAAAAACTGCATTAAAATGCGTTGTGTTCTTTAAAATACAGACAGACGGCGGAAAGCGACTTTGTTTTATACTATGTATTGATTGATGGGAACCGTTTCAAATGATTCCCTTGTCACGAGGCGGTCCCAGGGTTTGGGGTTGTCCCACTAGCCCAGGACCCAAACCTCAGTGACACAGAATTACAACAACAGGAACAATAGGGTGCACTTGGACAATTTCGTGTTGATACAATACGGATGAAAATAATCTCTTATGTAGGTATTATCATATATATATTTAAAAGAGTAATTCAAGTTGTTATAAACTTATTTATTATTATTTTATAATATTATTTCGGTTTTTCCAAAAATCAATATTCGAATGACAGGTTATTTGTATTTAGAATCAATGAAAAGAAATGGAAATACCCCTCCTGTTGCCAAATCCCCGGGCGCCCGATACACGGCCGGCCCCTCCTGTTGCCAAAATAAAAACTCTAAATGCACCTAGCTGCTGTGGCAGCCAGTTTTGTACAGATTTCGATTAAAATGGAATCCCGCGTTTATTATCCAATCTAAGTATTTTATTCTTTTAAGGGATAATTTTCCTTTATGTTTAAACACTAAATAAGTACCTATAATCTTAGCATAATAAATAGAACACGTATAAAACTTGATCTAAAATTTAGACGAAATTTAAAAAAAATAAACTGTTTTCAAATTGATATTCTGGTCACTTTTTGTACTAAACTGTGTTGATATTTTAATGTTATTAGATAGATACATTCATGTAATATTTGAATAAAACATAATGACAGGGTGTCATCGATCTTATTTCCAAGATACAATATTTTTTCTGGAAAATCACCCCATTTTTGTCCTCATATTTTTTCCGAGGTTATATTTCCATAAATAATATTTTCTTATATCTTTGGTTCGGTTTGTCAGTGGCAACATATATTCAGGCACTATTACTATTACTTATCTGTGCCTATGCATACACATAGTGTGCTATAAGGTTCAAAGTGCATCAACCGGAAAGAATTAAGAGATCCAATGAGTATTATTATGAAAGAGGTTTGGACCTCGTCACACCCTCCAGAATGTAACTTTAACCGCATCACAGTTGAGTGCCCCACACTGTACACAGCTCAGCAAACAAGTCAAGCGCGAGACAGACACTGTTTTGTATGATTAATGACTCTGTCGTTATCTCGCAAACTGCAAATGGCAAGTGGTTTCTTTATTTAGAGCTACGAGTAAATGCGTCTGTAATTTTGTTCAATGTAAGTGGACGGAGTTGGTCTAATTACATGGTTTAATGATATCGTGAGATTTATGTTTCGTTATAAACAGGGAATTCAAAATGTTTCTTCGGTAAGAAAATGACGTCAGCTAAACTAGAAGATTATTTATTCCTAACTTTTTTTTAAATAAAATGATGTTTGTTGATGTTTGTCGTATGAGGTAGTGCTGGCCTCTGACATGGCTTAATGACTGCTTTTAATCAATAACAGCCGGGATAGATAGATTAACGTGCCCTCCGAAGCACAGAGCGATGGTAAACCGCACATAACTTACAAAAGTCATTTGTGTGGAGCCTAGGATTGAGCCCGGTATCGTTGGATTATAAGTTGCACTATTGAACCCTTAGGCTACCATCACTAAATTTTTGTGTGTAACTAATTATTGTTCTACATCATACTTTGTTGATTAGAACATTCTATGACAAAAAAAAACTGCAAATTCCATCATGATTGGGTATCAAATTTAAGCGCTTTTTAATATAGAGTTTATAATATACTAGCTGCGCCCCGCGGTTTCACCACGTGGATTTATGATCATGATGATGATGATGATAAACCTTTCACTTTGACACCTGCCACTTTGAAACCTGTCACATTGACACCTGTCACTTTGACATCGAAGTAGCCATTCCCATACAAAAAACGTATTTTTTTCCTAAATCAGGATCGAATGTAGCTGTGTTAATCAAGGATATAAGCTGGTACCAAATTTTATACAAATCCGTTCAGCCGTTTAAGCGTGAAGAAGTAACAAACGTACACACATACAAACATTCGCCTTTATAATTTTAGTTGATTAAAATGATTTCAAGCTTTTATATTTTATTTGCATCATGATATAATTAGCTTAAATTTATTTTTTAGTCCGAGAATGTTTAAAAATTACGGATGCTACATCGCCAAATCGAAAGTGAGGCTCCCAAGATAATATGCAGCTCCGTTTGTACGCACTTAGTCACAGTACATAAGTCATTACGGACAGTAGTGTACCGAGGAGAAAGCGGCAGAATTGACGCACGCGGTGCGGGGGCCGTTGTCTCAGAGTTGTTTTGAAAAGACGGCTACGATTGAGTACATAAAGCATGATAAAATCATAACCCTCCTTTTTTGTAGCCGAGTAAAAACCCACCAGTAGCAACCCTTGGTCTCCGACTGCCTTTTTCTTTCTTTTTTTTATAAAGGGTATGTGCTATTGGTCTATAGCTGACCTCTACAGCGTCACCGGACGGTGGGGCGGGCGCAAAAGCGCTCCGCCGCAATGCGTGACGCAGAAGGCGCACGCCAAAGTTAAGTTTTTGTCAAGGGCACCCAGGGGGTATGTTATGTATGTATGTATGTATGCATGTATATATGTTTACCAAGTTACGCCGATTGGCCGCCACATCGCAGCAAGAACTCGACCTTATTAGTCGTGTTAATTTTGTCAAGTTCTCACGGAAAATCAAACACTATGTAGTATATTGTGTCGATATTGTGGTTCAACCACAAAACACCAGAAATTATCCCTCACGCACATGTACAAGCGTAGATATGTACGCTCATTTGTTTGGCGGTCTTTTTTTAAACCTTGCCCATCATGACGGAATTTGCTATTTTTTTAGTGCATAGCTTAATGGGGTACCTACCACAAACGCTATATAGTTGTTTTAAGCTAGCCTACTTAACGCGGACAATCGAGACGAATGCAACGATAACTGTTGTTAAGACCAGGCTCTGCTTTTTAAGGGTTTTTCCATAAATATGCTGTGTCAACTACAATCCTGATATATGTGAAACTTAACATACATGTTTTGAGATCTTTATCTATCTAAGACTTGATTAACAGATTTTTTTTCGATACAATTTCTTATCAAAAATTACGTTATTTTCAGTAATATTTCATTTTTCTACTCAACGGTTTAAGTTTTATTACTAAAATAAATTTCACAGCAAGAAAATATACTTTATCATCTAAGGTTTAGACAAAATTTACCTTACTAAATTATTAGCCTGCCAATAAAATAAACAACTTTTGATACATACGTCATTTAGTTCCGAGCTAAATTGTGCGTTCAAAAAGCGCTCGCGATATTCAACCTTATTACGCAGGTAGTTAAATATTTAAACGGGACTTAATCGCGCTGAAAACTTAATATTTATTTACCTCGACGTTTCGATCAAGTTGCATTGATCGTGGTCACGAGAAGGCTGAAGTAGCGGGTGTCAGCGTCGGGAAGGTCGAGCGTTGTCTCCAACTACCCGCATTTGGTTTTGTAAAAATTCAGAATTGTCACGACACACTACACTAACGACATCTGCAGATATCTTCTGACATAAACCGCGACAAAACTGTGGATTATTACGCAGGCACTTCAGTGCTTATTTCGGGTAGCGGATGGCAGAGTGCAGGGGAGGTGGCAGGAGAGTGGGGAGTTGGAAAATGTAACCTTGGAGCCTGGCCATAAGGCGCTGCAAGGGAACAGACGAACACACAGCCAAACATACATACATGCGCTGCTAAAATCATAGCCCTCCTATTTTTAGTCACGTAAAAATAGAAGCAAGGAAAAAATCTATAAAAAAGATCATATTTTATAAATCATGTACTTCTACAAGATAAACGGTACATAATTTGATGGAAGATGTGTGTAAAACAAGCTTAATATTATGATGATGCTATAAGAAGTTAAAACAAAGTAATTTGAAGGACAAGAAATGAAAAAAATATGTATCATTGCACATAAATTAATGTTTGCGTATAGATGAAAATTACAAACCTAGATGAGTTTTATTCTACACTTTTGAACTTTTAAGACGTGTTTTATTAGCTCAAAAATAAGCTCAAACATCAAAGTAGTCTTTTACGATGGCAAGTGTGAAAATTATCTTACTCTCGGTTAATTTAACTGCACCTAGAACTGGCTCTTACTTTCAAATAAAACAAAAAAAAAGAAACCTCACAATGGGAGATCATTAGTACGGTTTCCGTGAAAAAAACTTTTTGAAACGCTACCAAATTCACTCGTGATTCTATTAACTGAAACTTTGGTGGTAAATCGTGGGAAGTTTTTGTAATTCAGTCCGGTCCATTAATTTGCGATAACTTTTATAATTTGAATATTTGATAGGCGTTTCGGGAATGAGTGCTTTGGTTTTGTTAAGAGCTTGACTTGTTAATTTTCATTTAATTGATGACATTTATAGTTATTATTATTACGCGATGGTGGCTGAACAAGCAAGCGAAGTGTGGGGAGACGCCCCACACGATGGACCGACGACATTGTAGCCATCGCAGGAAGTCGGTGGATGGAGGTGGCACAGGATCGCTCGTCATGGCGCTCTTTGGGGGAGGCCTATGCTCAGCAGTGGACTTCTAAAGGCTGACATGATGATGATGATGATGATGGTGGCTGAACATGGGCGCTTCACAATCCGACGGCCGCGCCTGATTCGAACCTTGGGACTGGACTAGCTCACATCACATTCTCAGCCCGAAGACCTCCACTGCTCAACATGGGCCTTCCTTATAATATTTTGGGTATTGGCCAAAACGATACGCTTGGCAGGCGGTTCGCAGTGATAATACAAAGGGAAATGATCCAGCACATTTCCCGAATATGCAGCAGCTAATAGAAGAATTCAGCTGGGCTGGGCAGCATTCAAGTCTTCTCGTCATCCATTCCATGGTGCCTTAAGACAAAAATCTTCAATCAGCGTAGTAGCGATGATAGCCTCACGGTTCAATAGTGTAATTTAGATTCCTATGAAACCTGGTTCGGTCCTAGGCTCCGCACCAATAACTGTTCGAAGTTAAGTACGGTTATGCACGGTACGGTTATGTACGAGTACGGTTACTGACAGCTGCCATTCGAAGCACGAGGCGATTTCTATCGCTGTAGAATGAGCAATGGTAGGTGAGCGGTATACTAGTGCCACTTAGAATCCAATAAATTATCTAAGTATGTGTAGATTTCCATCGCTCCGTGCTTCGGAGGGCACGTTAAGCTGTCGGCCCCGGCTGTTATTGATTAATAGCAAACGTTAAGCCATGCCAGAGACCGTGGAGGCGGCTTGACAAACTCTGACACAAGAGGCCAGCACTACCTTAAAAGACAAACAAACAAATGTCAGTAGTGTAAAATTCAACCTTATATAACTTCAAAAGAACAAATAAAACCACCAACTATTTCACATAAAAATCACATTTCATTTCTCATTAAAAATTCCTCCTCCTCGGATGTTGACCTCATAAATTAGGTGCAATGCACATAATTGGCCATAGCCACAATTGCACTGGCGGCTGTGTAGCACGTGTTAGTAGTGACAATAATTGCTGCAATTTATGTAACATATCCGCGCTGCAGTCTGTGTAAGTCTCTACCTACCATTGAATCGATGAGCAAGACAATGGAAATGTAGCTATGTGGGTGTATAATGTGTTTTACGTTATATTAAAACGTGCCGTATCTTCCCCTCTTTAACTAGATCTATGGAGGATAACGAATAATACCACCGCCTTATATGATTTGAAGTTTGGACTAGAACAATACCATTCCATTGTATCGTATCGTGTTTTTTACCTGTTTACCTGTTTTTATGTGGGTATGTATGTTCAGCTATTGCCCTCGTAACTTCTAAATTACTCATCATTTGACAAATGAGGTATCTTTGGAAGCGTCTTCATCGTCATCAAGTAAAAATTTCTATGGTGCCGTGTTTTGTATTTAAAACCCCAAAATAAATAAAATAAAAATAAAATTTCTATAATGTTTGAATAGGTATACTTTTTTATTACTTTTTAGTCCAGTAAGACCGTAGTCGGGTTTTAGTTTTTGTACTTATATTTTTATCCCATTTCAAATTAAAAATCAAAATTCAATATATATTATATATATATATATATATATATATATATATATATATATATATATATATATATATATATATATATATATATATATATATATTGAATATATATATATATATATATATATATATATATATATATATATATATGATATCAATTTTGTTATATATATATAACCAAAGCAAACAATTAGAAGATTCAGCTGTACCTAGAAGTCCCTAAATTTAATCAATTTATCCAGTTTTCCTCATAAAGATTCCTTCTTGTGTCTCGTTACGTTTAGTATTTGCCCACCTTTACCTCAATTTACTCTAACGATGCCCTTTTAAGTAAATCTAAAAAAATACATCCCCTTTTCTTGACTGTCGGCGCACCAATGCAAAGATAAACCTGGAAGTTTAAAACTTAAATTTTCACGGCCGTTATCTCTTATTCTGTTCCGTTAAGATGTTTTTTGGCGTGGCATTTTCAGTTTTGAACGGTATTTTAATAATTATAGTAATTGGTCTAATGAAGGTTTAAAAAGGGCGTCCTTTTCGTAGGGTCGTACAATTAAGATGGGACAAGATCCTTTTTCTGAATTTTCTTTAAATAAACTACCTCGGACTCATTACAATAATAGGAATACTAAGTTTAGTTAATTAGTTCAACAAGAAGACGTTTTCTCCTTAATTGGCTTTCTTTTTGACCATGATTTACTAATTTGCCTCAAGATTTGACACAGGGATTTTAAACCTATTCCTATTATTATAGTCTATTTGACTTACTATTAGGTAAATAAATAGCAAATCAATTATTACTGCTCACCGATATCCATACCAATATATAAAAGTGAAAAGTTGTCTGTTTGTTTGTTTGGAGAGCCTTCACGCGATAACGACTGGAAGGATTTTAATGAAATTTAAAATTGAGATAGCTTAAACTCTGGAATAAAACATAGGATAGTTTTTATCTCGGAAAATTGCAAGTTTCCACGGGAAAACTGGAAAATGTTCATTAATCACTGTAAGGAACGGTTGCCATCACAGAATGGTCTGTGGTTGCCATGGAAACGAAATAATAAGTCTCTCAAAAAACATCAAGAGCATTAGTTGGTTTGGCGTTAATGCATGCCAGCCAAGGCAAAATCGTAAGCGATCGATAATTTCCTTTCAGATCCATTTAAAAAAGGCATATAATTTTCTAATTTCATACTTTTTTTTATTTATTATTTAGCGAGCTATGGAGAGAGCTATGCTTGGAGTTTCTCTAAAGGACAAGATTTGTAATGAAGATATCCGACGGAGAACCAAGGTGACAGACATAGCTCTTCGGATAAGCAAGCTAAAGTGGGCTGGTAACTTTCCAGAAGAACCGATAACCATTGGGGTAGACGACTTCTCAAGTGTAGACCACGTTTAGGCAAACGTAGTGAGTGACTACCTGCGAAATGCGGCTGGAAGAGAATGGATGAGGGGAGCTGAAGACTGAGCTCAGTGCTGTGCATTAGGGGAGGCCTACGTCCAGCAGTGGGTAGATATACGCTGATGATGATTTAAATCATGCGATACAAATAGTTAATTGATGGGCTGATGATTGTAATTATTCTTATATACAAGTTTTGTTTAAATAATATAATTATAGTTACAGTGTTCGCGTTTTAATTTGGGGGAAATTTCCAAACGCAGTTTTTATTTACCTTTACACCAGTTCTTGGGTGTTATGTTTTAAACTATAATTTGTTAAACTGAATATTTTTGATGCTTACTCTTTTTTTTCTGAGTAAACAGTATCCTGTGTCCATAACCGAAAGTCCTACCTATATTAAACCAAATTTCTTCAAATTCGTTTAGCCTTCAAAGTTCTTATGGATTGAACGCTTTCTTTTTTTTCTTTAAAATAATACCACCTTTACAAGTCAAAATTAGCATAGCATGAACATATAGAAATACATAAAATATTATAAATAGATCAAATAAATAAAATTTTGGTCAAGTAAGCTTTGATTTTGAAAAGGAAATTTCCCTTTCATGAGCCAACAGGGTTCTAGAACAGGAAATACCTTCTGACTCTACCGGTGCTTAGGAAATACGCCTATATGTTTTAACGTGATGCGAAAGCACACAGACACTTTTAAAATTTAAAAGTTATACATATTATTATGTCCTGGTTCCGTAGCATATATTTTTTCTTTTTTTTTAGGTATGATATATGCTGTTGGTTTATTACTGACCTCTACAACGTCATTGGGCGGTGGAGCGGGCGCGAAAGCGCTCCACCACTATGCGTGACGCAGAAGGCGCACGCCAAAGTTAATTTTTGGTAACTTGCTGAAGGGCACCCAGGGGGTACGAACCTCGGCTTGGACTGTTGCCAGTCATTACGGGGGTCTGACTTAACACCCCTGGATCGCTACTTTTGGTAGTGATCGAGGGGGCCCCGAGCAATGGCTGGAGCCCTTTGAATTATTTGCATAACTGACCACCGATTTGGAATACACCTTCGAGAAAAATCAGCAAGAAACTCGAAGGCGAATAAAATAATACGGGACCTTCGACCTCGCCGGCGAGGTTGGTCTAAGTATGTTGTCAGATGGTGAGGACGGGTTGGACGACTCTGTCGCTGCCTATATTTTTTGTCTCATGGACCAATCATTTTCAATTACAGTTTTTTGTGACTTACTGATAATTTACAGGGCGTGACGTAAAGAGTAGTCAGCCTATGGGTGGTGGGTTGGGAATCGTTATGAGTGATCAGAAAATCAAAAATTGTGTTTCGTAAAAGTGTACTTTTTCCTAGTTGTTGGCCATTTTTTACATTTCAATGATTATGATAGCGCATCTATCCAAGAGTATTACTCAACAATAGTAGTTTATGAAACGGTTGCATAATGAGAGGAATTAAAACACGAGAGTGAGTTTAAGTGTTTTAATACCTAGTTATGTGCCGTTTCATACACTACTTTATCTACACTCCTGCAATAGGATCTTACTTTTAATAAGCTCGTCCTTCATGTTCGCTGCTGTTCCGTGATGTCAGGTGGAGTCAAATTCTCCTCACGAACACTGTTTTCACATTTTTAAAATATTTTTGTCACATTTTTAATCAAGGTAAAAAAACATCTGATCAACAAAAATATCATATTAAATTGGTTAAGTAATAATATAAAGTAAATTATGGCGCCAAAATCCACTCCACAGCGAATTCGCGCGCCTACGGTCTAGCACGCGCTGCCATAGATAATAAATGACGAAAACCCTCGTAGGTGAGAAGCGAACTGGTGCTTTTATGGGAAAATAAATATTTTATAACATCGTTTAGTTCAAAAAGCAGTGTTTTATTCTATTATAACCACACCCATATCTTAAAATCCGGATTATGAACTCAAAAATGGTGGCGTAGTGATATACATTGCGCACGGCACGTCTCTAATAAGAAAAATAAATAAATTATAACACTGTTTTTTTGAACTAAACGATACCATAATTATATTTTTCTATGACCCCAAATCAAATGTTTCTATGATTTTTAGCATTATGGCCTGCTTAGCGAGAACATATATAACAAAAATTAATGAAAATTATTACATATGTTCTCGCTAAGCAGGAGTTAATGCTTAAAATAATAGAAACATTTAAATATTACGACATATTTTTTATCATTACAAGTATGATCCTATTTCGTGAGTGTAGATAAAGTAATGTATAAAATGGCACATAACTAGGTATTAAAACACTCGAGTGATAGAGTGACTCGCTCTCGGTTTTAATTCCCCTCATTATGCAACCGTTTCATAAACTACTACTTTTTCTTATTAGAGACGTGCCATGCGTAATGTATATCATTATGCCACTATTTTTGAGTTCATAACCCGGATTTTACGATATGAGTGTAGATTAATATACTATGGAAATACCTTTATTTGTGATCATGCCATCGAAAAGAGTGACCAAGGGTGTAATTATTTAAGAAATTTAAAAATGGCTAAAATGTAGAAAAAAACATTACAGTTTTACGAAATTTTGTATTTCTGATCAGTCATATCGCGCACCACCCACCATAGGTTGAGTACTCTTAACGTCACATCCTGTATTATTATAACAATAATACATGCCTGTAATGCCTGCCTGTAATGTCCCATTGCACTATCCTTTTTACTCGAAGGCGAAGCAAAGGAAGGGTAATGAAATTAACAGTATATGTATGTATGTATTTATGTGGATAGCGTCGCCCTTATTGGTCCTACTTTAACTAGTGAGGTGTCAATCGATTCATAATCAGGTATATGTCTGTCATGAAACTCCATTTTTATGACCCTTCGCTTACCCTTGCTTCGTGATAGATGTCAATAACTTGTGGTTTCATCTAAGACAGACCGGAAGCCAACCCCAGCAGTGGTCAAAAAGACCCCACTATATGGACAAAACTGGTATTTTTGGATGAACCCATAATATGAAAACATAACGCCTGACATCTTTCGCATAGCAAGGCAATGCATCGAGTCGTTTGATACCACGTCAGGCGTGCTCTCCACGTGTCCCATAAAAACAAACTAATGGATTATTGTTATTTAAATCAATAACAAAAGGGCGAAATTCAACAGGAGGAGCGAGCAGGTCATTCTGCCTCCCCAATTGTTTCAAAAATATTTAGACCTCTTATTTTCGTATCGGATTGTCCGGCTGTTCATAAAAGCTCTTTTGTCATCTTTCTATATGTAGGGATTTTATGTACATGCATTAGTATTTATTAGTAGTCTAGCAATATAAGTGAAGCCCTATTTAGTTCTAAAACTTATAGTAATACGAACTAGGTTATATTTGGAGCGGAAGAAGAGGTGAGGGGGGAAGACTGACAAGGGCACGCGCCTCACCCCGCGCCTCATCCCCGCGGAGGCTAATATATATAAGAGTTTCGCGCAGGTGGAGGAGGACAGAACAGACCAGCCACGTCTTTGGGGCAGTTGAGCCGTTTCAGCGTGAAGAATTAACAAACATACAATCATACACACACACACGCTAATTTTAATTTAAAAAACATTTATATTTTTAACAACTCCTGGTACATTCAATCTGAGTTTTCAAATATTTTTGTTTTTATACCTCATGCGTACAATACGAACTCAACAAAAAATGCGATTCACGAGTTTTTGCGAGACTAATTCACGGCAATTGATTTTTATATACCTATTTAGATAGAAGTTAGATGGATAGATTAAAATGAAATAGTATCATTTTATATCATCTTCTGTCGCAAAATGATTAAAATCGCATCGGATCGTCCAAAAACCACTACAGTGTAAACAGCACTAAACTTCTCAAATCAGCATTTGATGACTATTCATTGTGTTACGCTGGGGGTAAATATTTTGCCGTCAGTTCCATTGTTTTCTTAGATGCCGGGAAGGCAACTTCGGAGTAAGTAATTGAATTTATTGACAAACTCCTTTGCGTGTGTACTCAAGGTGTTAGAGTTGTTTTCATGGTAACTTTTTCTTTTATTTTCATAAAGTATTTTGGACTTAGGTAATGTTCAGAGTTCTTTCATAAAGTATTCGGGGATCGAAGTTCAGTGTTGAGGGGAAATCGTTGGGTTCACTCTCGGAAATCGCTGAGGTTGCAGCCAATAAACATTTTTAGAATTTGTTTTGTAACTAAAAATACTTTGCAACTTTTGGTAGGTAATCAACTAAAATTTCATTATGGCCTATTTAGGTAGATGCCTGTCGCAGCGTCATACTTATATATCGGATCAAAGTTGTTGAATTACGCTTAATGGCGTGTGTCGATGGCAAACATGTCGATGTTATAGACACAAAGTAAGCTTAATTCAAGATCTCTGATGCGATCGTAGATGTATCTAAACTATAGACAAGGAGGTTAAATTAAACTTAATTCTTTTGTTTTCTCTATTCCTACAGATACTATCCACAGATAAAATTTCAATTTCATGTCATCCTACCACAGACAATCTTACCACAATGATGACAAGACGCAATTGATCCTACTATTATTTATAATGCGTGAAACTGACACCTTTTTTTTAGGCTTGAAGTCGATATGAAGACGTAGCTTTGCTTTGAATTATTTTGTCAAACTTGTGTTTTTTCAAGTGTTAATGTGTAATTTAGGTGGAATATAAACCATTAGGTGTTCTTTAGGAACACTTAATGCTGGCTGATGCTTCTCGACAAATCGGTCTCGAGATGAACTTATAAAAGATCAAGATCATGATCAACGATCTTATTACGCTGAAACCTGTAGTCATTAATGGTGTACCCGTCGAAATTACTAAGAATTATATCTATCTCGGGTAGACTTTGCAATTGGGCAGAAACAACTTCAATAGAGAAGCCAACAGAAGAATTCAGTTGGGCTGGGCGGCATTCGGAAAACTCCGTCGGGTCTTCTCGTCGTCCATTCCACAGTGCGTGAAGATGTAACGTCTATAATATGTATTTCATATCAGCTATGACATACGGAGCCAAGATGTGAACACTAACAGTGGGACTTGTCCATAGTTTAGAGCTATGTTCAGGGTTTCTCTGAAGGATAAAATCCGAAACCAGATTGTACGACAGAGAACAAAAGTCACTGACATAGCTCAAAACATTAGTGGCGTTCATTGGGAGAGGTCTATGTCCAGCAGTGGGTGAACACAGGCTGATGATGATGATGGAGGTGATTGTTAACGTGCACGAGAGTAGGAAAAAAATATACAAACGCAAAAAACCGTGCCATATCGTGTTCTCTCCAAAACTCCCTAGGAAGTTGTAGTAAACTCCACTTTACTCCACATTACTAAATCGTGATCTTGACTGTGACTTTACTAACTTTTGACTACCTGGGCCCTATTTCATAAAACTATAGTACACTGACAAATGTCAATCGAACCGACAACTGTCAGTCAAACTATCGAAATGTCATGTATTTTTGTTATATGAAACGCAGGTTTAGCCTATTCGACTGACATTTGTAGGTTTATTATGATTTGTCGCTATATGTAATAGAGCCCAGGCTGCTCGGGTCTGGACATTTTGACTATCTTATGTAAAAACAACTAGTAACTGTATACTTGACGCTGACTAAATGCACTAGTCGTGCGAAGTTCAAAAAAAAAAATACAAAAAATACAACTGACACATGCTTCCATCGTGTGACAGTTGACACTTTTAGAATACGGACATCCGTATATCCCACTTAGACATTTCCTTCGCCATTGGTATATCCTACATATTATTAGGTATTACCAAGGAATTTATATACTAACACAACCGGAAGGATCACTGGTACAAGAAATGCGGTCCGACAAAGACTAAATACTAAAGAGCTGTGTCTCGTTCTAAAAGGGCGACAATAAAACTAAACAGGACAACAGCTTTCATGCTTCAGGTTTTAGCCTCTCGTTCGAAAGTCTTCCTCTTCGAAATGTTAGCTGCATACCACAGAGGATTATCCCCGAAATCCCTACAGACCATCCCCACCAGTGGGATTTCAGGAGAAATAATTGACCATAGAAATAATTTTACCGTTTTTCCCACCTCGGCTACTATAGAACTATACCTAACTTTGAGGGTTATATAGAAAAATAACTTAGTTATTTATAAACGAAAAATTACTTAGTCTTTTTATCAAACGTTTTTTTTCCTATTTCTTCTTTACATAAGTGATAGATCTCATCGATATCTTCGGTTAAGATGATAGCTGTCAAACTTAAAAGGACTACAACTCTAAAACTATTGGTCCAAGACTAGTATTTTCTTACAGAAGTGATAGATCTCATCAATTTCTTCGTTTTGGATAACAACTGTCAGCTCAAAACATGTCACAACAAAAATGACAAAAATGACAAGCGAAATTACTGGTGATTTATATATATATATATATATATATATAAATCACCAGTAATTTCGCTGTAGGACTGCTTAATTTCACATTGTTTATATATATATATACATATATATAAACAATGTGAAATTAAGCAGTCCTACTTACCTATAGGGTAATTTATAACTACGAATAGATTCAATAAATCCGTTAATGTAATTTTTGACTTTGCCTGTAATTTTTGACATATACTGCCAATACTGGAGGTTTTGAGATTTGACAGTTGTCATCCAAAACGAAGATATTGATGAGATCTATCACGTCTTTAAAAAACTACGAGTAGTTTGTTTAAAATTTTCTGCGTTTTTTCGTTACAAAAATTATGACTTTTCCGTTAGAGCCCCCAAAGGTAGGTTCTTTAATAGCCTTGGTGGGGAAAAGGTTATTTTTTTCCCCGAAATCTCCACTGTTAGGGAGGGTCTGGTGGGGATTGCGGGAATAATCCCCACAGTACTTTGACAAACTTCCAGAAATTAGCAATGCCTCCATCCATTTATTTGTCATAGCTTCGTTAACAGGCAATCTGTTACACATTTGAACAAGGTGGAAATGAGTTCAAACATATGAACGTCACATAAAGAAATACATAGTGACAATCCCGAAATTTAAATTAAATGGGCACACTGCTGACAATTATATGCTAGAAACTGTGTGAAAGGGACGCAGCGACTGAAAAGTAAGTCTCTCTCGAGACCGTTTTTCCTTATAACTACATTGAATTAAAAAACAACTTTATTTAATTGTAATAAGGTTCAAATTATTTTTTACATCAATGATGAGTGATCCTTCCAGTTACGTTAGTATACAAATTCCTTAGGTATTACCAATGGCGAAGTAAATGTCTAATAAGAAAAAATCCTTACTCTATGGGTATTACTTAGTATTTACATTATACGTAGTCTGTGTTTACATTCTCTTTGATATTCTGGTGTGCCTGACATTGAACTTTGTTTAAATTATTTATTGTTTAATAATTTGTGATCGAATTTGCATTACAGCTACGGTTACAGCCTGGACACAAAAATAAAAAACTCTAAATCAGTTTCGCGGTTATTGTTAGCGCTTCCAAAGAAAGACTTTTCTGCTTACAGCGGCAAAACAAACCATTCAACTTTCGTAAACTGAAAACAACGATTCAACTGGAAAAGTACTCAGTATATCTTCTTCAGTACAATCGAACAGTTGTAGTGATTCATCACTAGTAATGTTGAGAAAACTTATGAAGTTATTATTTATATTTATTTTATTGTGGATAATGTCTCTCCTTTTGATTGGAAGAAAATATAAATTTACTAACAAAATGATCATAAGTGATGATGTTATATTGGGGAATTATCGAGATATTAGTATTTTTAAAGTAAATGATTTAACCGATGACATTAAAACACGCCTCATTAAATCAGATTTAAAAATAGGTATTACTTATTTAAAATTTAAAATGATTGAAACGTACGGCTTAAAAAAAACTTACATAAGTGTTTTTTAAACCTTCTCGGGTACAGTCGTACATTTAATTTGAAAATATAGTGATTGCCAACTAAATATTTTCGCCTATTCGCATTATCCCCCACCTTTTGTCCAACACTGGGGGACATCGGGGAAAAATTTGCACTGTCCCCCAGTGATGGCCAACTATAGAGTAAGGAATTTTCCCTTTAAGCATTTCTTTCGCTATTGTGGCCAACGCAACTACTTCCTGGTACTTTATTATCTATGAGAATATTGTTCACAGATAATCATTTTTGCAAATTATTAGATCGTTCTATTTATATTAACGACCGGTTGGACGAATGGTTAGTGACTGACTACGAAGCCAACCAACGGTCGCAGGTTCAAATCTCGCAAAGTGCAATAATTTGTGTGATGGGCAGAAATGTTAGTTTCCGAGTCATAGATGTAATATTCGTATCTATGTACTTTTATCAGTTGTCTAGTACCCATAGTACAGGGTATACTCGTTCGGGGCTAGGTATATGATGTGAATTGTCCCAAATATATTATTTATTTTAATATAGATATTATTAACAAAATCAAGAACTTTTTTAGATTGGAAAATGCTTCCCTCATTGTATTCAACAATAGCGCAAAAAAATATATATTCGTTAATAAAAGGAAATGACAGGCCGCCAGGTAAATATCAACTATCATTATCAGTATTAAGAATAAAATAATATCTTAAAAATATATAAAAAAATTGACTGACGAACAAATCTCTTTCCAAATAAATTTGCTTGAGGGGAAAGTAAAGTTTAAAATAAGAATAAATAAGTATAAAACTGACTGCAAATAAAAATCAAAAGAAGCAAACATTAGCATTAGATTCTTAATTTTGAAATATATGATGCAGTCGAAGGCATCTAAGCTAGAGGCAAACAAGCTTTAGATGCCTTCGACTGCATCAAACTCATACCATAAACAACAGTATGGAAGTACAAATTTTAATATATTATTTATATTGATATAAACTTCATTATTGCCATGGAGGCCAAAACAATTTTGTCTGTCTTGCTGTATGTCTTTATCTTAGAACACACTTGACTGAAACTACTAAACGGATTTTAATGCAACTTGGCACAATCATAGTTGATGTTATGGATTAACATTTGGGATACATTTTATTCCGAAAAATTAAAGGCTTCCTGTAGGATAGGGGTTGAAAGTTGTATAAAAGAACACACATCACGCTGAAAGTACAGGTTGTATTTTGATACAACTTTGCCCAGTTATGGTGTATATTTTAACCCAAAATACTTAATAGTTCCCGCGGGATAGGGGTTGAATTAAAGTTATGTAGAAATATTATTTTATTAATTGATAATGTTGCTGAAACGGATGAAATTTTGAAAAGAAATGCCACAATAATATACAAAGATACAATTTGGATACTATTTATCTGGAAAAAAAATAAGGGTTCCTGCGGTATAGGGGTGGAAAGTTATGTAACAGTATCATTGCACCAATCGATTGTTTTGGCGATACAGATTAAATCTTAAAAATAAATGTCATAATAATGACAAAAATAAACATCGGGGTAACTTTAAGTGGTCCCGTACCCAAGGGGTCCAAACGGAGCATCACTATTAAGCCTACAAAGCGATAAATCTGTTGACCCGTAATAGGCAGCTGGTTGAAAGTTTCGTAAGAATATTATTTCACCAATCGATAATGTTGTTGAAACGGATCAAATCTTGAAAATAAATCACATATGGCATTGTAAAGATACAATTTGGATACTTTATTTCTAGAAAACATTAAGTTTTCCTGCGGGACAAAGTTTTTCTGCGGAACGGGTAGAAAGTTTTGTTACAGTATCATTGCAACATTCAATTGTGTTGGCGATACGGAACAAATCTTGAAAAGAAATGTCATAATTATGGCAAAATAAAGATAGAGGTAAGTTTTAGGGTTCCTTATCCATATGGAACCTAATTATTAGACTACAAAGGGATGAATCTGTTCACCCTTAATAGACAGCCGACTGAAATTTTCACAAAAACAGTATGTGTATGGTGAATATCCTAACTGGTGTGTATAATGCAAACTCTGAAGTAAAACAACAAGTAATACAAATAAAAACTGTTCAAGTGCAAATCAGACTCGCGCTACCTGTAAAATTAAAGAAATGTTTAAGTAAATAATAAAAATAAAAATTGTGTTGTGGAACAGAATGGAACCCTCGGTAGGCCATTTCGCCTTCACTTGACCGTTTTGTGTATTTTCTACAATATCGAACTAATAATTTGATAAAATTTGTTTTTAGGTACATTAAAATCCCACAGTTATAACAATGCATGGTATAATTAAGGAAACACCGAGAAAAATAATAACAACGTGAGCGAAGCCGCGGGTAAAAGCTAGTCAATAATATGAATGAAAATATATATAATGCTTATTGTAGGTGTTAACGGAAGACCAGTAACTCTAGTTGACAATCTAAAAATGCACATACGGGAAGAAATAAGGAAAGGATGGAACGCCTATGCTTTCAACAGCTTTGTCAGTGATCTGATTCCTATCAATCGAAGTTTGCCTGATGCTAGAGATGATTGGTAAGCAAGTGAAAATTTTCGAAATCAGAATGTTATACTAGTTTTAGGTCAAATACATGAGTAAATAAGAAGAAATCATTGCCATCGCTTCAAAGCAATCCAGAATGTCCAGAAACTCATCAAAGACCCATGTCTTTGATAATGTGAATCACCAACTGGCACTGGGTTAGCGTGATGGTGGCCTGTGGTGTGGCCCATCCCCTCTCTGAGACAAGACTACTGATCTAACTGGAGGCTGATGATAATGAAGAAGTCAGATCCAAAGAATCCTTCACTGAGTATACAAAAAGGTTTAATGAAAGACCACACTGCCAAATTGAAAGTGAAGCACGCAAGATATGCTGATGCGCTTGAACGCATTTGCCTATCGTACACACTTAAACAATTGTATGCCGTTCGTCCCAACATCACAGCAAGGTCTCGATCTTGTTAGTCGTGTTAATGCTGTAAAATCAAATACAATTCAGACATTTGTGATTAAATTGTGTATAAGCCACAAAACACCGCACATAATCCACTCACGCACCCATCATATGCAACCTCCGTTTGCTATGTTTCACTCGTTTGGTTGGCGATGTAGATACCGTAATTTTGATAAAGTTGTGCATAACATGATAATTAACACACCTTTTTTTTTTCATTTAAGAATTCCTTCAAAAATGAAAGAAAATGCCATAATTCACCACTAGAACAAGTGTAGGCGTGTATGGTGACAGATCAGAACATTTAATAAATCATGAAAATTAACTAGGATGTAGTTTGGTAATAATATGAGTTTGTTTAGTTATTCTATTATGTTAAAACATTTAAGGTGCAAGGAGAATAACTTCATATCCAGCAAATTGCCGAAAGCAACGGTAGTGATATGTTTTCATAACGAAGCTTGGTCCACACTTTTGAGAACGTTTCATTCAGTACTTAGTAGATCACCAGCGAATCTTCTGGAAGAAATAATTTTGATTGACGATGCTTCTACTATGAGTAAGTATACAGTATTACCGACATACTAGTCAAAACAATCGGCAAATGTAGATAATAAATGTTTTTTTTTCATTGCATTGTCATCGATTTGTGATCTACTCTGAAAGTTTCAGCCGGATAGCTAATTGGGGAGTGCTCCGAAATTTTAGTTGTAATATTCTACCCGGAACGACAAACGAGAAAGTGACGTGTCTGTCTGTAACGCCTGTCTGTTTTCACCATCAGTTAGATTATTTTCACGGAAGTTTTTTATATATAGCTGTGCCCGCGGCTTGGCCTGCGTAGTCAAAATTCATAGGTATTTTTTTGCGAGAAACCCTAATTCTTTTCAAAAATAAAAGTAGCTTAAGTTACTCCTTATAACATCAGCTATCTGGCAATGGAAGTCCTGTCAAAATCGGTGTATCCGGTTCGAAGATTTTTATGGTTTAATATGGATACGAGCGTACGAGACCTGAATGTAGCGAGGGGGAAGGCAGCGAGCGAAGCAAGCCGCCGTCCCCAGAAGCGAAGTGAAGGTCGAGTGTGTGAGAAGTACATTTTTCACCTATTTTTTTTCTTAATTTCACTTGTGCTATTTCTGGGCGGGTCGCTAGTTTAATAATTCCTGGCGGGTCGCAATCTTAAATGAACTGGTAATAAGAATTCTGGATATACGAGTATTTACTGCAAAAATGTACCTCACTCTGAGTACTAGCTCCTCGGGCGTGGATTATATAAATTATGTGCAATGCACACGATTGGCATTCTTTGGCTTTAGTCACAATCGGAGTGGCGTTTGTGTAGGACGTGTTAGCAGTATCTCTCATTTGCGCTACAGTCTGCGTTTGTCGCTCTATCTTTGTTGTTGATGCACATGAAGCACGACGGTGGGAATGTGTGGGTGTGATTGCCAGTAGTATGTGTATCTAATCCAGTTTTTGTTTACGTGATTTATTAACAGTGCTTTATCTTCACCACCTTTAATTAGATCTATCCTCACTCATACATCTAACTAACTCACTATACAATTTCGAGCGCGTTGCCTGACATTAAATAATCCAAAAACTAAAGATTCTTGTTGTCTTCAGGTAGCTTCAGCGACCATATTATTTTAGATTTAGTTCATGTTTTGGTTTTTATTTGTTTATTATTAGTTAATATAGTTTATATCTTCACTCGTGGCCCGCCCTAGCTTTGCACGGATAGCTAAAGGTTTCTCTTTAGTAGTACAAAACATTGACCCCACTTGCCCGCGGCCCGCCCGCCCTCATCCGTGCCTCGTCACTATTACACCACAGAATAAACTAATAGTAGGCTCAAAAGCAGAATTAATTGAAAACTGTCCATCAAAAAAATTGTCATAACTCTCAAACCGTTATACAAAAAAGTATCCTGTCAAAGGCAAAATTGATCTACACGAAATGAGAAAGACTACTATGATATTAAATTTGATAAGAATAAATAAACTTTAGCACAAAGAGCTCTAGAATTTTGAGTCAATAAATTATATATTTTTACCCGACTACAGCTAAGTCTATGTCTTTATGTATGTATGTATCTATGTATGTGAGTATGTGGATGTTCCACCATGGCGTCGCCCCTATGGGTTTGATTTTGACTAGTGAGGTTTCAATAGATTTGTCTTCAGGTATACCTGAAGACAAATCTATTGAAACCTCACTATTTTTATATATTTTTTACCAGACTACGTCAAGGCAAAGTAAAGGTTATGTGTTCAACCTAAAAACTTGGTCCAATTTTGACACGCGAGTTACCAATCGATTCGTCTTTATCGCAAGAGTGTCATAGGCTATTTTATACCCGATCTAGTCGAGTTTTAGTTTTTGAGCATAAGCTCTCTTTTGTTGTTTGTTACTGAAAGCACATATACGTTAATTTTTATAAAACTTTTAGAAAAAAATAATTCTTTATTACATTATTTTAACATACGAGTAGCAAATATGATAAAAGTGCTTATTGATATAAGTTCTACTACGGTTACTATGTTTTTTTCTGACTTTGTAGAGAATATTTGCCTTTATTCTACTAAATTTACACAAAATACTTAGGAATTATATTTTAAAGCCTTCTTGAATCAACTTACGCCTAGGAGACAACCGTAACAAAATCGGTTAAGTATTTTCTGAGATATTTGTGGAAGACCGACGACAGACATAAAGACGCGCTCGGTGATTATAAAAAAAAAAAGTAAAAGTTGGATGTAGTAAGTAGTTGAAAGGTTTCACTATAATATGTAGTTATAGCGAAACCTTTCTCTTGATTCAATTTACGCCTAGGTGAAAACCAGAGTAAAATTGGTTCAGTATTTTCTGAGATATTTGTGGACAGACAGATGCATTTGGGGACTTACTTTTATAATAATTTATGAAATAGTGATTTTGCAGATTGAAAATGCCTAATAACTAGTCATTTTTTTTTCAGAACATCTAAAAGATCCGTTGAATAATTATATTAAAAGGATACCAAAAGTGAAATTAATCGAAACTAACTACCGCGAAGGACTCATCAGGGCAAGGTTACTAGGAACAAAAAGTGCCAAAGCACCAATTGTGGTATTCCTTGACAGTCATTGTGAATGCGTGAACGGTAAGTAAATCTCAGACTTAAATATACTTAAAAAATAGATTTGATTGAACTTATTAATTTGTCATCGTGGTGCCCAAGAATCTGAACAAGAATACCGTATGTCGTCATATCAAACGAATAGTAACTCCTTACTGTTGTTTTTTACCCGACTGCGCGGAGGGTTATGTGTTTGGGTTGTATGTATGTTTGTACATTTCTTAGGCACGTCCTACAACCTAAACAGCTTCATTCTTATAACAAAACAGTAGCGATTGCCTTTTAAGCTTCTTACAAAATTTTAAATTTATTTTTATTCAAGTTAATGTAATGTTGCAATTGCAAGTATTAAAGTAAAATAAAACATGTAAGTAAATAAGAAACATTAAATTTATATAAATACTAACTGCGCCCCGCGGTTTTACCCGCGTCCCTCGGTAACCGTGCATTTTCCGGGATAAAAAGTAGCCCATAGTGTTAATCCAGGGTATAAGCTACCTCCATACCAAATTTCATCCAAATCCGTTCAGCCGTTTAAGCGTGAAGAATTAACAGACATACCTACACGGACATCTTAACACACTTATAAAGAAATCGCCTTTATAATATTACTGTGATTATTTTTGCAGGCGGTCAGCTCGTATTCAATAATTTGGTTTGCAGTCTTTTTTATGTTCTTTTTTTATTATTTACTTCTTTCTGATCTGTCTTGGCATCTCCGTTGTAACCAGCTTACCCATTATTTAACGAACATTCTGTACTAACCCTGTGTTCTGTGTGTGTCTTGTACTGTGTTATTTATTCTTCATTTATTTAAAAATAAAAGCGTATAAAATTAATTTTAAATATATTTTATTTATTCAATTTCAATTTGTTTTCAAGGTTGGCTGGAACCTCTACTGGAACGAATCTCTGAAGACCCAACAAGAGTAGTCAGCCCAGTCGTTGACCACATTGATCTTTCTACTTTTGAATTTATCTCCCAAAGTGCCTATAACCTCCATATCGGCGGATTCACCTGGGACCTAAAGTTTAGTTGGATATCAGTACCCCACGACATTATAATTAAGAGAGACAATTTTGCTGCTCCTATAAAAACCCCAACAATATCTGGGGGACTATTCGCAATAAACAAAACATTCTTTGAGAAGCTAGGTTTTTATGACGAGGAGTTCAATATTTGGGGTGCGGAGAATTTGGAACTCTCTTTTAAAGTTTGGATGTGTGGTGGTTCCATGGAAATTGTTCCATGCTCTCATGTTGGACATGTATTTAGGAATAGATTTCCTGATAAGAGTTTCAAGGGAACTCATAAAAGGAATAGCGTGAGGTTAGCTGAGGTGAGCAGATACTTTTATATAGTTTAGTTTGGTGAACAGACTAGGCCGTAGATAGACCTAGCACCATCAGTCCCTGTATCATGTTGCTACCACGACTGAAATAAAGACAGCAACCCTTCCCATTATATAAAAACGGTGCTTTAACCTTTTTATATAATGGGAAGCTAAGGTTGCAAGGTTGCCTCCACACACCGCATCAAGAACAATCTATATATCTTCACCACCTGTTGCCACCCGTTAGTTGAGTGGCATCGTCGTCGCTTGGGCGAAAGACTATGGGCCGGATCCAGAAGCCAGCACTCGTATGAGTGTGCTACTCACCTCACGCTTTTAATAAAAGCATGAGTTGAGTAGCACCAGTCAAAGGGTGCTGGGCAGGGGAGACCGAGCCAGCACGAGACGTCCACGTGTCAAACTTTTATATAAACAAAAAACAGCAATGTTTCTAAGTTAACTTCGTCCAAGTCCACATAACACTTCCTTCTTTTTAAAATGCTTTATAAGCGTTCCTTTATCTTTCCTTCAGCCCCCAAAATACAATACAACATGTATCTTCCTGCCCAAACAGTTCAGCCCAGCATAACCTAGCAGATGCCATGTAGTCGATATGCCATCTATCTAGTCAAGACAGGACACAAACACAATATATCCATATATAAAAAAACCCTCCACACGAAAGGAAGAGCAAAAGCTGTCCTTCTAAAATATTATCCTTATGTTAATTCTTTGAGTAATATTTTATAACATCTGTACTCTCCCAGGTGTGGCTTGATGATTATGCCAAATACTTTTACGAAAGGATAGCATACGACAAAGGAGATTTTGGTGACGTATCAAAAAGAAAACAGCTTCGCAAGAGACTACATTGCAAATCATTCAAATGGTATTTGGAACATGTATACCCTCAAATGGTCATACCTGATCGTTACGTAGCAAGTGGTCAAGTAAGCATAACTTTTATTAGATTATATTTCATCAGTAAGATTCCCTTGTGAAAGTAAGTCTAAATGACATGGTTTCGGTTCATTTCGACTAATTTCGAGTCATGGTTGAAAAAACATATTTTTACTTAGTGCTTAGTTAGACTGACGTCATATGAGTGAATGGCCAAGTCTTTGAGAAATAACTTAAGTAAAATCACTTTTTTGTTTACTTATATACTTATTCTACCATTTTTGTAAATATGAATTATTAGAATAACAACAAATTTACTTAATACATGTAGTTCTATGGAACATGCAACTAACTTTGCATTAGGAACAAGGCACAAGAACTTTGTTAAATAGTAATAATAACAGACAAGTTGTAGCCCATTGTATTCATTTGCCTAGGTTTCTGAAGGTACTTAAGATAAACAGCGACAAGAACTTAATTGCACACAATTATACGTAGGTCTACTAGGAAATATGGCATTTGTAGGCTTCCGCCTACAAGAACGTGTACTTCAACATTGTATCACGTTCCTTTCAGTTTTGGGACTTATAGTCCTTAAGATGGACCTCCACACTCCCCTTTAGTCCTACCCATTCCACCATGAGCCTGGCACTTCAAGCTCGTTTCATTTGGATTACATTCTGTGCCATTTCATTCCAGGTTATTCATTTTATTCTTTCTAGACGTAGGTTTATTACAGATATTTGAGAGGTGTAAGTAGTGTAAGTGTATTTGTACCCAGTGGTAATACTTCCGTACAGCCACCCGTGCCTCCAAGAATGTTGGTTGGCATTCACTATCAGTTTCATAATATGGAAAAGATTCACCAAATTCACCGCCGGTTTCTTCCTCGATCATCACCGCACTTGGTAGGGATCTTGGAGCAGCCTTCTCTTCCGTAAGTACTATGTGGCGCCTAGGTATTTCTCCTTGGCACCTTCGTTGGTTCCTTCACATTCCATGACGGCACTCTCCCCGCCATATTTCACTAGTTCACACTTTATACCCTTTGAGGTGTACATTCTACATTCCCGGTCACGATTCCCGTGAATCAGCGCTGCTTAACATTTTAATTTTCCCTATTTCGCGCTTTCTAGTCTGTCTACCGTCACGAGGCAAACTTGTCGTGCCTTCTTTTTTTTCTGCAAGTCAAATCATGTTCATTTTGTGGGTACCTTCCATTTTTCGTTTGGAAATATACAATGTTATCAGCACACAACTGATTCCAGAATGGATTCAATAATACGTTCTAAAATCGCAGTTCGTGACACGAGTGGTTGGCTTAATGGTTAATGACCCTGACTGCGAAGCGAAGTCAACCAACGGTTGCGCTTACGAATCCCGCAAAGTGCAATCATTTGTATGATGAGCAGAAATGTTTGATTCCGAGTCATGGATGTGATATTCGTATCTATGTATCCGTTGTCTAGTATCCATAGTACAGGGGATCCTAGTTTGGGGTAAAGTGTGGTGGTGTGAATTGTACCGAATATATATTGATTGAATGCTTATGTTTTAGATTGTCAGCGTGTCTTATGGAGACATGTGCCTTGACTCTCCCTCAAGAACGCTCGCTTTGAGAGAGGGCGTCAACGTGCTTCCTTGTCATCATAAAGGTGGAAATCAGGTAATCATGTGGACCCTACTAAACGAAGGGTAGTGCTATTTCTAGTTTTCTAGATGTCAGGCATTTTCTGGTATTCACCTGACTAGCTACCGTTCTCAAGTAAAAGAACTGCCAACACGCAGGTGCTGCGGCAGCAATCTTTGAGAACCCTCCTCTTAGTCCCGCCTAAATCACAGTACATATATAAATGTACATATGTAAGTATACAGTCTTGACCTAGTTCTGACTAAGGATATATGTAATGTGCCTAAACCCTCCTTGTGGTCCCTTTCTAGGCTTATCGTTCCTTCTTCTATTATACTGTATCCATCAAACAAGTGATACATTGGTAGAAACTAGCCTATTCTATTATATACAGGTGTGGCAAAATAGTGCTTCAAGGGAAACATAAAAAATATGTGGACTTAATCAAATCTCGTATTTCTCACCTGAAAAACGTACGTTCGTAGAAAATTTGTATTTTTCCTATTTTGTATAAAAACTGGTGGATATTTCTAGTTAAAAATAAACTAGACATTGTCTATAAGGTACCGGACGGAGTTCTAAACTATCCAATATTAAAAATATAATAAATAAGATGGAGAAAAATGTGTGCGAAGTTCAAAAATGTTTCTATTCATTGCATTTTACGGTATCCCTAATCATGTTACTAAACAAATAATAATGTTTGAAACTCAATAAAACGATTTAAATTCATACTTTTTCTATGAAATACTAAATATGAATAGTGCCGTTCGCTTATGATCTGTATGAATTTGCTTTGTCATACTTTCATTTGTTGCGCCCCTACGGAGCGTCCATGGAACTAAAATTGACATTTTCTCATCTCCTAACGTTAGTGACAGAATAAGTAATAGTAGGGGGGTTTTTTGAAAAAATTCAAAATGTTGTGATGTAAAGTTTGATTTTATTCTCAATTTTGTGTTTCTTCGAGTGTTAATGTGTAATATTGGTGGAATATTAACCATTAGGTGTTCGTTTACGTGCACGAGTGTAGGCAAGAGAATCAAACGCAGAAATAAATGACATATTGTGATTTTTCTAAATCTCCCTCAGAAGTTTCAGTAAATGTCCACCATTTTACTGATTCGTGACTTTGACAATAATTGACTGTGACGTGACATTACTTTAAACTATAAAATACACTTGACATTGGCGAAATTGCTAGTAGGCCAGTGCCTCCGCAGAAGCCATCGAATAAAAAAGAGAGAGAAGTAATAGTAGAACAAGTAAAAGCACGTTAGTTTCGTGGACCCTAACTACTGCCAAACTACTGCTATCAACGCCAAAATGGCGATGAAATGCTCAAAAAAATATGAAAAAATGAATCAAATGCTCTCATTGCGACGTTTGTCTCAAAGCCTGTCCAGAGTTGTCTACACATTCGCCGCACCATTATGAGGATCATGAGGTCCGTGCTTGTGATACGAATAGTTATAACTTTACTTGATTATTTTTCAGTACTGGATCTTCACTAAGGATGGCGAAATTCGTCGTGACGACCTGTGTTTGGACTACATGTTTAATGCGGTTACATTTTACCTCTGTCGCGAAAAGACGGTTTCTCAAATATGGATCTATGATGAACAGGTACATATTATGTTACAAAGCAATACAAAAAAAAAAACAATTTTCTTTTTTCAGATTTTTACCAAAACATTGAAAAAACGCTAATAAGTATTTAAGCCGTTGCAGGAAAATATGAACAAATAATTTTCTTGCATCTTCGAGATGAATTTAATTAATCGAGTGTACATCACGAGAAGAGCCGAGAATTAATATGAATGAAGAAAAATGAAAAAAAAAAGAAGAAAAAATGAAAAAAAAAAAAAAATGTTGAATTGAGTTAAAGTAAATGTTGAATCGAGTTAAAGTAAAAGGAGGGGTTTCGAAACTGATTACTAGGATGCTATTTTTATGAATCTGAATACTATATTGTACTGGCTATGCAATTGCGGCAATATTTGCCGAAAAGCTAGCTAGTTACTGAGAGAGCTTTGATAAATTTCATCAAAATTGGTTTACTTAGTAGTGTTTTTATGGTTCGTAGAATTACTTGTTGTACTTTTATTTTTGCAGACACAGAAAATAAAACACAATAGGACTCGCCTGTGTCTGACTGCAAATACGTCAAAAAATAGTGCACAAGTAGTCCTAACGCAATGTAACAAAGCAAACGGCCAAAGATGGACTTTGGAACATTTTAATAGGCCAAGTAGTAGTAGTTTGCCTGATGTAAAAACAATGGGACATATATAACACCCATTAGGCGTAGGTACCATTATTTATGTGATTAAGGTCAAAATTTTGGCCTTGTACTATAATAGGCCTCATGAAATCGACGCAGAGAGACTCCACTTTGCTGTAAACCTTAAATTCATGTTATAATCTTATCTATCTGTACCGGCACTGTCCGTCTTATCTATCTGTTAAGTTCTTATCTGATCGTGGTCATGGTTGACGAATTTGAGTAGGAATTTGTGACTTAAAAGACTTTGTTATTATTATAGGAAAAAACCCTTTCTTGATTCTGTTAATTAGATAAAAAATAAAATTTCTTTACTGGATATACTTAGTAGGTATGTAAGGTAACTTGCGAATATAAATTTCCAACTGTCAATAGAATGTCACATGAATCATAATTGTGTTTAAATTTATGTATGATTAATGATATTATTATTAATACATTTATTTTATATATTAGTGTATTAATTATAATATTCTTACGTATTCTATAGTTTTAGTTTTATTTATTCTTTAAATTTTAGTTTATAGCTATCTTTTTCTAATCACTTTACGTAATTTTTTTACTGCACCGCTACCATTTTTCTTTCACATCCTGGTTGACTGGTGGAAAATGCTACTTAGCATTAAGTCCTCCTTGTACATTTTATTTGTGTGCTAAAGAATAAATTAATTAATTAATTGATGGAATGATGTATTTGTTGGTTACAAATATTTTTCAAATATGATCGAAAAGGATTGAAGTTCTAAATTTTGAAGAAAATTTGACCCCAAACAGCTTTTGTAAAGCTAAATTATGATAAGTTAAGATTAATTTATTTGCAAACATCTCGTATCACACTAATACTATAACAAAATTAAGTCTGTCAGTCTGTTTGTTACCTTTGCACGACTAAACGATTGAACTGATCTACTCTTTATCATGGAAAAGAGGTCTAAGCGGGCAAAGCCGTGGGGCGCAGATATTAGGTATTTAAATCTTCGTGATCGTGTACAACGGCTTTTTTTGTCGATTAATGTAGTGCTGGCCTCTGGTGTCAGAGTCTGACATGCCACCCGCGAGGCCTCTGCCATGGCTTAACGACTGCTATCAATCAATAACAGCCGGTACCGACAGCTTAACGTGCCCTCCGAAGTACAGAGCGATGGAAAACTGCACATAACTTAGAAAAGTCATTGGTGCGGAGCCTAGGTCTGAACCCGGTATTGTTGGATTCTTATATAGTTGCAATATTGAACCGCTAGGCTACAATCGCTTCGCCAATGGGTGGACATAATGTTTCGGGCTGTATGACGTGTGTTTGGTTAGTTGCACTGTATACTTTTACTGTACTACTACTGTATAGTCTGTGAACAATTACAGTAAAAAATATATTAGGTTTTGCAATTACAGTAAAAAATATGTTTTGTTTTGCCAACGACTATTTAAAGTCGACTAAAACGATATTCACTTACAAATTGCTGTTAGCTGGTAAGTTTTCTTCGAATTGGATCAGGAAATGTTTGGCAGAAGATTAATATATGAACACCTTAGATGAGACCTTCTATCATAGATCTAATTAAAAGTAGGTAGATACCAGGTAGGTTTCAGTTTCTCGGGCGTGGACCGCATAAACTAGGTGCAATGCACGCATTTGACCTTCTGCGGCCTTAGTCACTATAATAGGGGCGTTTGGGTAGCACGTGTTAGCAGTGACTCTCATTCCCGCTACAGTCTGTATGTCTCTCTATTAAGCAAGTTACGGCGGAAAGTTGTATCTAGTCCGGTTTCGTTTACGCAATATCAAAGTGTGCCGTATCTTTCAGCCTTTAACTAGATCTATACCTTCTTCCTTTATATCATACTAGCTACCGCCCGCGACTTAGTCCGCGCAGACTAAAGTTTATGAAAAACCCATCCTATATAGCTTACGACTTATATATATATATATATATTCATCTAGGATATTAAAAACCAATACAAAAGTATAGCACCAACGATCTTGATGCTTTTTGACAGACTTTTTATTAATTCGCTTCCGCGGCAACCATTCCTTACAGCCAGTAATCGACATTTTCCGAGGCAAATTACCATTTTCCTGGATAAAAAGTATCATATCCTTGTCTCTTTACTGTACAGTTCCTATTTATAAAGTTTCATCAAAATCAGATTAGCCGTTTTGGCGTGAAAGCTCCTCAAACAAACAAACAAACACAGATAACGTAAAAAAAACCTTTCCATTCATTTAATTAGGATGAATGTTTGTTTTATTTTTCTGAATGTTTTTTTTGTAGGTTATCTACTATCAACAAAAAATACTTGGTATTAGTGACTATGTATCTTTACCTACCTATATAATATATTACACTTTTATATATATGTGAATAAATCGCCAAAGTTTGATTCAAAGAAAAACAAAGCACAGTCCATCTGTTATATCCTCTGTGGCATCGTAATAACTGGGAACAAAAGACGACGAATTGCTTCGACGATGGGCTCGCTGAATCATTTTACTTTGTTTCTACATCTGTGCCTTTTCTGACTGTGGGTCCTGGATTATTATTGTTGAGAGTATTATTCCATTATTTTATTCTCGTCTCTGTATTAACAGATGTAACAGTTTTGTTATGGTAGTCTATAATGTATCTCCGAAGCTACTTGAGTGGTTTTGCCATAAGTAAGTAAACAACTATTAGTATTAAAAAAAAAACAGAAGTTTTGGTTTTGTTGACGACATAGCCTTGACTGAGTAGAAACTAAAATTTAGCAGAAAAAGGGCTTGTTGTTAGACTGATGAAGACATTAAAGCGATTGTAAAGAAATGTGACGTATGTAAACGATACAAACCAGACTAGATTGACACCAGATGAAGGAGGCTTATAATCCAGCTCAGCAGCAGTTATATAGTTAATACGATCTTTATAATAAAATGATAATTTAATAGACAAATATCGTTGCGACTTTTTTTTTTAAACCTTATGTATCTTTGTATTTTGTCTGTCCTGGAATCTTGCAATTCAAATTTCGAGCACTATCCGATGAGCTATCCGGCTGAACCTTTCAGGGTAGCTCACAAACTGATGACAAAGCCATAAAAAAAAAAGAATAAAAACTTTTAAACTTTAAAGTGGAAAGGAAAAAAAAGTGCTTATTAAATTATATTATTTTACTTTTGGTCAAGTTGTATTATAACAATAAATTAGGTGACAACAAATGTAATTCACTGTCCCTGTTTTTAATTTAAAAACGGCAACTAATCTTTTCACCACTACAAAGTAAAAGATCCCTTTTCAACGGTGGCGCGTGACCACAGAAAGGTTTCAGCCACATTCAGTCAGCCGTTATTGTGGTTGGCAAAAAGCATATTTCATAAAAGAGTGTTTGCATTTCTTTGAATGGTTGCCGCATATTTGGTA
Source organism: Alsophila aescularia (assembly GCA_946251855.1). NCBI lineage: Eukaryota > Metazoa > Arthropoda > Insecta > Lepidoptera > Geometridae > Alsophila > Alsophila aescularia. The sequence continues at coordinate 57,551,815 of OX276378.1, read as the reverse complement.
ATTTTTTTGTACGTACACACTTTCGTGTGTACGTACAAAAGTTGTAAGTTTTCATTGAAATAATAAAAAAATAGCTTTAAATCACCACGAATAAGTTATGAAGTGTGCTAGAATTTAGCTCTAGACTTATTTATTTAATAATTTATTGCACTAAGAAAATATAAAATGCTACAAAAATGGTCCAGCATTTTACTCATCCACATATATATAGTACAGGAGAAGAGATGTAGGCGTGCATCAAAAAATTTAAAAAATATAAAACAATTTAAACTTTACACCGAAGATACGAATAATATGATATAACTACATAATCATTATAATGATACATACGTTGATAAAGTCCAAGGTTACTTCTATAATAAGACAATATTAATTATACATATAGATAAAATACACACTTTACTTATTAATATAAATTAAGTTACTGCAATAATAACTCTAAATACATGTATAATAAATATAATATAATGATACGAGTGACTAACATTTGTGAAGGCAATGAGGCCTTGTAATAGTGACCTCTTACAAGCCGTTTAGAAACATCCTTGTAAGATGCACTTACTGACGCAATTTCATGAAATTTGCTTGAATTAGATCATCGAACGTGTGTGATGCCCAGTATGATAATAGGACCGGACCACCTCTTCTCATCTCACGGGCTGCAGCACCCGCGAGATGAGAAAAGGTGAAGAAGTGAGAAGAGGTGAAGAGGGGAATAACCAGCAAAAATAATTCAGGATAGCCGCATTTTCTTGTGTATAATCACAAATTACTGGGATCACCCTGGCGCCTGCCAAGCGCAGTGATTATGATCTATAAAACTAGATACTATAATCAAATGACAAAACCCGTTTACCCTTTTTATGACAAACGGCTAGCAACGGCTTGTTGTGGCTTTCTTTGGGGAGGCTGTGCAGTAAACATCTCCTAGCGTATGATTGTGATGTGATATCTATACTTAGAATAAAGCATTAAGTAAAAAAAGTCTGTACAAAAAACATAATTCAAAAAATGGTCTAGGGTACTTAAAATAAGCTACTGAACAAGAATGTAACATTTTTATAATGGTGTCTCTCTGTTTGTTCGCGCACCACATTCTACTGGACCGATTACGATGCGGTTTTTACTGTTGAATAGCTAAGAGTTAAAAACTGGTGTACCTACTTGGTATCTCAATCCGATGAGTAGAAGTCAAGCAATAGGTGAAAAAACATTTGACGGCTGAACGAAATTTGGTATATTGTACCTTAAAGTTACTTTTGGACCTCGAATACCACATGGGATACTTTTCGTCATCATCACCCACACAAGTGAAACCGCAGGGTGCAATTTCAACAAAAAAAAAAAAAATTGTAAGAAAAGTAGACAATTTATAATTCAGTTTGAATTCCCTCGAATGTGTTGTTTACGCATTTATTTTTAATGTGTTTGCGTGATGAGAATCTAGGGTGCACCAAATTTATCTGATGTTCCATTGCAAATTATACTTCTCGCATGCTTCTTTCAGCTTGGCTATAAAGTAGAATTTGCAATGGAACATCATATAAACCTCGTCTGCATCCCACAGAACTTATTTAATCGAAAACCGTAAATGGAATAAATAAAGTTTTTCTGCCAGGTATTTACGACATCCCCCTACTTTACGTAACGGGTACGTTCGCGCTCATCCACTTTGCGGTTATCGCCGCCTGGAGGTAGCTATCTGTTTCATTAAATAGAAACATTGGAATAAAGTACGATACTAACACGAGAGACAAAATGTTGGTAAAAAAATCTTGCACGAAATTTGTATCATCATCAAACGGTAGCGTTAAGGGGCTTAGCGCTGATTGACTTGGTTCAATGTCGAGAAAAAGTTCAATGGAATTTGCGGATAGGTTTACGCTACCGTGATCGTTGATGGTGGTTTGTGTAATTTTGTTCATTTATTTCACACTAGCTGTGCCCGCGGCTTCATACGCGTGGTCATTTCTCTAGGTTAAAAATACTCGTATGTGCTATTCCAAGACCTAAAATACCAACACAATTCCTTCAGCCGTCAAATAGCCGTTTTTTATCCTTTGCTCGGCATCTAATCATTAAATTGAGAGTTCACCAGTTTTTAAGTCAAACCCTAAGCTATCCAACAGTGAAAACCCTATCGCAATCAGTTCAATATTTTTACGTGATGCGCGAACAAACAGACAGACAAACGAACTAACAAACAGACAAACAGAAAGACATGATTTAAAAACAAAACTACTCGTGTTCAGTAGCTTATTTTGAATACCCTAAACTTTTTTTTAATTATCTTCTTTGTACACACTTTTGTTTTGGTGTTACAGACTTTTGAAAATTATATTGCATTATTATAAGTATCAAGATCATGTGACGTTTATTCTAAAGAGCCGCCTATGAACCCACCTATCTCACCAACCCGCATATCAGTTTTAAACGTTTGCCTTTAGATTTACACCGATAATAAGAATGGCTAAGAGAACTAAGTACTCTATGAAACAAGTTAAAGTAACACTGCTTCTAACAAACATTCAACATCCGTTCATTCATCATTCATTCATTCATTTCATTTCATTTGTTCCGCGAGGACAAACATTTACGTAGTGCACTGAAAAAAATGTTTATTTATCATTAACAAAAAGTTTGACTACTAGTAACACAAAAATAGTGACTTGCGAACTATGTGTTACGAGTAACTAAACTAGGTTTTGCTATATGTGTTGAGTTACTAGTAGCATAACTATTTATGTCATTTTATGCATAAATATTAATCTAGATTCAGTATATATGTTTTGTAATGGTTTACAAAATGAACGTTATATTCGTCTTTTTTTTTTGGTTGATGTTTGTCAGTCAGTAATTAAGCTTTTAACTTATCAATAGACTCACTTTACTACCAGTAATAAAACTGTAAAGTTATGATTAATTTAACCATTTATTTGTTTATAACTAATTTTGTGTAACTTATGCGTCGGTTAGTAATCATAATTTTTACTTATCAACAACCAGCTGTTCATGAATATGTAACACTTATATTTGTCAGTCAGTAATTAAATAGTTTATTTCTCAACAGCCTGTTTACTTATCAACAGCCTAACTGTTTCCTTATCAACAGACAAACTGTTTACTTATCAACAGCCTAACTGTTTACTTATCAACAGCCTAACTGTTAACTTATCAACAGCCTAACTGTTTACTTATCAACAACCTAACTACTTTGTAACCTCAGTCTAACTGTTCAGTAATTTGTAAACAAAATACATGTATGTATATTTACCAATATTTGATATTCAGCCTGTATTTTTACTGGTAAATTTATTTTGAGCATGTTTGTTAACGAAGGGTACCAGGGTACCCACTTCATACCTTTAGTTTAATACTAAATTTACCCAAAATAAATCAACAATCAAAATACAGGTCCAAATCACTCAAATATTGATTACACTTACATTTTAGTTACAAAAGTGCTTTACTAATAAATTATGTAATACCTGTACCTTTACGTAACCTAATTACTTATATTTAATTATAAGTAATTAGGTTACGTAAAGGTACAGGTATTACATAATTTATTAGTTGATATACATTAAAAATCTCATTATAATGTCAGACTTTTATTTATTTAAATTTCTTACATTCATTATTATAATAATTAAATAAAACCAATCATTAAATACTTAATACTTTAAAAAAATACAGTTTTTTGAGATTTTTACATTAAAATTAAATCTTTAGCCAGTTGAAGATACAATGTGATTAGGTATGGAATACATCAATGAACTCTAATATTTAAATAATTTAGATTCCATATGTGGAATCTACGTTTCGAAGCAATGCAATTGATCACCAAATCAATGCTAATAATACACAACATAGTAGATAAACATCAAAAAACCTAAAATATGTTAAGTTAGATTACATAATGTACAGTCGGTTTATATTTTTATGTTTTCTTTACAATGTTACATTTATTTATTAAAAAAAACATATATTAATAACAATTGGATAACTTTTAAAAATTAAACAGAAAAGAAAACAATAACTTAATATTCATAAATAAGTTTTTGTGTTATACATATATATGTTACCATTTGTAGCTACATTCATGTGATTAATCAGTGATCACATGAATGTAGCTAAAAGATAAAATCATAAAAGAGATATAGGTAATGTATCTATAACTTCAATCCCTGGCTAAAAATATTCTTCGAAATTTTCTAAGAATACTAAGAAATTTGAAATATTTTTTGATAGATAGAAATCCCTGTAGAGGTGATTCAGTGATTTAATCACCTCTACAGGGATATACCAATATTATATCAAAATAGGTATGCAAGATTTGTATTATATCTATATCTTTACTGTATTATTGTTGGGTGATGAAAATGCATCTGTATAATATTTTTGATGCTGGCTTTTTGGGCTATTAGCTTGGCTTTGTGGCTTATTACCGGTACCAATTCTTTAATGTCATCAGAGGACAAAATTTGTGATATCTCCAAGTCGATGCTGTGTTTTGAAATAAAACCATGAAGGTCATGAAGTAAATTAAGGAATAGGTCAACCTGAACCTGTTGTTCTGACCTGGCAGCATGGTATTACATAGGTTTTATGTACCATCTACTGTGTGCCAACAAAATCCAAGGACACTTCACATGCATCGTTTGATTTAGCTGTTGTTTTTGGCCATCAGGTGGATAAAAATAACACAACTTAAACGATTAAATAATGAATAGGGTACATACCTCTACACTTATCAGTGTAAACTTCAAGACCCCAAGACTTTATGTAGTATTCCAATGGGTCAAAATTAGATGGCACCGCCGACTGCTGGATGGAGCTCACTCATGTTATTATATATTTTCCCGTGCGAGGAATGAAAAAGTTTTTGCACAAATATAATATAGTAAATCTAGTCAAATAGTAAAAAAAAACGTAGAGCACGATGAACGGACGTTAACAAGGACCGACCGACGCGAAGAGAACCCTATCCTGGACAACGATAGACAAGACGCCCGCACTGATTTGAATTTTGTTTGCTCCTTTTTTTTGCATCTTTTCACTGTTAACATAGTATGCCAACAAAAGTTTGGTTATATCAATGCAATAATTAGCATCGTGATGATCAGAAAAACAAAAAAAGAAATAGTTACAGAACAGAAATAATGTTGTTATGATGCTAATAAATAAACTAGTGAATTATAGAAAACAAAAATGTTCATCAAGTATCTACAAAAAAAATGGTATCTATTTGATACTTTATTGGAATTAGTAGTAACCGTACGATTTGGAAAAAAATAAACAATGAGGTTGGTTACTAATAAGAATAAACTATAATTATTTTTAGAAATCAGTTTTGTTGCTACAACTGTACTGATTGGTCTACGTTAGTTCAGTAGGTAAATAGTACCAAATAATTTATTTACTGACAACCAAACTTAAATTAACTGTACTAGTTTTGTGTGGACTACTTAATCAGTTTTGTAAATTTAATTGGCTGCTTCAACATACAAATGAAGGGTAAATGGGTGTATTCCTTCAATGAGATAGTGTAAAAGTCGTTGCTATATCGCAAAATTGATCATTTCATGAAATGGTTGGCTACATCATGAATTTTTTATTTCATGAAATTATCGGACACATCATGAAGTGGTTGGGTCATTGCAGATGCATTAATGATTAGCGTTTGACGATATGTACAGCTAAACGCACGGCTACAATACAATACAGTACAATACAATAACACTTTATTGACAAACAGTTAAAAACAAATTACATAAAATAGAAGTTACATAAACTATAGGTACAATGGGCGGTCTTATCGCTCATAGCGCTATTTGATTTGACCAATGAGCGCGCGCGGTGCTATCAACCTAAAACCCATCATTATTTTTTATTGTCCTAAATAAATAATTCAGTAGATAATAGAACTCAGGTACTTCAGACTATCAGCCGAATAGTGCCCGGCTGAGCTAACAAGACATACAATTTTCTGACAAAAAGTAAGATCAGATCATGTTGCTTAATACCAAGGTGAGGTGCCAGATATAACACATACTATGCGTCTACTGTAAGACTCGCTCGTATTTTTTTAAAGATCGATTTTCCATCGCTCCATGGTTCGTAGGGCACGTTAAGCTGTCGGCCCCGGCTGTGTTGTTAAGCCATGCCAGAGGCCCTCGGGCGGCCTGACAAACTCTGAAACCAGATGCCAGCACTACCTCGTACGACAAACAAACTTAAAATAATTGAGGTAAATATGTAAAAATATAGTTGAAAATATTTGCGTAAACAGATAGTGGATTTTATGTTTATCTTAATTTGTCATCAAAGGTGACGTAATGGCTGTTAAATTTAGTGCTGTTTTCCCCAAAAACATTACACACAATGTTTTATTTGTCAGTTTTGTTATACCTACGTTTTTGGTTTTGAGGATATTGTTCAGATGCAAAACATATAGACGTTCTCAAGCGGCTAAAACCCTCTATCCCCTGTTTACCTCCTTTTTACCGGCAAATCTCACTCAAAAACTCCCATCTCGTATTCGGTCTCGCCTTTGGGTCACTCTCAAGTACAACTTCAACTTTGTTTGCAAAGTCCATATAAAAAAACTTTGTTACATTCAATCCGTAGATACGTCCACTCGTCTATTTGTCTGTTCTCGCAAACTGATTTACATAATGGCCCGCATACAAGATAGATGGCGCCACCATCCCGCAACATATTGGAGGAAGGGATGAAGAAAAATTGCTCCCGCATCGTGCCCTGCAAACTGGAACCTTTAATTTACATCCTTACAATATATATTACTTTAACACAACGGATTAAGGTTCACATTGGTGTGAAAATTTGTGAGTGAAGAGTGGAGAATGGAGGTTAACAAATATGTTAGGGGCAAGGGGAATTTATGATCGAACAAGCATTTCAAGCTTCTACGGGTTTAGTTTTATGATCACCTGGTGATTTGGTTGTTTTTCTTGAGGAAACATATGCTTAATTAATAGATATCAGGTTTATCGTTTGCCTTTTCTTTATACCCGTAACGTCTAATATTTTATTTTTGTGTTTAAGGACCTAAAGGAAAACTTTTTCTAATAAAATTGTGTTGTAGGTAATTCTATTCGGATTATTTAGGTAATTAAAATTTAATTAATAATATATTTTTTTTTATTTTTTATTGATTATTAAATTGCTAAAATCTTGTGAATACTTTTTGAACTAGCTACTACTAGCTGAACGACGAGGAAACATTGCATGCAGATCGCGAAAACACCAACTGTTTAAAATTTATTTGCAACATCTCTCTGTTTTTGGAGTCCTCTCTTTTCCATCTTCTTTATTTTTATGTACGTATTTATACTTATAAATAAGGAATAAAAATGAAAAAGTCTGTTTAAAGAAGATGATTTTGGTACTTAAAATAAGCTACTGAACAAGAATATCTCTTATTATTTTTATATCGTGTTTGTTTGTTTGTCTGTATATTTGTTCGCACATTACGTAAAAAATATTGGACCGATTGCAATGTGGTTTACACTTTTGGATAGCTTAGGGTTTGATTTTAAAAACTGGGGTGCTTGGTATCTTAATCCAATGATTATGTGTCGAGAAATCGATAAAAAACTATTTGACGGCTGAACGAATTTTTAAGAAATATAGTATATTGTACTTTATATGTATTTTGGTCTTGGAATAACACGTATGGGCTACTTTTAAATGAAATGACTCAACGAACCTTGCACACTAGAGGTGTGTAGTTCCGGACCGTAATAGTTCCTGGAGCTATGTCCATGTGAGGAATGATATCGGTGCAATCCGCGACGTTGACTGAAGTCGGTCCGCATGTCCTATCGGTGCGACTGGAGTGGAGCCGGTAACGAAATTCAGCAGTGCGATTCCGTATCTTGGTTTCAATCAGATTGACACTTTCTTCATAGCAATTTCGACTCTATCGCAACGCATTAATGAATTTGACGGATTGAAACCGATATGATCAATATTGCGTAATAGCACTGCACTGCACACACCGCAACGACCTGATAGAACGACGACGACTGATGGCGATACTTTACGAACCGGCACGAGCTCTTTCTCTCTTTATTATATTATCTCTCACTTATGTATGTTATTTCAGTAAATATGACTAAAGTTCAAGTCTGAAAAGTATGAAGGTACATCAACTGTCAATGTAAAATTCCCTTCTAGTTGAATCTCTAGGGATCGCTACGCGATCTGAATGAGCCCAGAAGTTATGCATAATTATTATTAATAAGTTTAGAATTTGCTTTGCAGAATTTGCAAATGACATGATTATGAACCGATGGAATGGACAGCACCTGAATTGGCGGAACTAGATAGTTCCATGAACATGTTTCCTGAACATAGTTCCGCGATCGGAAGGAACCGTTCCACGTTCGATCCGCTCCAGGACATAATTTGCGCATGTCTATTGCACACTACTGCGACCAGTTTGACGGTCTATGAGAAAGGTACTAACCAACTGGGGGCTTCTGAATGAAACCCCAAAATTGAATTTCTCGCGTAATCGGCACACTTATTTGCATGTCATCAAATCGGTGAAATGTACTGGGAGAATCTTGTCACCGCGATGCAACTTTCGAGCGTTCGTTTACTCACGCCATCTAGTTCATTTTGCAGAACTAAACTTTGCGACTCATTGATAAAATATATATTTTTATTCGTACAATGACCACGCGGGCAAAGCTTGTAAGTTGTAAGTATGTTTAAATGAACAAACTTAAAGAAAACAATACCGTGACTGACTAACAAGACAATGCACAGCCTTAACAGGTGGACCAAGATATTTGAAATTCGGAGGACATAGTCCTTGAATACCTTAAGGACTTTTTCTAATTCTATTTCCATCTACTAAAGTGTTGAAAAAGGGTGGTAAAGCTTTTATGAAGAAAAATGCAGCGCACAGATAGTTGAAAATATAGTAATCAGAATGCTTAGAATATTTTCAGCCCTTCTTTATTACACTGAAAATACACCCAGCCGATTAGCTACTAGCTATGCTCGCGGCTTTGCCCACGTGGTCATTTCTCTGTGTTAAAAGTAACTGTGTATATTTTACTACATTGCATCAAAATTTCATATGTTTAGCCGTCGAATAGATTTTTATTAATTGATCGGCTTCTTCTCATCAGATTGAGATACAAAGTTTACCAGATTTTAAGAAAAATTATATGTTATCCTTCAATAAAAACCGCAATAAAAAAATCAAACAAAAAAAAACTGCGTCAGGTCCAGTATTTAAGTGCTGCGCGAACAGACATTCAGACAGAAAATCAGACAAGACACCATATTTTTATTTATAAATATTATTCTTATACATACCTTATTTTCAGCCCCCTAGGCATTTGTTGCACGACTGCCCAAAAAAAGGAGTGTTATGTTTTCAGTGTTCATGAATGCGTTTCTTTATTCCACCATAACTTTAAAATGCCTGACCATATTTAGATTATCCCGAATAGTAAAGGCAATTTTTTTTTTGAAAAATATATTTCGATATGGGGGCAGTATAGCTCCATATTAAAAGGCGAAAAATAAATAAAAATTTTACAATATGGGTATCAAATTGAAGGCACATTCCAACAATAAAAAGCTTTTTAGTTCGTGTTATGGCTGGGCAGTTCTCTTACTTATTTAATTATCTTCTTTGTACAGAGTTTGTTACTTACTGCTTTATTATAAGTATAGATAGATGTAGATAGTCGCCTCACATGAGAAAAAAAAGGTTAGTCACCAGCAAAACAGAACCAGCACTGTTATTGTAAAAAACCTATTTGAACTGTGATAAATAAATCTACAAAACAGGTAATACCTTCTCCCGACTTTTTCCTACAAATCGTTCTCGGCTTCAGAGCCGTAACTTTTGCGTAAAATATGTTGAAGCTAGTTCTTTATGAGTTGCCTGTCCTATAAACATAAAACAGGATGGATATAAACGGCTGGGAAAAGTTTTCCTTCGTAGTTTTTCTAAATGATATTCATGGTATTTTTTTCAAAGGAGTTTCTCTCTACTCCTGTTCTGCTAACTATCTTCTATCTTCTTCTATCTATCTATATATCTAAAGCACGGCGTCAATAGACGGCAATACACATTTATGCGCGAGCGATAGAGATATGTAGAGGGATTAAAGTCTCACTAGTTCCGTCACGGAAGTTCTCTCACGGAATTACTGGGAGCAAACGGTAGTGATGGGTCACTGTACCAATTTATCTATCTATCGCGGCCGTGATTTATTTAACTATCTATCTATCTATCTATCTATCTATGCAACGCGTCACTTCATGGATTTATAAGAACGTAGCAGTATTATTTTGATCAAGCATGTAAAGTTAACGAGATCAATGGTTGAACACGTCGTATTTAAAATTCCCATACAAAAGTAAAATTTACAAAAGTATTTTAATCTTAGCGATCTAATCTAATTAATCTTTTAGCGATGGTGGCCTAACGGTTTTATAAGTGCAAATTAGAATCCAACGATACCGGGTTCAAAACCTAGGCCCCGCACCAATGACTTTTGAAGTTACGTGCGGTTTTCTATCGGTCCGTGCTTCGGAGGGCACGTTAAGCTGTCGGTCCCGGCTGTTATTGATTAATAGCAGTCGTTAAGCCATGTCAGAGGCCCTCGGGCCGCTTGACAAACTCTGACATCAGAGGCCAGCACTACCTCATACGACAAACAAACAAACAATCTTAGAAATTTGCAACAACCCTAAATGTTTGTTTACTTTCTATCACGTCGCACCCAAAAGTAGGTAGGTATGTACATACATACTGCTCCATCCGCGGGTTCAGGTTGCTTGGCCTCGCCTCGCTTGTGCGCTGGTGGAAAGGCCCCGTTGAGAAGAGACGGTTCACCAATCCGAGAAAGCAGATTATGGGCCAGCCACATAATTGTTGCATACATATAATGTTGTGTTGATATGTGTGTGTTGTGTGTGAAGTGTTATAGTTGAAGAAAAGACCGAAGGCTTAGGAAACGACAATGTTATGTAACACTTGAAACTAATCACAAATAACATAATATTCACATTACTCACTAATATTATAAATCAGAGAAGTGTAGCCACTGTCGAAACAGGCCAACCAGAGTTTTAAAAATGAATATCCAGCGGAAAACTTCATATGTACGATTCAGAACTCCATACATTAGAACTGAAAGTCAATATATCATCATCATCATCATCATGAGCCTATATCTGTCCACTGCTGGACGTAGGCCTCTCCTAATGCACGCCACTGAGCTCGGTCTTCAGCTTTCCTCATCCATTTTCTGCCAGCCGCTTTTCGCAGGTCGTCACACCACCTGGCCACAGGGCGTCCTACACTACGTTTGCCTAAACGTGGTCTCCACTCAAGAACTCGTCTACCCCAACGGTTATCGGTTCTTCGGGAAATATGACCAGCCCACTGCCACTTCAGCTTGCTTATCCTTTGAGCTATGTCGGTTACCTTGGTTCTCCGTCAGATATCTTCATTACGAATTTTGTCCTTCAGAGAAACTCCAAGCATAGCTCTCTCCATAGCTCGCTGAGCGACCTTAAATTTGTGGACTAGTTTGACCGTGAGTGTCCACGTTTCGGCACTGTAGGTCATGACTGGTAGGAAGCACTGATTGAAGACCTTTGTCTTCAGGCACTCTGGTATAGACGACGAGAAGACTTGACAAAGCTTGCCAAATGCTACCCAACCCAGCTGAATTCTTTTGTTGGCTTCCTTCTCAAAATTATTTTTACCCAATTGCAACATTTGCCCAAGATAAACATATTGTTGGACAACTTCAAGAGGGACACCATTAACTGCAATCGGTTCCGGGTCAATAAGATCGTTGAACATGATCTTGGTCTTATCTATGTTCATTCCGAGACCGATCCGTCCAGAAGCATCATCTAGGTTGGTCAGCATACTTTGCAAGTCTTGCAGCGATCCCGCCATTAGGACGATATCATCGGCAAATCGTAAGTGTGAGTTTTTCTTCTTTTTTTTTACGTACGCATGCGTTTGACCACGATCTCACCTGATGGAAAGCGATGATGTGGTCGAAGGTGTAGCACGCTTGCCTAGTATGTTGAGATGTTCTCGCCGTCGATATTAAAATGCCCATTCCTTTCCAATCCAGCGTCTTGAACATATCTTCAAGGGCATTAGTAAACAGTTTCGGGGATATAACATCCCCCACTCCCTCCCCTGCGCAGTTGGATATGTTTAGACTGCTGGTTTTGTACTTGGACACTCATAGTCACGGCGTCATACAGAAACCTCAGTACTTCGATGTATCGCCAGTCCACTTGACAACGCTGCAAAGACTCCAGAACCGCCCAGGTTTCAACGGAGTCAAAGGCCTTCTCATAGTACACAAAAGCAAGACAAAGGGGCTGGTTATACTCTTCAGACTTCTGTATAATCTGCCTCACTGTGTGTATGTGGTCTAGTGCCAAATCCTCCGTGAAACCCGGCCTGTTCAGGAGGCTCGAATTTGTCAAGTCTTCTTGCGAGACGATTTGAGATGACCTCGAAAACATCTTATAGACGTGACTCAAGAGTGAAATGGGTCGGTAGTTCTTTAAAAGAGTTTTATCCCCTTTTTAAAAGAAGAGTACTACCATACTCCTGCTCCACGCCTCTAGAGTTCTCCCACTGTTAAGAACGGTGCTAAATATTCCCTGAAGCTCTCGAAGTACGGGTCTTCCCCCTGCTGTCATGAGCTCCGAAGGCTAACCATATCCGACCATACTAACCGGGGCCTACCTACCCGGTATTCCATTTTTGGGCAAGGCCTCCCCATGAAATTTACACTCATAAAATGTTGACATTTTGTTTGTACAATCACTGGTTAGCGAAAAGTCCCTTTGTTTTGATCATGACTATTTTGTCATATAGTAGGAAAGATATGGTGTTAGTCGAATTCGTGACGTTTGGGCTGCCATACTCGTATGAATGTAATAACAGCAAATATTCAGATGGCGTGAACGTGGTCCATTAAATTACGAAGCTGTAATGAGATTGCTATGACATTTCCCCCTCGAGAGAGCGACGTGTTTTTAAGGGCACGTTTATATATAGGTTGACGGCGCAGTAAGTAATATAAAAGAAATAAATTATCCATACCAATATGTAAAAGTAAAACGTTGTCTGTTTGTTTGTTTGTTTGTTTGTTTGTTTGTTTGGGGAGCCTTCACGCGATAACGGCTGGACGGATTTTGATGAAATTTGGAATGAGGGTAGCTTATAAGCTCCCATCCCATGTTTTATTCCAGGGTATACCCAGGAATAATAATATACCGGAAAATTGTAATTACCCACGGTAAAACTGGAAAATGTTGATTACTCGCTGTAAGGAGCGGTTGCCATGGAAACGAAATAACAAGTCTGTCAAAAACATCAAGAGCATTGGTGCTATAGTTACCTTTGCATTGGTTTTAATATCCTAGAAGAACATAGGATGCCTTATTTCGCGATAAACTGTAGTCCGCGCGGACAAAGTCGCGAGCGAGAAAGCTAGTTTCTTATATATCTAGGTTTTAAAATAAATGGGTAAACAAGTGCATCATAAAAGTAAGAGAAAAAACCCGACTGCCCTGCCGAAAAAAGGAACTAATTGATTAATTCTATTTACAAACATACAAGTAATATTTCTCATGTTCTTAAGACGTTAAGTTATGGTTTGAGAAAATTATATGATTAGAACGCTTATTGCAATAAATTCTCGTAACTTATAACAGTTTTTTTGCCAATAATTTATATATTGTTGGAATATAATAGGTATATACTAGGCAAGCCTTGGACCACATCATCGCTTTCCATCAGGTGAGATTGTGGTCAAACGATTGCCTAGATTTAACTTAAGGAGCCGAAACGTGGACATGGTCAAACTAGTCCACAAATTTATGGTCGCTCATCGAGCTTTGAAGAGAGCTAAGCTTGAAGTTTCTCTGAAGGACAGGATTTCGTCTATTCCCGTTGTCCCCCACTTTTTGTCCACCCCTGGTGGACAATTGTAATGAAGATATCCGACAGTAAACCAAGGCAACCGACATAGCCCTAAGGATAAGAAAACTGAAGTGGCAGTGGGCTGGACACATTTTCCGAAGAACTGATAACCGTTGGGGTAGACGAGTTCTCGAGTGGAGAACATGTTTAGCCAAACGTAGTGTAGGATGCCCTGTGGCCAGGTTGAGTGACGATCTGCTAAAAGTGTCTGGAAAAATGAATGAGGAGAGCTGAAGACCGAGCTCAGTGGCATGCATTAGGAGAGGCCTGCATCCAGCAGTGGACAGATATATGGTGACGATGATAATGGTGATGATTGCCTAGACTGTAATAAAAAAAAACATGTGCTCATCAAAGCCTTCAATTTGATACCCGTATTGTATTTTTTTTATTTTTTTCTTATCAGGCTTTAAAACTTATGGTGGAATAAAGCACTCGCATGAACCCTGAAATTATTAATTACACTTCATTTTTGGGCAGTCATGCAATAAGTACCAGCCCCGAGTTAGATGATGGGTAGGTAACCAGTTGCCACTTAAGCAGTCGGACCTGCCTCTTATTGATTGATAAAGCATTCAGCCTGACAAACTCTGACACCAGAGGCTGGCCTCTGGTGTCTACCTCATACGAAAAGCAAGCACGACTTATAAATCCTGTATTCAGCTGAAAATCTTCTTTATTGCTTACAGCGCCATAAATCAAACTAAACGACTAGCGTCTTAGTCTATCCAATTAATTTTAAAGTGTATGGCTGAAGCTCCCAAGCTTAAGCTTAGATTAATCGGTGATGGAGGCTCAAAACTTCGAACGTTTATAATTAAGTATAGCCATTTGGAGTATACTTTGGTTAATTTCTTGTTTATAAGATTGAACGGTAGTTTTTAATGGTTTTACGCTCAGTTTTAGATTTTGGGCATGCAAAAGCGATGGCCGCATGAACATTTGAACAACACAGTGTGTAAAACTGACGTGACACAAAATTCTAATAAACCAAAATGTCAGATTTTGCGTTTTAACGTTTTATTCTACTCCTTCTATTAAATTGGCAAGAAAAATTGCTTTATTATACGCAAAGATTATATATATAAATATTTAATATTCCAAAATTGACATAACTTTGGACCACTATTCCGCAGTAACCCTTTATTTTTTTGGGATAAAAGTATTCGTTATTTTAACCCATAATATATGCTATGACTGTGTCAAGTTGCATCAAAATCTGTCCAGTAGTTGTGATGTGTTAAAATTGACGCGTATTCATTAACGCGTAGTCCGTTTTTTTTAATAGTATTTTTTTGTTAATGTTCTGTTTTTTCTTGACCACGGGTTTGTCTAGTGGCTAGAAATCTTGGGTACGAAATCAAACGGTCGCGGGTTCAAATCCTGCAAGGTGCAATCATTTGTGTGATGAGCAGAAATGTTTGTTTCCGAGTCATGGATGTAATATTCTTATCTATGTAGGTTTATCGGTTATCTAGTGCCCATAGTACAGGGTATCCTAGTTTGGGGCTAGGTAAATGGTGTGGAATCGTCCCGAATATATTTATTTTATTTATTTATTTACAGACATCACAACTCTCAGTAATATGTTCAAATAACATGAAACCCGGAATGTATAGGAACTTTTGTACATACGGCTCATCTTAAACTGGCCATTGCACTTTATCATTTAGGCTAGTGATTTAGGATTAATGGGTATAAGCCGGTCACCGTAGACACAAAAACGCGTTAGGTCGCTAAAATTCGTACATTCCTGGTCTTTGGGAAGTTGTTAGGCTATCCTTACATCCTATTTTATTCCTCATCCTATTTTACTTATATATGTTGGTATTATAAATAAATATACTACTGGTACTATATATATATATACTAGCTGTGCCCGTGGCTTCGCTCGCGTGGTCATTTCTCTAGGTTAAAAGTACTCTATGACCTAAAATAAATATTTGATCAAAATTCCTTCAGCCGTTAAAAAGTTTTTTATCGATTGCTCAGCATCTAATCATTGGATTACGATACCAAGTACCCCAGGTCTTGGTCAAACCTTAAGCTATCCAACACTGAAAACTTAAACTAGCATCGCAATCGGTCTAATAGTTTTTACGTGATGCGCGAATAAACATACAGACAAACAAACAGACAGACACGCATTTTAAAAATGTTTTATTCTTGTTCAGTAGCTCAGTCCAATTTTTTTAAATTATCTTCTTTGTACAGACTTTTACGTTATTATTGCCTATAGCTGTGCCCGCAGCGTTGCTCGCGTGGTAGTTTTTCTGGGATATAATGATCCTTTGAGTTATTCCAGTACCAAAAGTACCAATATAGGTACCTACCTACCTGTGTTAACAACTTTAAGTGGCGATCCGACATGGTCGTGATAGGTTAGAAGACGAAGACGCCAGCGAAGCGTAGCGAGCATAAAGCCCCATTATAGCTAAGAACCATCTTGTTTACCTCAGCTTTGAAACAAAAACCCGCAGTTAAATTGGTCCATTCGGTTTGAAACATACGATTCTCACCCCCCCCCCCCTTTTTCAAATCCTCCCCCCCTCCCATATAGCAAAGAAACATGATGAACCATCTCAATCACATCCGTTTTAAAACATACAAAACTGCATCAAATTTGGTCCATTCATTTGGGAGCTACGAACTTCACCATATAGCGTAGCGAGCATAAAGCCCTATTATAGCTAAGACAAATCTTGTTTACCTCAGCTTTGAAAAATAAAAAACCGCAGCTAAATTGGTAGATTCATTTGAAAGGTACGATTCTCACCCCCTTTTTCTCGAAACTTCCCCCTTTTCACGCCCCATATAGCTAAGAACCATCCCGATCACATCAGTTTCAAACATAAAAAATCGCATCAAAATCGGTCCATTTGTTTATATTCAACGATCCTAACCCCCATCCCCATCCTCCCTCCTCCCATTATAGCTAAGAACCATCTCGTTTACCTCAGCTTACAAATATAAAAAACACGCAGCTAAATTGAACCATTCGTTTGGAAGCTACGATTCTCACCCCCTTTTTACAAAGTAAAAAAAACAATGTAAATTGACAGAATTCTTTTCTGTTTTTGAGTTTTTCTAAACTATCCGAATTGGAATTATTGTGACCTATTTTGTTGTAACGATTTCACGGTTTACTTCAGGAAAAAAAAAATTAAAAAAAAAAAATATATATAAAAATAACGCATAAAATATGTATATGCATAAAAATATGGAACAAAACATTTCAAGAAGTGCGTGATTTCGATCCACGCACGTCTGGGTTGGCAGGCAGAAATGGTCCCGCTAAACCAGACAGTATAGTGGCGAGAGGGTCCAAATTATGATACCCTTTTAATATTTTATTTATATTACATTTAAATTACCATAACTTTGAATACCTATCCCGCAGGAACCCTATATTATTTGGGTATAAAAAGAATCAATAATTTTAATACATAATATGTACTTTGACTGTGCCAAGTTACATCAAACTCCGTCCAGTAGTTTCAGCGTAATATGTGTTCTTTTAAATAACTTTCAACCCCTATCCTATACTCATGTTTTATTCGGGATAAAAAGTATTCTAAATGTTAATTCATAACATAAGCTATGATTGTGCCAAGTTGCATCAAAATCCGTTCGGTAGTTTCAGCGTGATGCGTGTTCAAAGAGACAGACAGACAGACAGACAGACAAAAATTAAAAAAATATCCTTTTTGCACTCTGTATCGATTTTGAAGTTTATCTCAATTATAATTTTCAAAAAATATTTAATGTACAGATTTAGCCCAGTTACAATTTTATTATAGTATAGATAGATAGATATAGTACCAGTAGTGTCAAACTAAATTTGCAGCTTCGAAAGACCTGAGCTAATATCGTGGTGCTCGAAAAATATTGTTATTTTCGGTCTTTTTTCATATTTTGGCATATAACTTGTAAATAATGCTGCCCACGGAAAAGTTGTCTATGACACTCATAAAGAAAATATAATTTTCTATAATTTGAGTTCAACCGCAGCTCTGTTAATTTTTGAAAAATTGGTGGTGCAGCACCCTGGAAGACTCATAATACTCATTCCACGAAGAAAAACAAGGGGAAAAAGTTGTACAACAGTTATTTAACTTTAATATAAACATAAGCGAAATTTTGCAGGACCAATCCTTTCCCTGTAATCTAGACAAAAATGGAAATCAGATTTTTTAAGAAATGTTAATTGTTATTAATATTGCACTGTTATCTATTGTAATGTTATTAAAATGTCATCAACATTTATAAATTTGATTTATTTACAGTGTATCACACCTTAATATAACATTTTTTTAATCGTGTCTTTCTGTTTGTCTGTTTATCTGCGTCTATTTGTTTGTTCGCGCATCACGTATAACCTACTGCCCCGATTGTGATGCGGTTTACACTGTTGCATAGCTTAGGGTTTGACATGTTGGTATGTTGGTATTTTAGGTTCTGGATACTTTTAACCTAGAGATATGACCACGCGTGCGAAGTCACGGACACAGCTTGCCTTTTTTGCATATCTATCTATCTATACTTATAATAACACAATATGAACGAAAAAGTCTGTTCAAATAAGATAATGGAAAACAAAATGATCTAAGGATATTAAATTAAGAAATTCAACAGGTTTTTATTTTAATCGTGTCTATCTGTTTGTGTATTTGTTTTTCTGTATGTTTGTTCGCGCATCACGAATAACTACTGGACTGATTGCAATGTGGTTTTCACTGATGTTTGACTTAAAAACTTGGGTACTTGATATCTTAATTGGATGATTAGATGCCAAGCAATCGATAAAATACTATTTGACGGCTGAACGAATTTTAAATAAATGTAGTTTATTGTAATTTATAGGCACTATTGGTCCTGGAATAA
This sequence comes from Alsophila aescularia, assembly GCA_946251855.1. NCBI lineage: Eukaryota > Metazoa > Arthropoda > Insecta > Lepidoptera > Geometridae > Alsophila > Alsophila aescularia. Next base: position 57,532,908 of record OX276378.1, on the reverse strand, counting down.
CACTTATGGGCTAATTTTAAATGACCACGCGGGCAACCGCGCACAGCTAGTAGTAAAATAAGTTTCCTGTGCTAGAAGGGTATCAGGTATCTTTCTAACTTGGAACAGTGTGTATCAAGTAATAAGTTAGTCTATCAAAGTACAAACAAGCTCCAATGTAAGGTGAGAGCTTTCGAAAGTTTCAAGAAGATAGTTAAAGTAGAATTTTCTTTGTTTAACCCTTTGCTATCCATCCCCTATTTTTGTCACGTAACACTTAACACCTGCCTGGCACCACACGACGTACACCACACAATTAATACCTACTAAGGTTTGCCGTGTGACGGTTATACTAGGTAGGAAGTCTCAAAGTATCCTATATCGATCTAGGTACACTTATAATAAAGCAATATGAACGAAAGAGTCTGTACAAAGAAGATAATTAAAAAAACATGGTCTAGGGTACTTAAAATAAGCTACTAAACAAGAATATAACATTTTTTTAATCGTGTCTGTCTGTTTGTATGTTTGTTCGCGCATCATGTAAAAACTACTGGACCGATTGCGGTGCGGTTTTCAGTGTTAGATAACTTTGGGCTTAACTTTAAAAGGGTTTAGGTTTTTGGGGTACTTGGTATCTTAATCCGATTATTAGATGCCGAGCAATCGATTTGCCGGCTGAAAGAACTTTGAAGAAATGTAGTATATTGTACTGGAATATCACGTATGACCTACCTTTAAATGATGTGACCACGCGGGCAAAGCCGCGGGTACAGCTAGTACATATAATAAAGCAGTAAGTAAGTACCAAAAAGTCTTTACAAAGTAGATAATTTAAAAAAAAACTAGGATTCTTACAATAGGCTACTGAACATGAATATATCATTTTTTTAAGTCGTGTTGGTGTGTTTATCTGTATGTTTGTCTGTATGTTTGTCCATAAGCAATATTGCTATAGAAACTAACGTGAACGTGATACATATTCATACATAATACTTACTTTTTTACCTACCGTTAACGTTTTTTATTTATATGTATTAGTTGAGTTTTTAGACAAAATATTCCGTGAGTGATACTCGTGGTGTAAAGTATGAATATGTATCACGTTTGCGTTAGTATGCATATAATTATTGCATAGAGACTGCACAAATTACATGTAAAATAGCGTAACTTATAGGTAAACTTCTTTTGTATAATTTGTGACTATAAGTAATTGATTTCAATATCTTAAATCTCGCTTGGTCGTGCTAGAATGTATCTACCAAGTACGACCATTATTACCTCTATGTGAGAATATGGAAACTATAAGAGTTCAAATAATCAATTTAAAAGTACAATAGAGTACTATTTTTTTACACGACTGCCCATAAAAAAAGAGTGTTATGTTTTGGATTCATGTATGTTTGTATGTATGTTTGTATATATGTATGTATGTATGGATGTTTGTATGTATGTTTGTATGTATGTGGGTTTCTTTGTTCCACGTTAGAATCATTTCATCCCCCGAATGAAACAGTATAAATAAAAATTAAAAAAAACATTATGGCGGCAGATGGCCATTTCAAATGCAAAACATATTTTTTTCCCGAATTTTACAATATGAGTATCAAATTAAAGGCCTATAAAATGCACATTCCGACAATATATAATCTATTGATATAAGTTATTATTTGGCAGGGCAGGCCTGTTTTTTAAGCTTTTAAATGTTATTCATGAATATGTACCACAAAAAAATATATAAATCATCCGTGGTCGTGTTGGATAGAATCACACAAACACTATTATGCAGTAGAGCATGACATTCAGTTTTATGTCACCTACATCCAACATAAACATGAACTGTACGAGCATGAGAAGTGAAAATATAGATATGTATTTTGGTAACAACCTAAATCCATGACGATACCTCACCTTCCATGACGATACCTCACCTTCTTTATGTTAGTCTTTTGGTCTTGTGGCATAAGACCCTTACTATGAAGTCAAACGGTCGCGAGTTAGAATGCCGCAATGTGCAATCATTTGTGTAATGAGCAGAAATGTTTGTTTCCAAGTCATGGATGGAATATATGTATCTATGTATCTTGATATAGTACAGGGTATCCTTGTTTGGGGCTAGTTAATTGGTGTGAATTGTGCTGAATTTATTATTTATTACTGTACTGTTCTAGAAAGCTATTGAACGTAGCAATAGCATTCTAGAACAGATACTTCATAGAAGATACTTAAAAATAATATCATATAAATAATTATTTTATAACATACAGCAGATAAATTCTAAAATATTTTATTCTTCTTATAACATTAGTTTTTATATTATATTAACTTTCTAAAATAAGTTAAAGTCATATATGCGTTCATAATAATAATTCTAATAGTCATTTCTATGCGTTAAATGTTATTCTAGGAGCAAAAGTACCTATAAGCATTTATTTATTCTGTGCTATATGAGGTACAATATACCAGATTTCGTTCAGCCGTCAAATAGTTATTTATTGATTGCCCGGCTTCTTCTCATCGGATCGACGCTATCCAATAGTGAAAACCGCACCGCAATCGGTCTAATAGATTTACGTGATGTGCGAACAGACAGAGAGACAACATAAAAAAACTACTTATTTTAAGTCCTCCAGACATTTTTTTTTAATTATTTTTATTGTACAGACTTTTTGTTACTTACTGCTTTATTATATGTATAGATTTTCTGTTCTCAATTTTAAAGGGAAAGAAGTTTGACGGCGGTAGATTTTTGTGTTCTTTCGTGAATTATGAATCTTATTCACTGGCTTTAGAGTAGTGGTAAGTCGTACGATTCCCACTCCGCAGCATCCAATCTTAAGGCGCAATCAGCTCACGAACTACTTTAAAGAGACGTTGAATAAGTTTTGCCTATGAGTTTTTGAAGTCAGCGAATAAAGCAACTCATTTCGTTCCCGGTGTCCGCCAGTAACATCGGGAAAATGTTCGTTGCGTTGGTCACCAATGGGGGACATGGCAAATTTTTGACGTGAAACGTCTTTAAAATTAATTACACCGAAATATACGGGTACCGGGGCAGGAAAGTGAACCGCAATGAAAAGTTCTATATCGTCTCGCTTTTATAACCCTGTATCTATAAGCTCCAGAGATCTAACTCTTTAGCTTATATAGTCAGCTCGATGATGTATTGTTTAATTTTATCAATAGATGGGCAGGACGCATAGAGGAAAATTTATGTTTTCTTGATTTAAATAGTGTAGCTTATTGATTAGGGTGTTCTTGTAAATATCTCGTTGAGAAAATTTAATTCATTTTGAAAAAGTTTACAAAAAGTCTACTTAAAACAAAATAAAAAAACATAGTACTGGCTACAGCGTCCGGAAAGTTCGTACTAAAATAAAGAATAAACACATTGTTGGAAAAAAGAAGTACTGGAGCTCACTATGATGTCCATAACTCCAGCACAGAGCGAATGAGAGGGTTGCAGAACCGGACCAAATTGTACGTGGCTTAGACTTTTCACGACAAACAAAAGTGGGGGATAATGAGAGCAGACGATAAAAAATAGTAATGATTTATTCGAAATAAATCATTTTACAGAAAAAACTAAGATGCTTCTTTTAAAATTAAAATAAGTAATAAACACAGTTGTGAAAAAAACTTTACGGATTTATATGCAAAAAAAAATAAAAAATAAAATAAAATCGTGGGGCTAGTCCAATTTCTATTACTAAGGTTACGCTACGATTCTACTCACCCCACGTTTGTTTATTAGTTTTTAGTAAATATAAAACCGTTTAACATAAAAAAAACAAAAACTGATTTTATTTTAAAGTTTTTAGTTTATTATTTAGTATTTTTTAAAAGTGTACTGTGTTCTACTTGTCCAGCCCTTTCATTTGATACCCATATTGAGGGGTTTGAAAAAAATATGTAATCCACCATTTTGTGGTGGCACTCCAGGTTAGCTCCTGACTTGGGAACTCCTCAACGGTTAAAAACAGAGACACGAAATTTTGTGTGCGCATTATTTTATGATAGCCGGTTTTAAGTTTTACCATGACATGGTTGCTGCTCTCCGGGTTGGCTCCTGATTAGGGAACTCATTAACGGTTAACAGCATAGATATACGCATTTAATTGTGATAGCCCGTTCTAAGTTTAATCATGACATGGCTACTGCATAAAATTGCATTGCTTTGCATATTTTTTTTCTGAAATATTTTTAAATTTACTTAATATGACTTAAACCAGTCCTTGCCTTCTTCAGTTCGGTCGTAGACCTTACCAACGTCGGGCGTTTGTCGAAATTTCCGCCATTACCTCTGCGTGCGCAATAAGATCATCTACAATTACTGTGTTCCTGCGCCCCATGCCACATATAATTATGTGTACTGTGCCCGTGTCTATATAGCGCACTTCACCCCTACTGTTTTTTGCGGGGTTATTACGTAACTGGCTCCACCTACAACCATAACACATTTATAACAACCAGATATATATCAAGTTGCATTGACGTGGTCTTTTTGTGACCCCGGTCATTGGAATATAAACGAAACATGCAATGTTTATAATAAAAATCATTATTTTTAATCGAAACATCGAGGTTATTTAAAATTTTATTCCAATATTAATTTGTGCGCGAATAATAACCATTCTCGTCTTAACATATTCGAATTATATTCTACTTTTTAATATGACCGTATCCATTTTATAAAGTGTTTTTTGTTAACCCATGCGCATGTCCAATCTTTTCTTCAGGTACTTAACTTACTTAACTTAACTAAACCAACTTTTATGGGTTTCTGTGCGTATTCCGACCAAAACAGGTTTCATTTCCAGATGGAGTTAGCAAATTGAAAACTAAACTATGAAATGGATCGCTGATTACTATGCCTAGCGCGGCTTGGCATACAAAATATATACACAATCGTGCACAAAATGTCACTTAAATTGAATTGTATGGGTATTTTGCGGATTACCTTATTTGCATGTTCATTATACTCCTGTGGTATACGGCCCGAATAATTTGGCATATGTAGGGATGGTAAATCAAAAACATTTCACACACGCGAAAGAAAACGCGGATTAACTAAATTGAAACGATCAAAGTAATCGTGAAATATTTAGACCAGCTCAGTACGAGGGCGCACCAGCGGTTTTGTACTGAGTTTTGGTTACCACAGGTACCGCGCGTATTGAGCCTTAACACCGTCACTATCACCGGTCATAAGTCAGCTATAAGTCGTTTGTCACTCGTATCGTAACTGCGACCTATCGGCGCTTTGACAAGATAATTTATCATGTAACAACTGGCACACGGCTTTAATAAAAACAAACTGGGAATATGAAGGTTTTGATATATGAATAAAATTGTGAAACAATATAAGCTCAATATAATAAGGTCATCTTATTTGTTTGAGTTTGTATCATTTTCTCTACACTCGTTTACGATAATGAACGTATAAAATTATAACACCATTGTTATACATTAAATTAACACTCAAAGAAAAACAAGTTCAATTAAAAAGTTCCTTTTCGCTTTTCCACCAAACCCTCCAATTGAAAGTTCCTAAATGCAGAAATTAATAGGACACGTTAGGTTAAAGGTTAAGTTTGATTAAGTCCACAGAACTGAATATGTCAAACCCGAATCCACTTAGTACATGTCTGTTCTACCCCTAGAGTGCACCTTTATTAACAGGAGGCGAGGAGTGGTTGTACAAATTAATGAAATTGTAAAAATAAGTCTTTATTTTGAGGTCAGTTGAGTGTGTTGTTTACGTCAAACTTATTATTTTCTATTCATAAAATAATTGCATAACACGCGAGGCAATAAGCATCATCGCGCTTGTTCCAAGGGGTAGGCCCCAAGTCTACAAGAAATCTGTCATTCCAGACAAAATAATGATAATACTTCAGTAAATATATATTTGTAAACAAATCTTATAAATCTGTAAACAACAATGGAAATGTTAGCAAATGCTTGGAAATACCTGTATTTCTCAGAACAGAGAGGTTCGTTACCGTGATTTACAATATCTATTTTGTGAGAAGAAAACTGTTTTTCATAAATAACACCTATTTTGTTATCCGTTCTTGCGAAACTGCTGATATTTTGTGAAATTGTTCAATACATATTCTGGAACCGACGTTAAACCTCTTGATTTAAAAGTTAAGTCTTTGTCCTGGGCACACGGTGAAAGTAAAATCATCGAGAGTTGCCAATGTGCAGCAATGGACGAATTCCTTCGGATTGATGGTGATGCTTGCTTACTTGCCTGCTTGTCGTGGTTGGTAGTAACTGACCTCTACTGTCTGATTTTGTCAAGCCGCCCGAGGGTTTCTGATGTTGCTTAACGGCTGCTATTTACTCTGAAGCGAGCATTAGAAAGGTGATGATGATGAACACAAAACATATAGCTCACGTCTTTAAAAAAAAACGTTTTAAATGTTAAATGTGGATAAGTGTGCTGACTTCTGGTGTCAGAGTTTGTTAGGCTGCCCGAGAGCCTCTGGCATGGCTTTACGACTGATATTTATGAATAACCAAAGCACGGAGCGATGGAAAATCGCACATAAAGTCATTGGTGCGGAGCTTAGGACCGAACCTGGTATCGTTGAGTTCTAAGTTGCAGTATTGAACCCTCAAGCTACCATTGCACTAAGTATGCTAGTAGTACACTTTTAAAAAGTATACTGAAGCAGAGTTTGAAATGATGCTTTTACTACACAACTTCTCCCGTGAGATCTGAACTCGTCGAGTTTGAAGTTTTCTTTGTTTCTTTCTTATATTAATTTTATATCTGAAAAACAAATTGACAAAGTTAAGGAAAGGATGTAAACTCTTCTCATGTTGCAAGTAGAGAAGGGCAAACAATGATTTGGCCGAATAGACAATCAACCGTTTGAAAAAGATAAGTAGGATAGCCTTCTAGCGTATATTAACAAGTTGTCAACCATGCCTCGAACTTTCAGTTTGTAAAATTCATTTCAATATTAAATGTTGAATATCTTTAAAAATGTATATCTTTTTATTTGTAGCTCAGAAAACGTTTTATGTGCTGTTTTGGTAATCACAGTTACCGCTCGAATGAAAACAAGTGTGATTCGTATCGAAAATAACTTTTGAGTTTCTAACTGAATAGGCTCTACCAGCCGGAAAAATAGACGGACGGACAGACGGCATTGCCACAACATAGCGTTCTGTTCAGATCCTTTGTCTATGAAGCTCTAAAAGTGACAATAATCATTTTAAATCAGTACTAGTACAGTTCAATAGATACACCCGATTTTGGAATTGATCTATGGGATTTTCCACTGTATTTTTTTATTAAATTTAACATTATGGTAGGAATCCGTCAAATCAGTAAAGTAAATTTTAGAATCTCACTCAAGGTATCATAGTGATTAAATATGTCGGCTGTAGGCACAGTGGCCGGATTCCATCTGCATATCTTTTTACGAGGTACGGTTCAATGTGAGAAATGAATACGAAATTTTCTTTTTTCGCAGAGTCCCTACGCGAAAATTCTTTGTGAATATTTTATAAGGAGGTTGAACGCAAGTAGGACGTTCGGGCTTATATTATATCTAAACACCTTTGTACAAAAATGATTCACGTTATATTTAAACGTGTTTTTATTTGGAGATTAACAAACAGTACTTAAGGACATACATTTATATATACTGTGAAAGTCAACGTTAGACACGGGACACTATACCACCATATATATATATGTATAACTTTTGTTTTGAGTTTCCGAAAATTCATCACTTGTACACAACTGAAGTAAATGGGTGTTATTATAAAATGAGCAGGCAAGGTAGTCCGTTTTGTCTTCTCATAGAAAAATAACACCTACCCGCATTGAATTTATTTAATCCATGTCATAGCTCTTGCAACAGTGCTGAAATATCTGAAAATCAAAACAAAATATATGTAAAAACACATGGTAAATATCCTGTTTCAAATGTGTACCTAATTGACAGTGTCAGTCTAAAAACTTGTAATTCGCCAACTTCGATCAAGATAAAAAAACGAACATAATACACCTTGTATTATGTTCGTTTTTTTACAGGTTAGAATTGTGTTTCGGCATAGTTTATGTAAGTACTAACTTTTTTTTTTAGCCCATTATTTTTACCTTTAGTTCCTATCAAAAAGATATTTCATTATCACATTTCATTATTTTGGTATTGTTTTATGCCTGCAATAAAAGACAAAGGCAGAAAATGCAAAGGAGTATCTAACGTGAAATTTCCTGTCAATTTCCAATTACCAACATGCAAATATCACCGAAATATAATCATTTTTCCATTTCAAAGACATTCTGAAACTTAATAGAAGGCGTAGGCGGCCATTGATCTTATTACGAACGAAAAAAGAAATGTGTCAGTACTTTGAATAATTTGTTAAATGTCGCCGAGGTTAGTCCAAGTTGTTTTTCACTGTCAGAAAGCCATTCTGGTCAGTTTCGGCCTGGCACGTGAGCAAAATTACACATTTCGGACGAGATTAGGTATATAGATAGAAGCTACATTAGCTGTTGAGTAAAGAAAAATTTGCAGATAGCAACTTTAAGCACATTATGTACCTCAAGTTAGGTAGTGTCGACCTCTAGTGTCAGAGTTTGACAGGCTGCCGAAGCGCCTCTTACGCAGAGGTCACTACTGCGCTTTCAGTAGTTAGCAACCGGGACCTACGGCTTAAAGTGCTCTCCGAATCACGGAGACATTAAAAGTCAATGGTGTGGGGCCGAGGATCGAACCCGATGTCGTTGGATTGTAATGAGCACATAATACCGCGCATTCACATTTAGCACCTTTATTTACCAAAAAAATATTTTTTTTAACAAAATAATCCATACCAATATATAAAAGTTAAACGTTGTCTGTTTGTTTGTTTGTTTGTTTGGGGGAGCTTCACGCGATAATGGCCGGACGGATTGTGATGAAATTTGGAATGAAGATAGCTTATGCCCTAGGATAAAATATAGCATACTTTTAATCCCGAAAAATTTTAAGTTTCCACGGGAAAACATTTTGATTACTCGTGGTAAGGAACGGTTGCCATAGAAACGAAATAAAAAGTCTGTCAATAAACTTCAAGAGCATTGGTGCTATACCTACTTTTGCATTGGTTTTTAATATCATAGAAAAACATAGGATGCTTTTTTCGTGATAGACAGTAGTCCGCGCGGTCGAAGTCGCGGGCGCGAAATCTAGTCTAAAATAAAACCTAAAAATACGCCTACCCTGCCAATAAAGATCTTATGCCAATAAATTATATAGTGTTGGAATGTGCTTATCAAGACCTTCAATTTGATACCCATATTGTGAAATTCGAAGTTTTTTTATAGAGTTTGAAAATGGTGCCATACTGCCGCCATATAGAATGTTTCCAAAAAAAAAATAGTCTGTGTTACTCGGTTGGATGTAAGAATTCTAACGATACTCCATATGTCTAAATCCGTTTAGGCATTTAAAAGTTATGGTGGAATAAATAAACTCATATACATACAAACATAGAAACATACAAACATACAGACATACAGACATACAGACATACAGACATACATACATACAGACATACAGACATACAGACATACAGACATACGGACATACTGACATACAGACATACAGACATACAGACATACAGACATACAGACATACAGACATACATACATACAGACATACAGACATACAGACATACAGACATACAGACATACAGACATACAGAAATACAGACATACAGACATACAGACATACAGACATACAGACATACAGACATACAGACATACAGACATACAGACATACAGACATACAGGCATACAGACATACAGACATACAGACATACATACATACAGACATACAGACATACAGACATACAGACATACAGACATACAGACATACAGACATACAGACATACAGACATACAGACATACAGACATACAGACATACAGACATACAGACATACAGACATACAGACATACAGACATACACACATACACACATACAAACATACAAACATACAAACATACAAACATACAAACATACAAACATACAAACATACAAACATACAAACATACAAACATACAAACATACAAACATACAAACATACAAACATACAAACATACAAACATACAAACATACAAACATACAAACATACAAACATACAAACATACAAACATACAAACATACAAACATACAAACATACAAACATACAAACATACAGACATACAAACATACAGACATACAGACATACAGACATACAGAAATACAAACATACAAACATGTAAACACATCAATGCCTAAAACATAACACTCCTTTTTTTGGGCAGTCGTGTAATAAAATATGGGCAGCCTATTAAGTCATAAGCATTTATTAATACCGTAGGTACACATGGAACACTAGGTCATGTCAATAATTTCAATATAAATAATTTACGTGTCGGTATATTAACAGAAAACTGTGCGGCTATGCGACTGTACAGAGGCGTTGTCAAACAATTATAATAAAATATTATATATTAGGTATCAGTACAAATTCTTGAGTATCAGCTGTAAGAGGGGTTTGTCAGATATACAAGGTAACAAAAAAGCAGTTGTAAAAGGGCCTTGTCTGGTTCACACATAATGTTAGCAGCTGTACAGGGTGCTAATAGATCGTATACATTTTATTTCTGCAATATATTGAATTCTACAATATTAATATTTTGCTTCCAAGCCACAGAGTTTACGCTGGATTAGTTCAGATTGGCGAATTCCCAATTTTATCAACCACCGCGTGAAAAGAGAAAGATTTCGTTAGTGTACGTTCAGACTCTTTGTGGTGTAACCAAAAAAACATTTATTCTCTCCCAGCAGGTTGTCACCAAATTAGTTTTATCGACTGTATCTCTATTTTTGTTTAAAGGCTATATTGGGTCGGCGCCTTTTCCAGTTTTACTCTTCTACCAAAATAAATAAACAAGTTATATTATTAAAAAAAACATTATGTTCAAATGCTAAGAGCTAAGCAGACAATGCTCTAGGATCACATTCAAGTCCATTCGGACTCCAGGGTCCAATCTAATCAATTCTACCAAAAAATATATCAAAAAACGGATTACATTATAAGAATCCGACAATATCAAAGAAGGGTTAGGGAAAACTAAATTAGGTATCTGGCTGACCAGTCGGCCACCACTCGTGATTGATCGAAGGCTTACCTCGGCCTCAGTGGCCATAATCTATAATTTTGGAGGTCATTCAATAAGGCCACGAGAAGATGTATAGCTTTTTTCCTTAACCCGCCTTTTGAAACATCGGAACAATGCGGACAAAAACAGCGTTAACAGGACTGATTACGAAAAAGTCTGTTTTGTTGTGTTTTCATGAATGGAAAAATTCTGACAGTCTCGGATATTTTACGGCTATGTTTATTAGTATATTTTCATGTATTTCAACTTTATTTTCTTTTAGCGTATTTTACATTTCTACAGATATTAGGTACTTAGGCACGTTTTTGTTTAATATATTTGTAAGGAATTAAAGTTTTTTTTGAATATATATATTTTACTGTGCAATGGCGAGACGAACAAACTTTACTATTAATTGTAAACATTTGCTATGAGTTTCGTGTATGGCGTGAGGTCGAACGTCACTGTATTCCGCTTGTCATCGTGTCAAAACAAACTTTTTACGATTTTCTTTTTGCGCATCTTCATTTTATAGACCGTTAATTCCAAGAACTTCGTTCACACATCCCTTAACCGGCAGTTAAGTCACACCGAACTTTGGCCTCCCTACATTAACTCCACCAAGCTCACGTAAGCAACTTTTTACGATCCCACAAACTCCATTGGCGGAACTTATTAAGGTCAAATACAAGCCCTGAGGGCATGCATAATATACAGGCCTACCAACTTTTCCATTTAACTTGCCTCGTGACATCTCGATTATATCTTATCTACCTATCTAAAATTCAAGGGGAAAATTGTGAAAGTTAACAAAGTAAGACAAACTTAGATTAACTAAATATTTCAGTGGGATTGGATAAATAATTTTAAGAATCTCGATTGTGATGAGACAATTTGGTTTTGGTTGAATGAAATCAAAATGTTATGGTGCACTTTCTACTCTAAATATTTTTACTCTGCCTAGCAACGTATACTGCCCAACATTTAAAATCAACTCACCTACATTTTTAACTTAAGTTCGGCCTTGAAAAGTTGGTCTTGTAATTTGAGGATAAGCATAGAAAGTTTTCTGTTTGTGTCTTTGAGTAACTGTCACTTGATGCACAATTGCCTTCTTGATTATATTATATAATAATATATCATGGTGGAAAGGACAAACTGGTTATGAAGGCGAGTATTTAAGCATTGTGGATATTCGGTCGATTTGAGACATTGCCGAAATTAGCTAAATCTTCCACGATATCTCTCTTTGTTGGACAATATAATTTTAAGTAATATTTTATATTTCTTTTTTGTTTAGTGATTGTTGCATTAGCCTCTCATTTTATTTGTTTGGTTTGTATATATGTTTGTTTGTACGTTTCTTTGGCACGTCCTTCAGCCTAAACAGCTTGATTGATTTTGATAAATGAGGTATCATTAGATTTTTCCTAATCACGAGATTGCAATTGGGTATATGAAGTGTCAAAAAACTAATATGGCGGCTTACAGCTGTTATATTGTATTTCTGACGGAACAAAAAATTACAAAACTAATCGAGTGACGTATTAAAATGAAGATCAATTATAAGACCATTCCAAAATATATAAGGGAAACTAAAAGGTTTAAAATAAAAATAAATTATTACTAAAAAACAAAATTAAAAAGAGACATATAAGCTTTACATTATTTATTTTGAAATATAAGTTACATATGATGCATCGTGCATCGATGCATCATTTCTCCTTTGACGGGATTAGCAAACCTGACGAGCTACTACTCCTCATGCCTCGAATGTTCCTTATATTTCAAAATCAAGAATATAAAACTTGTTTCTTTCATTTTAGTTTTGTTCGTAGTTGTTTTTTTTTGGTATTCATTTATTTTTTAATCTTCATAAAAGACGAGGTTTTCAAGTCGACTGCTTTGTGTGTGTGTGTGTGTATTTGTGTGTGTAAGTTCTTGTATTAAGAACTAAACCAAATTTGATGACTATTTTTATTTTATAAAAGTTATACATCCAGATTTAAAGAAAATACGGTACTTTAGATAGTTTTTTAGTCATTTATTTTGGTTTTTCATATATTAAGGTAAGTATTTTCTTATCACACTAGTTTACGATTATAAACGTCTTCCTTAACGTAAGCTATCTCAACAACCATAATTTCTACCCGGCATACCCGTATAACCTGTATTATGTCAGAAACTTAAGACGTCCAGACATAACTATACTTGACGTTATCCGGGCGCTTGTAGATAACATTAATAATAAGTTGCTTTATCCACAGCAGTGCCACAATTTATTGTAACTAATGATCATGTTTCGTGTTCTGGGGATCAGGCAAATCTTGTCGTTTGTCATGTCAGTGGACGAAGTTAGGGAAACAAATTAGTGTGAAGCTAGGAGTATACAGAGTGGAAAGTTTTGACGGGCCCTGGAGGGAAAGTATCCTCAATACTGAAGATAGCTAATTACTCAAAGGAAAGATTCGCTTATTTTTAAATGTAAATAAAACTACATTCAAACTTTTTCAAATACTTACCTTACCTTACCTTACCGTTGCTTACCTTAGCCGGGAGTCGAACCGACACATGCTTAAAAATACCATTCTGTATTTTATGTCACGAATCGATCCTAAGTCATAGGATCAAATTTGTCGAAAAAACATTGCATCTATAAGGGAAGATCATGAATTGTAACTAGGAAAATGAACCACATATACTAGTAAATCGAATTCAGATTTGAAAATATTACAAAAACAAGAAACCTGTGTTTATTAGAAGAGACAAATTCCAAAATTTTCATTATTTAGGCAGACTCCATGTAAGTAATAAGTAATTCTAACGGCACCATAGGTGATTCAGTGCTGTTATAAATCACGGCAAGTAGTCCGATATTAAAAACGATAATTATAATTTACAGCCTACGGCGCACGCTTTACCAGAAACTGTCAGTGAATTTTCAAAGTGTTGCCATGTTGCTAAGTAAATGAATTTTTAGCACATTATTCTAATTAACTAGGGAAATTTTAAAGACAAGGCCAAAAAAAACCCATTTTCTTTTTATTTAGAGCCCTCCCAACATTAAACGTACATTTTTTTAGAGCCCTCCCAACATTAAACGTACATTTTATTTAGAGCCCTCCCAACATTGAACGTATATTTTATTTAGAGCCCTCCCAACATTGAACGTACATTTTGTTCCAAAGATTTATTCTTTTATTTTTCTTAGTATTTCTTTATTATTGCAAAATAATTTTGGTATCATATAGGGTCACTACTGGACTTCCAGCATATAAAAAAAATGTTACTATTGTTAGTTCGGTCAAAAAAACTAACGAAACCTGGAGTTTTGCGAAAAAACAAAACGGATTATAATCCGAAACCATCTAAAATTGCGGAACATAATATTTCTTTGGACAGCTTGTTTAAGTATTAAAGGTATACCTTGTAAAATAAAAAAAATAAAATCAGTTAAAATGCCTTTATAAATTCAGGAAATGAAGGAGGAGATTCATAAAGAAACTATAACGAGTCGGTACGTACTTACTACCAGGCAGGTAGGCAGTTATCTACTTATACGATATCAGTTCTGAAATACTAAAAGCTCCCTGTAACCTTTTCTACTGTAATGAAAAAGTATGTGACACAATGACACAACACGAGTTTATTTGAGTTTATACCTACAGCCAGGGTTGTAGTAGAACGTCCCAATGACAAAACTTCGTAAAACCCCGGAGTTAAAAAGTTTTTATGAGCTTAATTTGACTGCGGTCGCCTTTGAATATCGGTGACATACCTGCCAAATTGACCTAACTCTTTGAAATATTTTGAAGCTTCGGTAATAAATCAATCACAAATTTCTGCCCTATTATTAGGTAACAAGACACAAGTTCAAAAACTAAAACCAGACTATGATCGGGCAAAAATTGCCTATGACACTTGCGACGAAAACGAATCGATTGTTACCTCGCTTGTCAAAATTGGCCAAGTTTTTAATTTGAACACATAACCTTCATTTGCCTTGCCGTTGGCGAATCGATTGTTACCTCGCTTGTCAAAATCGGACCAACTTTTCAGTTTAAACACATATCCTTTCCTGTGCTTTGCCGTAGTCGCGTAAAAAGAAGCCTATGACACTCTTTACATGAAGACGATTCGATACTCCTCGCTTGTCAAAATCGAACCAATAAAGGCGACACTATGGTAGAACATCCACATACATAGACTGTTAATCTCATTACCCTTCCCTTGCGTTGCTGTAGTCGGGTAAAAATACACTGGTTAGAGCCTAGAGTAATGTCATTATTATCAAAAACTGTTGATAAACTGGCATAAATGAAAGTTACAAAACTCGATTACTATTTTTCACATAATTATTATCCAGTACTTCAACATTTATTTATTCAGAGGGCATAAATATTCGTTGACGACCCACATGGGATGATTTGATGCCTCCGTTGCGCATTGGTGAAACCCAAATTGGTGCGGTGCGGTTGGACGCGCTCTTTCACTGTAATCAGCTTGGTTACATCGTTGATTATGCCATCCACTGGCCGTTATGGACATTTTATTTTAGTGCAAATGCTTTGGGGAAACTCAATTTGAATAAGTGCTCGTTTGTCAATTGTCGGCTGGAAACTGAGTTGAAAATGTGGCAATGTGTTTTTTTTGTTGTGGTTATGTGTGACGAATAGCAATTACAAAAATGACGACATTTTGTTCTTACGACTTTAATTGTATTTTGCTGTTCGCAAAGTGAATTGGTATTATTTAGCGCACTGCTAGTTTGAACATAATTTATAGTAAAAGCTTGAACCAAAAAGTATCGATGTGAGATTCCATTTCTGACAGTGTCGCCAGCTGACAATTGTGTTAACCATTCGCGTCACGACCACCACCTACCGGGGAAAACAATTTTGTATCCGTCTGTATTGACAGCTAGATAGGTGGCCTTTTGTTACACCGATTTGTAACAATGCTAGATATCAACAGCTATCTTTCTTCATAGGCTCTTCACATGACGCTATTTTTCTTGTATTTACGAAGCCACAGAAAACAGTGGCCGAAAACAGCGGAAAAAAACACATTCTACTAATTTTTAATTTTATTTACGGCAACCAAACAGTCTATTATATACTGAAATATATTTAACTAAGCGTCACCTGCGGGAAGGGAGGGCTACCAGAGGACAGCCCTCTCCTCCTCCCACTCTCTCCACCCCCACATACCGTCAACTCCTGCCCCTCTATTCTATAGCAAACCCAAATCGCATAAACTAAGCGTTGTTGCGGGGGGCGAGTGCTACCAGAGGACAGCCCTCTCCTCCCCCACTCTCTCCACCCAAACACATACCGTCAACTCCTGCCCCTCTATTCTATAGCAAACCCAAATCGCATAAACTAAGCATTGCTGCGGGGGGCGAGTGCTACCAGGGGACAGCCCTCCCCTCCCCCACATCCCCTCAACTCCTGCCCCTCTATTCTATAGCAAACCCTATCGCATAAATTAAGCGTCGCTGCGGGGGGGGGAGTGCTACCAGGGGACAGCCCTCCCCTCCCCCCACCATCTTCACCCCCACATCCCCTCAACTCCTGCCCCTCTATTCTATAGCAAACCCTATTGCATAAACTATGCGTCGCTGTGGAGAGGGGGGGGGGTGTAAGTAGAGCCACCTGGTACGCCCAACTCCTGCCCCCTCCTTTCTATAGCCAACCCAGCTTATCTATTTTTCTGAGTACGCTTTTTCTGTAGCAACTGTAAGGAGTAAAACTTTAACTTTAATATATTTTTCTTTTGCAGTGTTTTTTTCCTCGTTGATATGGTATTTTTCCCAATTGAATTAAATTTCACTACGACGTTGAAGTGGGTTCCTCTTTATTATTAAAGCTAAGCTTCACTTTCAAATTTGCCAAATTGTATCGGTGTAATAGAAAAACTCTAATGACTAGACACACAATGGCAGACACTTGTTACCCTGTTTAAACGGAGCCTTATGTTTTACGTATTTCTATCGGTACTCGTGTGGAAGCGTGCTTCAACTCCTTCTTGAATGTTATGTTAGACTGTTTGAAGATATTTTCAAAGAAAAGCCGTACGTATTACCTACATAGTATTCCATATTTTTTAACGTAATACTAAGGTTACATACACACGGTTAAAAAAAGCCGTCGCATACGTACGGTGAAATCGGAAGCAGAATATGGGATGTTATCGCATCGCGTCTGTACAATATGTTGTATTCAAGTATCGTCCACCAACAATGGCAATAGCTAGAACATCTCACACTTACGATTTGCCGATGATAATGTTCTAATGGTGGAGTCACTACAAGACTTGCAAAGTATGCTGAGCAACATAGATGATGGTTCTCAACGCATTGGTCTCGGTACGAACATTGATAAGACCAACATCACGTTTACGATCTTAAAGATCTGCAGTTAATGGTGTACCTCTTGAAGTTGTCCAACAATATATTTACCTTGGCCAAATATTGCAATTAGGTAAGAACAACTTTGAGAATGAATGCCATAAGAATTCAGCTGAGTTGGGCAGCATTCGGCAAGCTTCGTCAAGTCTTCTCGTAGTCCATACTACAGTGCCTGAAGACGGAAGTCTTCAATCAGCGCGTCCTACCAGTCATGACCTACAACGAAACTTGGACACTCATGGTTGGACTATTCCACAAATTTAAGGTCGCTAGCTATGGAGAGAGCTATGGTAAGCGAGATAGCTCTAAGAATAAGCAAGCTAAAGTTTACAGTGGTCACATTTTCCGAACAACCTATAATCGTTGAGGTAGATGAGTTCTCGAGTGGAGACCACGTTTAGAAAAACGTAATGTAGGGCGCCCTGTGGCTGTGGGTGGAGTGATGACCTGTGAAAATCGGTTAAAAGAAAATGGAAGAGGAGAAATGAACACTGAGCTCAGTGGCGTTCATTAGGAGAGGCCTACGTTCAGCAGTGGACAAATAAAGGCTGATGATGATGATGATCGTCCACCAAACCAACAGCGTGAAGCTCCGTGCTTTTTAAGCTTATTTTGCTATCGGCACGGATTTTGAGCGCTCGGTGAAAGATAGAGGCTATGTTTACTCAACATACACTTCTAGCAATATAAATGTAACGCAGATTTTCTTCAATTTTTTTGTAATATTAACCAGGACTATCGATTACAGTGAATCCGATGCCAAGCATAAAATAAGTATTCCTAGAAATATAGTTTCCTTTGATGTGCTGCTGAGCAGCTGTTTTCGCGAGAAAATATTATTCTTGACATATCTCTTCTTTGAAACACAGAACATAAAAAAACAATAACAGAGTTGAAAAATTTAGAAAAACAATACCCTAATAAGTGGTGCCAATGAAGTTGCATGGAAGTGTTTTCGGTGTCGTCGATTGCGTGACGTGCTGCAGTGAACTAATCCAAACTGACGTCGAAAACGCGGTCCAATCGCGTAATCGAAATGGCAGGACTAGTCCTCGCACCTCACCAAAAACTGCTTATAAGACCCACAAATTTACATCTGCGCAAAAAAAGGCATCAATCAAGATCGGTGCCAATCATAGACAACTGAATTTTGTGGTGCCGATAGTTTAATAACCTTGGCAGCAGCAGGATCGCTGTCCAGTTCAGTGTTGAGAATTAGGGTTCATGCTTTATCTCTAAGATAAGGCAAGGCATGCGCTCCCCAACAGTTTAAACGTAATAGACTAAATAAGATATACCATGAACTCAACAAATCGCACATCATCTTTAGCATAGATTTGTCCACTGCTGGACGTAGGCCTCTCCTAATGCACGCCACTGAGCTCGGTCCATAGCTCTCCTCACCCATTTTCTTCCAGACATTTTTCGCAAGTCGTCACTCCACCTGACCACAAAACGTCTAACACTACGTTTGCCTAACTTGGTCTTCACTCGAGAACTTGTCTTCCCCAACGGTTATCGGTTCTTCGGGAAAGGTGACCAGGGTACTGCCGCTTTAGCTTGCATAGCCTTTGAGCTATATCGGTTACCTTAGGTCTCCGTCGGATATCTTCATTACGAATCTTGTCTTTCAGAAAACTCCAAGCATAGCAAATGGAAATCGCACAAACCAAGTTTAATTACTCAAAATTTCTATGATAACAAGCATTAACAGATACCAAATAGCAGACCAAGTATAATTCTGTATATTTTCGTCTGGCAGCACTACATCATAAAACATTTGTCACGTAGTTATCCGCCGCATGTCAGTCACGCGTATGATAGGGTAATGGGGGCGCAACTTGGAATTCTAAGTGGCTGTAGGCTACATGTAGACGTGGAATAAGAATGGAAATAATTTTAATTCAGTATGAAAATACGTGTAGAATTTTTATTCTGTTGAACTTGTGAATTTACTTACAATTTCAAGAGTACTTTTTATTTCACATTTTATTTTTCTTCGTCCTAAGTGCATTGATTATGCAAAACCAACGAGTACACCATTATAAATTGAAGGAAAAGCTGACATCTAATTAATTCAAGCGGGACAATAGACTAATAATTATGACTACTAATATCTTCCAATTTTAGATAGGACTTATAAATTCAAAGGACCTATCATATTTTATCATTGTCTCAGCCTACGTAACAGAAACAGTGTTTTTTATCACAAGTCTCGTACCTTAACAAAACCCCTTAATTACGTTCTCTAAAAAGTGGAAAGAATAGAAAGAATACATTAAAAACACAAGCCACTACATAATGGACAGATTAAGACACTTGTCCCGAAACCCAAGATACTAACACGCTTTTTAGCAAAATTAAAACCACCAAGGCAATTATACTTTTAATCGACTTCACAAAAGGAGACACGGTTATATGTTCGGCTGTATGAATGTTTTTTTTTTTTTTTTTTTTTTTTTTTTAAGTATATAGGTCTATATCTCCGTCAAGTGGGGACCGATTTAAAAAAATATTTTTTTGTTTGAAAGGGTATACTTTCCAAATAGTCCCATATAAATTGTATTAAAATTGGAACTGCAGTTTTTCGAGAATAAACAGTTTTGTTGAGTAAATCCATTCGATTTTGTGTTTATATTGCCTTTGTTTTGTGTTTATCTCTAAGATTTCTGAACCAATTTAGATATTATTTTTTTATTCAAAAGGGTAAACTTTCCGTGTGGTCCCATATAAATTTCATCAAAATTGGTTAAGTAGTTTTATAAGAAAATCACTTTGTTTTACAGTTTATGTTCTCTAATATCTTGGGGTTTCTGAACCGAATTAGATGATTGTTTTTACTTGAGTAAGAAGACCTCTAGTGTGGAACTGTATAAATTACATCAAAATTGGTTTAGTAGCTTTGAACAATCTTTAATTTAATTCACTGTGTTATAATGTTTAGGACTGGATTGCAAGTCAATTTTGAACAATTTAAGGGCGTCCAAAGATGCTGAAGTTTTGCACATGGGTGTAGTTCTGATGAAAATTGAAAACTCCAGTAGTAGCAGTAGTAGTATTAGTGGTAGTAGTGGTAGTAGTGGTAGTAGTGGTAGTAGTGGTAGTAGTGGTAGTAGTCGTAGTAGTGGTAGTAGTGGTAGTAGTGGTAGTAGTAGTGGTAGTAGTAGTTAAAACAACTACACAATCGGATGATGAAATCCCTTCGAGTTTGAGCTCATTTGGTTTGTCTTGATGAGATCATGTCTGGTTTTATTTGGTATCAAGGGTCTGATGATGGAGCCGGAAGGTAGTCACAGGAACTCAACAACAAAATGATGAAAACCCTTCGAGTTTGGGTTCATTTGGATTGTCTTGGTGAGTTCTCAGGTGTTGTGTAGTATTCACGGTCTGATGATGGTGCCGGAAGGTAGCCACAGAAACTCTACAACAAAATGATGGAACCCATTCGAGTTTGGGCTCATTTCGTGTGCCTTAATGAGTTCTTTAGTTGTATGTGGTATCCGGGGTCTGATGATGGAGCTGGAAGGCAGTAACTGGAACTTAACAACAAAATGATGTAACTCCTTCGAGTTTGGGCTCATTTGGTTTGTCTTGATGAGTTTTCTGGTGTTATGTGGTTTTCAGGGTCTGATGATGGAGCCGGAAGGTAGTCACAGGAACGCAACAACAAAATGATGCAAAATGGTCAAAACTAATTCAGTTGTTATATATGTAGGTTTGTTTGGCATATGCCAATAAAAATAAAAAATAAAAACATTTTTCCAAAAAAATTAAATCGACTTCATATTAAAAATGTTATTTTGTAAACAACCACTAGAAAGAATAAAATAATTACAATTGAGCCAGAACAGTATCACT
Organism: Alsophila aescularia; assembly: GCA_946251855.1. Classification (NCBI taxonomy): domain Eukaryota; kingdom Metazoa; phylum Arthropoda; class Insecta; order Lepidoptera; family Geometridae; genus Alsophila; species Alsophila aescularia. The sequence goes on along the minus strand of OX276378.1, from coordinate 57,511,501 downwards.
TTTTCGAAATTACCAGCGTAATAATAATGCATGAATTCAACATAAGATAAGAAAGAGTTTTTTGAAAGCGGTGCCAAACCCAGGCATCATTTAAATGTAATATCCTTACAAAATTAATGCACTTACGCAGTAATATGCAGTTGTCTATGAAGCACCCTCATACAAAACACGAAACACAGAAGAGACAAAACACGAGCAGATTTTGACTTTCACACGTTCACAAACCGATTGACACGAATACAGCAATCTAGTAAATGATTAAGCTTTTGTAGGTAATTACTTTAAAAGCTTATTATTTTATATAGCACGTCAAGCCGTATAAGACATTACCTTTTTAAATAAGCTCAACCATATTAATAATTATGGCTCGGCTTGGCACCGCCTTCAAAAAACTCTTATCTTATGTTGAATTTATGCATTATTATTACGTTGGTAATTTCGAAAAAGTGATACTGTTCTGGCTCAATTGTAATTATTTTATTCTTTTTAGTGGTTGTTTACAAAATAACATTTTTAATATGAAGTAATTTTTTTTTTTTGAAAAATATTTTATAATGGATACTTTGTTACCACGAATTATTCAACACAGGTGCAAGGAGCTGATAAAGTCTTTGGAAGATAAACCTATGAATAAAGGGTTTATATAGGTATGGTTGTCAAACTAAGTAGACATTAAACTCACTATAGTTTTTTAAGTTTGCAATCCAAAGATGCAACCACGAAAAGAAAACGACCACTCTGTCAACAGGACAGAGTGGTCGTTTTCACCAAAAAAAACTACTGCCTTTTCATTTAATTTTAAGTTAATTGCTGTTAAGGTAGCTTAATTTTCGAAGACCATGTGCTGTACTTAGACACGTGGTTGATGTGGGTTCGGATCCCATTCTTAATCCAAATTTTGTCTACTACCGTAATTACCTAACTTGTTTTTCCAAGTCAATTGCACATTCAAACATTCTACTATGTACATGCACATACACGTTCTACAGTGTCTTAACAAACTCTGACAACAGAGCCCAGCACTACCTTAAGCTACAAACAATCAAAAAGTGGCGTAGATAAATTATAATAATAATAATAATAATAATTTATTCATTAAAAAAATGTGTACAAGATATACAAAACCATCAAAATACAGTATAAAAGGAAACATGGTGATCATTCGATTAGGTAGGTTCAGTAAGGTTAGCTGCGGGCCCCAAACTAGGCAATGCCTGTTCCATAATCCTATTTTTTTCTGCTACGTTCTACAGTGGCTTATCAAACTCTGACAACAGAGGCCAGCACTACCTTAAGCGACAAATAAACAAAAAGTGGCGTAGATAAATTATTTTTAATTTAAATTACTTAGTTAGCATAATAGAGTTCAAATTAGCAACCGTACTGGACGTCATTATAGCCAGCGCTTCCCTCCATATACTGCTTACGTTATAAGCGTAGAGTTATCCTCGTAAATACTTGGGCCAATCTCGTTTCAGACCAGCAGCAGCGATACTAAAGTTTAAGTTCAAGTGGAATTTTATGACAGTCTGCTTGGAAGTCTTTAAGAAATAATAATGTTTCAACACGTTGTAAAGTTTTGAATAGGTTTAATTTAAACCAAAGAAATATCATTCTGTTGCACTGAAATAAAGATAAGGTATTTAAAAGATGTCTTAATTGCTGCAAAAACTCTAATTGCTGCTCTTATTGCACTGCCAATTAGGAGTCAGTTCAGTTTTTTAAATGTAAATGAGAGGATTTATTAAAACGAACATCACAAAACTAAAGTTTGATTAAAATGGAAGCAGTCTTGTCCAATGCTGTTAATTTAAAAGATTTGGAAGAAATTTTCTACTAATTTATTGAATTTTTAGCTTTGAAATTTCTAGTTCATAAAATAATTTAACATCAGCGTAGATAAAGAAAAAAAATATGTTTAAAATTTGTTTTCAGCATGTTAATACATTGATTTAAACACTTTCAATAAGTCAAATGTTTTTTAACTAGGTTATGTCAAAACGTACTTGCATAGATGCTAAATTAAAATAAATCAAGGGATTTTAATAATTTTCAAAGGCACAGTAAATCTATATTGCCCTGGGATTATATTATTTTAATTATAACTTAATTTTCTATAAAATATATTTGGAAACTTTCGGGTTCGTGATAGAAAATTCCCAGAAGTCATGTGATACCGCAAACTACCAAAGGATGGGCAAGATTACTGAAATACGTATCGGCAACACTGTTTTATGATTTGGTATTAGTCTGGTCTGGGATCATCCCTGATTTTAAACTTCTGAGTAGCCACGACAAGTGGTTTTTTTTTCCTACTTTACGCGTACAATTCAATTTTGCCATGCCGTAATTAATTAAATTTAATAAAATTATGATGTAAAGTAAAACTGTATGATATAAAACAATACTTCTTTTGATTTTTTTAAACATTTTTAAAACTAATGTATTCTAAACAGGTGTGATTATTTTTTTGTGTTTTAAATAATTGCTTTAAACAAATGTTGTAATCGTTGCCAACCCTGTGAAAAGATTATGTCTTGATTTCTTATCTGTAGAAAACACGAAAGAAAAATACGGTGTTAGATCAATGATTTGGCAACAAACGAAATATATGTTCCTTCATTGTGAAGTTCTGATTTGAAAAATAAATATACTACACGCTTTCGTAGCACATGGATATCTTCTCGTAGCACCGTAGTATATTAAGAAGCGTAGCATATAGCATGCTTCTCGTAGCACCGTATTAAGCGCGTCACAGACGACTAAGATACGATAATATTTTATCTTAAGATAAAATATTGCTCGCTATACAATTTATATGAACCGTCACAAACGGCGAAGATAATATATATTTGCATCTTACAGTATCTTAAGATATGGAGCGATACAGAATTTATTAAAAGATGTCATCTTAAGATACGAAATATATCATATATGTTCTACAGGTTGCTCTGTTTTGTATTCGTGACGGTTTTTTAACCCCTGAACAAAGAGATGGGTGTGTATCAGTGTGTGTTTGTGTGTGTGGGAGGGTGTGTGTGTGCGTGTGCGTGTTGTGTGTGAGTGTTTGTGTGTGTGTGTGTGTGTGTGTCTGTGGCATCGTAGCTCCCAAACGAATGGACCGATTTTGATGCGGTTTTTTCTGTTCGAAAGCTGATATGATCGAGATGGTTCTTAGATGTATGGGGAGAGGGAGGGGGGAGGTGAGAAAGAAAAAAGGGGGAGTGGTGTGAATCGTAACTTTCAAAGGAATGGACCGATTTAGCTTCGGTTTTTTATGTTTGAAAGCTGAGGTAAACGAGATGGTTCTTAGCATACTGCAAGTCGTTGTTCTGTACAAATGCTCTCGCGCATGTTCGTATTTTGTTTCACTAAATCTTCCTTGATCAAATTATGAATTTCGAGAAAAGTTTCCTTCGACTTATTACAATAAATTTGTTTTATTTTTGTAGAAACGTCTGCGTAAAGATTAAATTCACCTCGGCTTTTTCTAAATTTAATGTGATTTTCTATCCAAATTGATCACCTTTTACAGTGCGCTAATGCAATTTGCATATCAAATTCAAAATCAGAATCGTTGTCTGATGAGCTATCTAATAAATCTAATAGTGAAACCGTACTACTCATATTTTATATCCGCTTTCTATATACAGGTATATAGAAAGCGGTGAAGAAATACGTGTGGCACCTAGGACGGCCCGCGAGCGAATGAATAATTTCAATATATTATCGTATCTTAGCTGTGTGTGATACCCTAAGATGCTATAATATTTTATATGCAGATATCGTAACATCAAATATTATAGTATATTAATCGTCTGTGACGCCTTTTACATTTAAAGAGAGGTAGCATAAGAATCTGAAACAAGACATAAATTCAAAAACTAATACCCGACTACAAAACATAGGCTATGACACTCTTGCGATGAAGACGAATCGATTGATACACCGCTTATCAAAATCGGACCAAGTTTTTAGTTTGAACACATAACCCTTCCTTTGCTTCGCCGTAGTCGGGTAAAAAAAACCTATGAATCTCTATAAATGAAGACAGATCAATTGAAACATCGCTTGTCAAAATCGAACCAAGTTTTTAGTTTGAACTCACGATCCCTCCTTTGTTTCGCCGTAGTCGGGTAAATAAAATAGCCTATAGACGAATCGATTGATACCTCGCTTGTAAAAATCTGACCAATAGGACGACGCTATGGTGGAACATCCACATATCCACATACATAGTATTTATATACATACATACATAGACTGTTAAAATCATTACACTTCCCATGCTTCGCCGTAGTCGGGTAACAAGTTAATGTATCTTGTTTAAACTAACCGAATCAGCAGACCATAAAGTCTCTAACGGTATACGTAGGCAGTACCCAAGCGGTATCAGGACTGAGGAGATGGAATCCGCTGCTTATACAGAATAAAAAATTGGAGGATCGAAGGTTGAATTTGACTACTCGACAGTACTCGGTAAACAAAGGATGAGCTAATTATGTGTTGCCCCAAAGTGTCGCAATAGTTAGGGCATGAGGAAAAAATATTCCTCGTGGCCTAATCAGTTAGGCTGCCTAGTTAGGCAACGAGGAAAGGCTCTAAATTATCCTGTTGAATTGGTATTGAGACTGAATCCATGTGCAAAGTTTCATGAAAATCGAATCCAATTTATTTATTTCGACATAAGGAATTAAAAAATGTCTTATATACATAAATTTACCATTATATGTTCAATACGAATAGTAACTGTACAATTACACTATACAAAAGCTGATTTCTACACGAGCGCTCGCTTTGAGCCTTTAAGATAAATCTTTACATTATACACAAATCTACCGGTGTGAAGTTGGCAGTAAAAATGTGGCAGCCTAAAGTCCGACTAAATTAAGAAGGTATTTTTTTATAATAGTGGTTCACTCTTATTTCTTAACTAATGATTATTGTTTAATAATAATAATAATATAAAAACACTTTTGATAAATAACTTGACGCTAATTTTTATAAAAATATATCCCGAAGAACATGAACAAAATATATTCTTGAGATTTTTCAGGGAACACGCGTCTAGTTGGACCTTTTATCCCCTGAAAACTGAAAGTTTTAATTACCAGTTTTATTTTCTAATAATGTAGCTTCAAAACGAATATATAGAGAATGTCGCTAAATGACAGCTTAAAAAAAAAACTTTACTTGAATTCAGGATGAACACTGAACCATGTCTGAATTTTTTTGGCTGCTGATATATTTCGACCTGAAGCGCCCTGATATTGCTTAAAATCTGGACAAATATATCTGAAACGATATACAGGCTACCACGGAAACACAATAACAGAATGGATTTTCATCTATTTACCCCTGGAATAGTTAATAAAAATTGATGTTGGGTTTTAATTTCACTACTCGTGTTCCATGGTGTGTTTCCACCTTTGAGACCCTGAAATCAAGTATCAAGCTCATTTAAATATAACAAATGATGCACAAGCTTTAATGAAATAAGCTAAAACAGGGTGGCTAAACGCCAATCTAACCAAAAAACATCCCAAAGTACATGAACTAAAGCAAACCTAGAGATTTTTCTGGGAACAAGCGTCTAGTAAGACTTCTCATCTCCTGAAATCTGTAAGTTTTGATATATCATTTCATCTTCTTATACAGTAGCTTTAAAACATATATAACGAAAATGTGGCTAAATGACAGCTTAACCCTAAATTCTTTACTTGAATTCAAGAGAACGACTAAACTGTGTCAACTTTTTTTGGCTTAAAAATAGTAAAATCATGATCTACTTTTCACCTGTGTTTCCGGTAAATTATAAGGTGTGTTCAAGTCTAGAGAGAATAGATATCTAGATAATGTAAGCGTGCTACACTTTTGACCACAATCATCGTGGACTAAAATTCTTGGAGATGCGTACGAGAGAAACTAAAAATGAGCTAAACACAAAACAATTCGATATTGAGATGAATACATTTCTTTTCATTTACTTGCATACCAACACTTTCCGGTCGGGTAGTACGCGGAACCTCGCTTTAAGGCTTTAAATAATTCGGTAGAAGAATGCATCCTTATAGTTTAATGGGTCTCGGCAGGTGCATTATGCAACCCCATTTTCAGATAGTCTAGGATTTTGGGCTGAGTTTATTCTAAATGTGAGTAAATTCTGAGTGAATATATATATATATATAACCTTACATTTATATCTATACAAATAACTAGCTGTTGCCACGGCTTTGTCCACGTGGTTATTTCTCTGGATTTAAAGCGCCGTAACCTGCGTATTACTACTTCCTACTTTTATTCCTGCAATAAGAATAAAAGTAGGAATCTATAAAATACAAAACAACAATGAACATTTTCGTCGTCAAATAGATTTTCTTGATTGCTCGGCTTCTACTTATTGGATTGAGATACAGAGAACACCAGATTTTCAGTTAAACCCTAAGCTATCCAACAAGGAAGCCCGCATCGTAATCAGTCCAGTAGTTTTTACTTGATACGCGAACAAACAGATAGACAGATGAACTGACACCATTTATTAATGTTATATTCCTGTTCAGTAGCATACTTCATGTCCCCTATCCATACCAATATATAAAAGTGAAACGATGTCTGTTTGTTTGTTTGGTGAGCTTTCACGCGATAATGGCTGTACGGATTTTGATGAAACTTGGAATGGAGATAGCTTATACCCTGGAATAAAACAGGATACTTTTTATATCGGAATATTGTAAGTTTCCACGGGAAAAAAGTAAAAACTGGAAAAATGTTGATTACTTGCTGTAACGGTTGCCATGGAAACGAAATAACAAGTATATAAAAAAACATCAAGAGTGGTGCTATACCTACTTTTGTATGGACTTCTTCCGGCTAATGATGTGGTGTAATACGATTAACGGATTCTTTAATTTATGGTCCGTTCGAATCCAGTTCGACTAAACAGATTTTGATAAAACTTGGTACACATTTACTTTAGGTTCTGGACTATTATTTTTCTTTTTAACTGTACATAAACTTGAGGGATATTTTACGATAAAATATCGGTATTTAAACACTCATTAATATAAATTCTTTACAAAATATGATAAAAATTAAAAGCTATAAACGCAGTTTATTCTGTGGTTATAAAAAAAGACCATCACTATTAGATTTGGTTATGTTTTAGTGTGGTAGAAACGTTTTCTCCCAAAACGCAAATTTCACGGAATATGTAAGGCAAGACCTGTAGAATTTGTGTGGGTTCCCTATCTATTGAAATAAACATGATTTTTAGTTAAACATAATAATACTCAAAAAATAAGTTCAAAAGCATTTTTGACGACTGAAGGACGAACTCAATATTAATAAAAACATTATTACTTGATTGATTGAGCAGTTGATCTAGAGGGACTTTCCCTACAAAGTAATCATTCATTTTATGTAATTTAAAAGTAACCTTATAATAATTTTGACAACGACTTCTCCAATAACTTTACTGAAGTATTTTATTTTTGTTTTATGTAGACTGATAGAAAAATAATAATACTAAAGCCCATTCTTACTTTAAACGAGGTTTACTAAATTATCTGACTTTAAAAAGAAAGAGTTTCTTTAGTAAGTTCAGTCACTTTACCTTGTACCTTTTGCACACGTACTGATCACCCATCCCCGTCACCTGATAAATATCTGGGTCGCATTAGACGAATCGCCCGCCCCGCCCCACTATCGACTGGGGGATTACCGCCCAACTGAGATTAATTACGATGCTCCCACGTATAGACAGACACCTCTATTGATGTCTGTTTCTATTAGCTAGGTACCAACATAGCTAAGGGCTGGTGAATCTGAAAAAGAGGAAGAATTTGGAAAGGAACGAATTGCAGAAAGGGCACGTTGGTAATGAAATTGAAAATGGACAAGTTTCTTGTTTATCCTATTCTCAACTTAACAATTTAACCATAGTCATGATACAATAAAAACTGTGCAAATATTGCATTGTTTCGGTTTGAAGGGCAATTGTATCCAGGGAAATTATTGTTATGGTTTAAATTCCCATGTCGCGATGAGTGTAGTTCAGTGCTGCCACAGAATGTGTAGTACGTGACGCACAAGATTTTACAATCCATAGTTCTGAATGGAACTGGAATTATTATAGGTAGACGCTTGCCGTCAAGAGAACTACCTACTCATCCCGTTACTCAGTTGTACTATAAAAAAGGCAGCAATCAATCCAAGAGAAAATATGGTATTTAGTCAAGTCTGATCTCTACCAATCCCAGAAGGTTTAAAGATAGATGAAGTCTAAACCGCCAAATGAACGAGTGAATCGTAGCAAATAGTGGCTGCGTATGTATGCGTGAGTAGATAATTTGTGATGTTTTGTGGTTGATACACAATTTCATTACAAAAGATTGCATTTTTTTTGTGACAACTTGACAGAATAAACACTTGACAGACTAACAAGGTCAATACCACCACTACGCTAGTGAAATGCCCAACGTAAGCCTAGACGAGATTGAGATGGTGCTCAACAACTTAAGAATGGAAAGGCGGTATAACTTCAGCTCTTGAAAGCAAGGGGGAAACCCGTACTTCGGAGGTTCAGGGGTTATATAGCAATGTTCTTAACAGTAGGAGTACTCCAGAGGCTGTCAAGTGTACTGGCAATACATCGAACTGCTGAGGTTTCTGTATGACGCCGCAACTAAGAGTGTCCAAGTGCAAAACCAGCAGTCTATACATATCCAACTGCGCAGGGGAGTGAAAAAAGGAGATGGAGTGAGAAAATAAACTGTTCACTTATGCCCTGGAAGATATTTTTAAGACGCTGGAAGGAAAGGAATGGGCATTAATATCAATGGCAAGAATCTCACATGATTTGCCAATGATATCGTCTTAATGGCGGAGTCGCAGCAAGACTTGCAAAGTATGCTCTCCAACCTAGATGATACTTCTCATCGCGTCGGTCTCAGAATGAACATATACCAAGATCATGCTTAACGATCTTGTTGACCCGAAACCAATTGTAGTCAATGGTGGTGAAAGAACTAAGATGAAAAACAAGAAAGATGGTAAAAAAGATGTCCAACAATAGGTTCACCTTGGGCAAATATTGCAAGTAGGTAAGAACAGCTTTTAGAAGGAAGCCAACAGAAAAAACAGCTGGGTTGGGCAGCATTCGGCAAACTTCGTCAGGTTTTCTCGTCATCCATACCACAGTGCCTGAAAACAAAAGTCCTCAATCAGTGCGTCCTACCAGTCAAGACCTACGGAGCCGAAACGTGAACATTCAATGGTCGCTCAGCGAGCTATGGAATTTATTTGAAGGACAAGACTCGTAATGAAAATATCCGATGGAGAACCAAGCTCAAAGGATAAGCAAGCCAAAATGGCAGTGGGATGGTTATATTTGAACTGATAACTGTTGGAGTAGATGAGTTCTCGAGTGGAGACGTTTAGGCAAATGTAGTGTAGGACGGCCTGTGGCTGGAGGAGAGTCCACTTGCGAAAAGCGGCTGGAAGAAAGTGCATGAGTAGAGCTGAAGGCCAAGCTCATTAGGAGAGGCCTACGTTCAGAAGTGGACAGATATAAGGTGATGATGAATAAGGTCAAGATCTTGCTGTGATGTTGCGGACGATCGGCATAGCATGGTGTAAGTATGTACGTTAGGCTTGTGAGAACGGTCTAATCGGCATATCTTATGTGCTTCACCTTCGATTTGGTGGTGTAGTTTGTCTTATTTTAAACCTTCTTGGCACAATCTTTTCCTTTTTATGTCTATCTTGAATAAAAATTATAATTGGAGCGACGCACGAGCACGTTAAATTATTTCGCTCAATATGTGATCCCACTAAAACGGAACTAATTCCACGAACACATTCGGATAGGCCACGAACATGACAGTGCATGTAGAACCGCCCTCATTACTTACCCGACGTACTAACACAAACCAGTGGTTCTCAAATTATTATCTCCCAACCAGTTTTTTTATAGTAATTTTATGTTAATTATTTTATAACGATAAAATAAATAAACCTATTATTACAATTACATATTGCGCTTCGGATATCCATCCAAATATTTCGAATTTATTTTATTTTAATTATCTTTGGAGTGTTTTAATCAGTAAGTAAATTGTGTTTTTGCTCGTGGTAATAGCGTCATAAATTATATTATTCATTAAAATGGTGGATCACTTACAATTTTGGCTGAGAAACAGGAACATTAGAACAGGCGTAAAAAATAACATAACCCTTCACATGATTTAATTATAGGCTTACCTTTTTTCATATTCTCACAACGCATTATCATTTAAAATCACCTGATAGGAAATGATGCGTTGATGTATTATGACTGCCTATACCTACTATACGAGTAAGAGGAATACACAGACCATATAGGAGATACGGGGGCGGAATACATAAATCTTGGCAAAATTATGTACGTGTACCTTTTAGCTGTCAGACAGCAGTCAGCTGTCAGCTGTCAGTCTATGTACTCATCTTTATTAGTATTTTTTTTAACTTTTCATGACCATATAGCAAAGAGGTTGAATTATGCTTATTGGCGTCACAGATAAGAGAGTAATATGTCTACAACAGATAAGAAAGTTAGGTAATATTTAGGCAAGCTAAGAGTTTAGTCTACAAAACTAAATTTCGAAAAATTACGTTTAGAGTTATATTTCAATCAAGTGGCATTGACAATAGTAACGAGATGACATACGTTTTTTCTTTGTAACCAAAAATGGAACAAATATCCAAATAAAGTTTAGAACCCGTGGCTCGAACTGTGACCCAACAAACCACGCGAGAGGTGCCAGAATTCAGAAATAATTTCCGAGATTATGCCACGCTCGCGTACTATTGTTCTCAAACGAACGCCTTGTCGCAGATATAAATGAAATATTCGTATAATAGGATAAATTTTCGTTTTGGAAATTGTATGGGGAAGTATTTGCATCTATCGGTAGATGCAAATATTTATCCATAATATAATCGGTTATAAAAAGATTTTCGATTTTGCACGGTATTTTTCAAGCTTTATGTAGCTCAAGAGTCTCTTAGGATACGGATGGGTTTCAGTATTTACCCCTGTATAATTCAAGGGCTTTCTGAACAATCCTATTAGGTAGGTCTTTGTTAGTGCTCTATTTAGCTTCTTCAGTTGTTCTATTGAGCTCTTTCAAACATAATTTCCTAACCACATTTTTATGTTTCAGGTATTTTCCTACCAAATATCAAATACAAGGATATCGGTTCAAACGATATCAATTGGCGTCATTGAAATAGAAAAAATGTGACACTACGGAGAATTTCATGAATAATATTTGAGCGTGAAACCATAGCTGTCAAAATTACTAGAAACCTCGCGCTAGGGGAAATAAAATGATATACCTGTCAAACTGACAATAGGCCCAGCAGTTTCTATCTATTAAGCCAACACAGTTGATCGAATTTGGTCAGTCATATCTCGAAAACTAATTAATTGTAGAAAGCAGTGATAATGTTGTTTGTTTGTTTGTTGTATGAGGTAGTACTAGCTACTGTTGACAGAGTTTGTAAGGCCGCCCAAGGGCCTCTGGACGACTGCTATTAATCAATAACAGCCAGGAACGACAGCTTAACGTCCTTGCGAAGCACGGATTTTAATAACTACGTGTTTTGCGCTAGCACCCTAGATATTTCAATATGATAAAACAATATGATAAATGATAAATGATAATTTATTTCTATGAAAAAACATGCACTGTAGGTAAAACTAACAAAACTAATAATTTGAGACTGTTCTTTACGAGTTTAAACGCTTAGTTACATGAAACAAGCAAAACGGTCTCTTTAGAGCCGAATATTTCGTAAACGATACCGAGTAAAAATGACAAAACTTCATTATAATTTTAATATGTATTTCGTGTATCAGAAACAAAAAAAAACATGTATCAAAAATCTTGAACAGGCCAATGGACGTTACGAAACTATGCGGCATCCTTGTTTGACTATGGAACCCAAAAAAGGAGACAAAGAAACGCAACTAGGTAACGGCGATGATCAGTCCGAGAAAAAAATTAAGATTCATTATTGGGGCTGACATAGTCACTAAAGAGACTAAAGTCCCATAACAATTATTACAATAAAAAAAGGAAGAGATTTATTATCTCTAACCTGGAACGAAAAAACCATGAACATTATTATAAACTTCTGCGCCACACGGTTTTACCCTCTGACACCTGTCACTTTGACACCTGTCACTTTAACACCTGACACTTTGACACATGTCACTTTGACACCTGACTCTTTTACACCTGACACTGACATTTTCACCCGCTTGAGTGATGATGTTGATAATGTTGAAAAGTTCCCTATGTGTTTTACCTATAAGACAGAATACATTATAAGCTATATCCATTCCAACTTACATCAAAATCCGTTTAGCCGTTTGAGCATGTGGTACTAACAAACATACACACGAACTTTCACCTTTATAATATTAGTGTTAGTAATAAAAAAGTTTAGTAGTGCATGATGCACTAGTATTGAAATTCCTTAATGTAGATAGTTACGTTTGCATCAGTTTTATTGTGTAACTATTTACAATATTTATACTTTGGTTGAAACTCTATCCTCTATTTATGCTATTATTATAATGTTCTTCTTTGGAGTAAGTACACTAAAATAATATTGTATTTATAAAATAAAATACTAACGCGGGGTGTCTATTTCTATACCAAAAGCACAGAAGAAAAATATAACAAAAGTGTGTACAATGAAAATAATAAAAATAAATGAAATAAGCTACTAAACAAGAATATATCATTTTTTAAGTTGTCTGTCTGTCTGTTTGTCTGTCTGTTCGTACATCACGTAATAACTAGAGACCGATTACGATGCGGTTTTAATTGTTGGATAGGTTAGGATTTGATTAAAAAACTAGTGTACTTGGTATCTCAGTCCAATGAGTACATATAAGCCAAGCAATCAGCAAAAAAAAATTTTTGATTCCGAAAATCTAAAGGGTTTCCACAGGATAGGGGATGAAAAATATGTCAAAAAAACACGCATCATGCTAAAACTAGTTGTAGGTTTTGATGCAATTTGGCACAGTCATAGTTTATATTATGGATTCATATTTGGGATAATTTTTATCCCGAGAAACTAAAAGGTTCCTATGGGATAGGAGTTGAAAGTAATGTAAAAATATTATTTCATCAATCGATCGAAAAGTGTTGGCGAAACGGATGAAATCTTAAAAATAAATGTCTTACGATAAAACAAACATACAACAAAAAAAGCTTTTTATCTCGAATAAATAAAAGGGTTCCTGCGGGATAGGGGTTAAAAGTTAAGTAATAGTATTGTTGCACCAATCGATTATGTTGGCGACACAGATCAAATCTTAACATGAAATATCATATAAACAAAGATTGATCTAGGTAATTTTTAGGGTTCCGTATCTAAAGAGTACTAACAGAGCCATATTATTAAGCCTACAATGAGGGTTTTGATTCATTAGAAGCGCGAGAGGAAAATGTCGCCTGCATAGTCCCTAAGATATGTTTGTCATTCACCTTTTGGCGACTGCCAGTTAGGTAGTTTAATATTTAGTCAGGATATCTGAAGAAATCACAAGAAAAGAAACCCACAAAAGCTAGTCGATAATAAAACTGTTTGAACTTTTATGAAATTTCGTATATAAGTACTTTTGGTTTTGGAATGACATAACATAGGATCCTTATACGAGTATCCTAGAAAAATTACGAAGCCGGCAAAGCCGCGGACATAGCTTTTACACACTAAATATGTAAAATTCTTAGTAGGACATTCTTGACGTTCTAATCGATAATGACAGTCGCTTTAATATTTAATATCTTAAACTATTCGTGAAACTTTAAGCTCTGCGACGCTATCCAAAAATGGCATATATTTCGTGCACAAAGTCGTGGGCAAGAGCTGTATGATAAATACGGGTCTCGTTTACAAGGCAAACAACTCATCAGCCAATCCAAACAAAGAACGTTTTCTGTAGCTATTTTTATGCAGCATCGCGGGAGTCTGTATTTTGAGATAGACTTTTCGGTAGTAGAATGTAGTAATATGTGGTGCTTTGTCGGAATAGTAGATTGTATTACTAGAGAGCGAAATATTATTTTGCCGGCGAGCGAGGGCGCTAATTGAACTATAATTATGACAAGTTTCATCAAAATCCGACAGGTAGTTCCAACGTGATGCGTGTTCAAAGAGACAGACAGAAAGAAAGACAAAGATTAAAAAATACTGTTTTGTCCTCTATATCGATAATGAAGATATTCTCAATTATAATTTAAAAAATATATTTAATGTACAGATTTGGCCCAGTAATAGTTTTAATATAGTGCTAGCTGTGCCCGCGGCTTTGCCCGCGTGGTTATTTCATTGAAAAGTAGCCCATACGTGTTATTCCAGGACCAAAAACAACATATCTTTAAAATTCGCTCAGCTTTCAAATAGATTATATAAAATTGGTATTATGCGTTTAATTTGAGCGGTAACTGAGACTACCGTTACACTATACAAAAGCCGGATTCTACACGAGCACTCGCATTGAGCCTGTAACAAAAAACAACACTTTATTAAAAGATAAATTATGATTAAAAAAACAGTTGGCAGACTGGCACGACAAATAAATAAAATGATTTAATCATTTATTCATTGAATCGGTTAATAGAAGCAATCGAAAATAGATGTATACAAGTGACACTAAAAAAGTGCTCTGCTCTCGTCTGTGTTTCCGGTAAATTATGAGGTGTGTTCAAGTCTAGAGAGAATGGGTATCTACTAGTCAAGCGTGCTACACCTTCGAACACATCATTGTTTTTCATCACGTGAGATCGTGGTAAAACGATTGTCTAGTCATTTGTAAAAAAAAAAAACTAATAAACACGTACTAAAATTCTTGTAGATGCGTACGAGAGAAACTAGAAATGAGCCAAACGCAACACATTTCAATATTGAGTTGACTACACTTCTTTTCATTTACTTGATTACCTTCACTTTCCGGTCGGGTAGTACGCGGGACCACGCTTTAAGGCTTTAAATAATTCGGTATAAGAGTGCATCCTTACAGTTTAATGGGTCTCGGCAGGTGCATTATGCAACCCCATTCTCAGATAGTCTAGGATTTTGGGCTAAGCTTATTCAAAATGTGAGTAAGTTCTGAGTGAATATACATGACTTTACATATTAAGTATAACTAGCTGTTGCCGTGGCTTTACCCGCGTGGTCATTCATTTCTCTGGATTGAAAACGCCGTAAACTGCGTGTTCCTAATTTTATTCCTGCAATAGGAATAAAAGTAGGCACCTATTAAGTACAATACGAGTACAACAATCAAAATGTTTCGTCGTCAAGTAGTTTTTATCGAGGGATTCAATATACGTCACCCGAAGAAAAATAAATTAGCACCCGAGTGATATTAGCACTACTTTTCATCCCCCTCTATGAGAAAAATAAATAAAAGGCGCTTGTAGATACTTTACAGCTCATATATTTATTTACAAGCACAAATTAAAAATGAACATAACGCCTAAACCACCCCCTCCCTAACCCCTCTTCCCCCCATTATCGCTAAGAACCATCTCGTTTACGCCAGCTTTCAAACATAAAAATCCGCATCTAAATTGGTCCATTCGTTTAAAAGCTACGATTCTCACCGCACCGGCGCTTCGTGACCTAATTTGCACCGCTCTCATTGGTCAAGCCTTCATTTATTTCGTGATACGTATATACTAACTATTCGGCCTAATAATATATGTCTGGATAGCTTCCACGGGACATACTTTGGCTTCGGATCTATGGTACCGGAATTCAAATCCCAACTAAAGTTGTTTTACATTTTGCACATTATATATGAAATGTGAAGGCCTGAATATGGCCGAGATAAGGCGGAAAGAGCCGACGAGCCACGGAAATTCATTACTACCCTCTCTGAAAGTCTTGAAGAGAAAATACCTACTTTGCTCCCACTTTTCCAGGAACCAATCAGTGTTTTTCGAATAGATGGGATGAAAAATTATTTTGATTTGATACAGATTGGTTACAGAAAGCTGCGCCATCAATGTACTAAAAATGAATTTTATTAATTTACTGTGATGCTTTCTGCACTGACCTGTATCTTCTATACTTATAATAAAGCAATGTGAACGAAAGAGTCTGTACAATGAAAATAATTTAATAAAATTGTCTAGGTCTAGGCTACTGAGCATGTTTTTTTTTTTAAAACGTGTCTTTCTGTTTGTTAGTTTGTATGTTTGTCTGTATGTTTGTTCACGCAACACAGTAAAAACTACTAGACCGATTGCGATGCGGTTTTCACTGTTGGATAGCTTAGGGATTGACTTAAAAACTAGCGTACTTGCTTTCTCAACCCGATGAATATAAGCCGAGCAATCGATAAAAATATTTTTGACGGCTGAAAGAATTTTGATTCTATGTTGGTATATTGGTATTTTAGGTCCTGGAATAGCAAATAGAGTAGTAACTTTTGACGGCTGACGGAATTTTGATCAAATGTTTGGTATATTGGTATTTCAGAACTTGGAATAGTACACAGAGTACTTTTAACCTAGAAAATGACCACGCGTATGAAGCGGGTACAGCTAGTAACTAATAAGGTACATGCATGTTTCTATATCAGCCTACATAAACACACTTTCCCGGTCCTGCGCAAAGCGTATCTACTGCCTTCCTGCTACCTTGATGACGTCGTCTGACCATCGCACAAGTGGTCAGCCTCATAATCTCCGTCCTTCTGTTGGTCACTATTCCGTCAATGCCTTTGTCCGTCTGCTATCTTCTCGTCTCTCCAAATGCCCTGCCCACCCCCACCTCAGATTTGTGATCTATTTCCCTAGTCCTATGCCTGATCTCGACATTTAGGATGCGGTCCACGAGGGAAATGCCGAGCATGGCACGCTCCATCCATGTTTATGAATGTTTATGATAAAAAAACACCATCGATTAGGTATAGTGGCATGAATAGTATGTATCAGTATGTAGGTATGTCGAATGAGGAAGCATTGCATAACGACTGCTATCAATAGTTCGCATCCGATGCATCGCACAGATGCATCGTTGCATCGGTCCCGGTTACATTAAGCGGGACCGATGAAGGTTCAAAGCACGGATTCGCACCTATAATACAGGATGTCCCAAGTAATATGCTATAGATGAAAATTAAAGGTAGGGAACTCCAAGGCCTACAGGGATCTCCAATCACATGTTCCGCGATTTTAGAAATTTTCGAAGAAAATCCATTTTCCCCCGCAAAACTCCAGATTTTATCACATACTTTGTTATTTTGACTAAACTAGTAACGTGTTATTTTTGTTGACCAAGCGTGCGTGGAGCGTGAGCGAAGCGTCTCCGTTTCAGCTTGGGCAAAACTGCTCTCATACGAGTAAGTCTCGAGTTTTGTCGAGGCGGTTGTACAGTCGCATTTTTCAACCGATTCTCGTGAAATTTTGTGAGCAGGTTCGGTAATTATGTTTAATTGTAGATTTAGATTTGCGATTTATTTCAAATTGTTTGAGATATGGGGGTTGAAAACGTAATAAACATAATTAAGCCATTTCAAAAAATGTTCTGAATATTTATTCAGGTTTAAGCTATGCAAAGACAGACCGAGGCCTTCAACTCACAGAGCCACTAGTTGTATGTTAGTCCAGTAGTGACACTTTTATAAAACACCGAATTCATTTGTCATAGTAAAAACATACAAAAAATAATAATATAAAATAACTTTAAAAAATGTTCATAACAAAATATACCTTCAAAGATTGGAGGATATGAAATATAATAATGTATAGGGTTTTCTTGTTAATTTCTTAGAATTGATCCATCTGTGATTAAATAAATAAAATAAAAAGACGGGACAATTCCACACCAATTACCTAGCTCCAGACTAGGATACCCTGTACTAGATAACGGATAAACATACATAGATACAAATATTACATCCATGACTCGAAAACAAACATATCTCAAATGATTGCACCTTGCAGCAGGATTTGAACCACGACCGTTTGATTACGTGCCTAGGGTCGCCAGCCACTAGATCAACCGGTCGTCAAATTATGTTATAATGTTTTACTGTTACCATGTAAATTTTCAAAATCAGATAACTTGTACCTTTCTGCCGTTACCCGTATCCTTTAACCAAAATAAGTTACGTGCATACTATGTAAGTTTACTATCGATAGAGCCCATCCTTACAAACTTCAATAACTTAGATAGGGACGATGTGACCCCATTTCACGGTTAATTGCTTCGATGACTGACATTTTTTGTAAGGAAAAATGGTTATCTTATACAACAGTTTATGAAACGATTGCATAAAGAGAGTTATTAAACCACGAGAGTGAGTTTTAAAAACGAGCTGTAGGCGAGTTTTTAATAGTATCACTCGAGTGGGTTAATACGTAGTTATGTGCCGTTTCATACACTACTTTATATACGCTCATGCAATAGGAACTTACTATTAATGACAAAAAAAGTCCTCATATTTTCTTGATTTTGCTGGTAAAAGCTTGTTCGTCATGTTCGTTGCTGTTCCCGTGATGTCAGGTGGAGTCAAATTCTCATCACTAACACTGCTGAATTACATTTTTAATCAGGATATAACTTCGATAAACGAAAACTCATTGGTTACACATTAAATTGGTTAGATACTAATGTAAAGTAAATTATGGTGCCAATATCACGCGCCGCCATAGATAATAAATGGCAAAAACACTCGTAGTGCAGAGCCAAGCCAGTGTTTTTATGGGAAAAGTTATATTATAACATTATTTAACGTTATATATGCGTAAAGTATGTCATTATGCTACCATTTTTGAGTTCATAATCCGGATTTTATGATATGAGCGTTGATAAAGTAAGTTATATCATCTATTATTATGCGTGGTTTTACTGTTTTCTATTATTTACTTGTAGAAAATATTGCGTACAGATAGAGTTAAGTTTTAATGTCCAAGAAGACATTATACCTTTCGGAATCGGAGCAAAACTAAAATTCAGAAAATTATTTTTATTACACAGTATACCTACTAGTGACTCTGTGAGCTGTAGACCTCACGAGTCTTGTTTTGCATGCATGCATGCATCTAAATAAAAGTTCAGAACATTTTTTGAAATGACTGATATATGTTTTCTTCCCTTTTCAACCCCCATATCTCCGCCATTTTCAACCACTCACAAGCACAACTTATTTATGTTTTTACCTGTGACTTTCCGAGTAAAGAATTTCCGTTTCAGCTTGACCAAAAAAAATTTCGTACGTAATTCCGGATGTTTGGCTGTTCTCCTCTACAGGTCACATTTCTCAACGAAACTTGGTATTACAGGATTAACGATTTTTTATAATATTTTAGCAGTCAGTGATTTCTTTTTTGGGGTTACTTCCCCCAAAAAAGGACAAAAAGGGGGCTACTGAATATGTCCGCCTTATTAGATCACCACCATTTTGATGATTTTGTCTTTATTAGAAAGGTAGTAAATTACACTTAATTAAATTTGGTGAAAATCTGTTGAGAATCTTCGGCGTGATCAGCAGAAAAAAGAGATAAATAAATTGCTCATTTTAGGTTTACCAGTGGAATCAGCCTTTTACCTAATAGGTAGGGATTGATTGAGCTCCTTGGTTATTAATGTTAGTTTTACAATAAAGTAACTAATGGTGCTACTGTGCACCGCTATATTGTTTGCATAAAGTTTGAGCTCGCGAGGTCTACAGCTCAAATAGCCACTAGTTATATTGTTGAGAGTTGAATAAATGTTTCTTCTGTCTTTCTTTCTGTCCTTCTTTACATTATGAAAAATTTCGAAAAACAGGATCTTCTAAAAAATACATATAATCATTGAAACTACTCACAAAATTTCACGAGAATCGGTTGAGAAATGCAACCTGCAGAGGAGAACAGCCTGACATCCGCCGGACATACAAAAGCATTTTTCCCTCGATCAATAAAAAAAAACTTGTGGGCTACATGTGGATTATAATAGACATTCAATTCAAATGTCTTAACTCTAACATCTCTAAGCAATACAACTGCTTTATCTAACACCTCAGTTTTCATTAACGTTCACTTTACCTGAATTAAATTCTTGCTGCCATCAGACACAATCTTTAAGGGACGTACGTGGGCTATTAATTAGAAGCATCAGGGCGGAATCTCATACGATTAGTAGTGTAATGGAGCTAGAGACGGGAGACGTTGATGTATGTACACGTCTTGAGCCAGATGTGGAATGTTGAGATATAGTCTGCTTTGTGTTGAATAAAATGCAATTTTGTGAGTTTTTGTTAGTTTCTTTTGTTCTATGTTGGTTTGCACAAACAAAGACAAAGTGGAATTCATTTGAAGTTTTGAAAAGTTGGTATCAATACAAGACATAGTAAGTACAAAAACTAAAACCCGTTTACGATCAGGTAAATATAGCCTATGATACTCTTGCGATTAGTACGAATCGATTGTTACCTCGCTTGTAAAAATCGGACAAAGTTTTTAGTTTTAACACATAACCCTTCCTTTGCATCGCAGTAGTAGAATAAAAAAAAAACTTATAACACTCTATACCTGAAGACGTAGTATTATTATGTTTTGTGCCCGAAGCCGAATCGATTGATACCTCGCTTGTTAAAGTCGGACCAATAGGGACGATGTTAGTGGAACATCCACATACCCACATAGATTTATACATCCATACATAGACTGTTAACTTAATTTCCCTTCCCTTTCTTCGCTGTAGTCGGGTGAAAAGAAATAAGAATGTAGTTCTTATAATGGTAATACAAACATACCGAACCACACTACCACTCATCAATCAATACATACTATATAACAAAGTCGCTTTCCGCCGTCTGTCTGTAATGTTTTATCTTTTAAACTACGCAACGGATTTTATGGTGGTGGAAACGGCATGGTTTTTGGTTAGATGATTTTTCACAGAAGTTTTGTAAAAATAGCTTTACCCGCGGCTTTGTCTGCGTAGTCAAAATTCATGAGTTTTTTTGCGCGTATGCCTAATTCTTTTCAAAAATAAAAGTATTCTAATTGACTACTTATAGCAACAGACTATATGCCAGTGAAAGTCCTGTCAATTTCGGTCCAGCCGTATTGGAGATTTATATTACTATGGATATGGATAACACGACCTTCAGGTCTCGTATGCTCGTTGAGAGTTGAGGTCGAGTGTGCGAGAACTACATTTTTCATCACATCTATTCGAAAAACGCTGATTGGTTCATCGAAAAGGGAACAAAGTAGGTCTTTTCTGTTCAAGACTTTCAGAGAGGACAGTAATGAGTTTTGAATCTGGAACGTGAATTTTGCTAAGATATTTCCTACGTACAATGGAATTTTGATCATTGGGTCGCATGGCGCGCAGTCTGTATTTGAAAAATATATCAAGTGAATAAATAAATAAATATATTCGGGATAATACCACGCCAATTACCTAGCCCTAAACTAGGATACCCTGTACGGATAAAAATACATTGCTACGAATATTAATTAATATCCATGACTCGGAAACAAACATTTCTGCTCATCACACAAATGATTGTACTTTGCAGGATTCGAACCCGCGACCGTTTTATTTCGTTTCTAGCCACTAGACCAAGCGGTCGTCAATATGACGGCATGTTGTATGGCATAGACAACAGAGGCGAACCGTAGAGATCAGTGATGTACGGAGAGGAGGAAAAAATTAGAAGCGCGTGAATTACGATATCATCGTCAAGGAGACAATGAATATTGACAAAATACTACGCAATAAATGTGATAGAGAATCTATTACCAACTAAAACCCGGGAAAAATATTTGAAAGCTTATAACAATTTTATCGAGTGGGAAAATGAAGAAGCGAAGTCTTTTTCGAAAACCTGTACCTATTTTCAAGAATTACCCAATTAAGCAATCTTCATACGTTGGCAGCCAATACCAATAATGACATTCAAATCGAAATCTACACAAAATGTTGAATATCTGACGACTTGTCTGAAGATGGTCGGAAGGATGTATATCAAAGAAGTACAAAGTGAAAATAATTGTTTAGTTAAAAATAAGTAATTATCTAGTTTATTATAAGTTGTTTATTTTTAGTCTATTTAATATCCTTTTATATAAATAATATGAGTTGTAAAGTATTTAAAAGCGCCTTTTATTTATTTTTCTCATAGAATTATTTTTCTTCGGGCGACGATATTGGATCCCGAATATATAGCGCCCTCACCATCAAAATTTTATTCTGCTCCCTCTTCTTACAATCTACTATTACACCTTTTTTCTTCTAAATTACACCTGTGCAATGCCGGGGCGCCTGTGAACCTCTGTTTTCAGAGTTTTTCAGGCCACCCAAGGGCCTCTGCCGTAGTTTAGCGATTGCTATCTATTATTTATTCGGAAATGGTAGCTGCTTTGAACTCTCTCAAAGTTCTCAAAGTTCCTGGACCCGATACAATAACAGCTGAAATCCTGAAGATTTTGGGTGTCAGGGGTGTAGACACTTTACACGAGATCTACAACAAGGTCTGGAGTAGTGGCGGTAGTGGTTTACCGACTGGGCTGAGTCTATTATGCTTCAGCTTCACAAAAAAGGCTGGACAAAAATTTGCTATAACAACAGAACTTTAGCCCTAATTTCTCATGGCAGTAAAATACTCTTGCATATACTTAGCAATCGTATTCGTCACTTCCTTGATTGGCAAATTCTGCAAGAGCAAGCAGGGTTCGTAAAAGATAAAGGTACGCGTAAACAAATATTAAATATCAGACAACTTATTGAAAAGGTGTATGAGTTCAACACACCTGTCATCATGTGTTTTGTCGATTACAGCAAGGCCTTCGACTGTGTCTCATCAGGTGTTTTGTCGATTACAGCAAGCCCTTCGACTGTTTGGGACTGTTTGTGGGAGGTTCTCGGAGCTCTTGGTGTCCCACATCATCTAACAGCACTAGTTCAATCTTTGTACTACAGCAGTCACAGTTAGAGCACAGCACAGCAGCAGTAGTTAGAGTTGATCGCTTTAAATCACAGCTTTTTAAATTTGGCAAGGGAGTTTGATAAGGCTGTATTTTTTTCTCCCATTTTCTTCAATGCATACGGTGAATTTATCATGCGGCAGACTTGCAACGACTGGGTTGGAGGAGTAAGCATAGGTGGAGTAAAGATCATTAACCTGCGTTAAGCTGATGACACTACTCTCTCAGCCACAAATTAATCTGAAATGGTCTCCCTTTTGGACAGAATAGACAGAATTAGCAACGAGTTGGGCCTTTATTTGAATCGAGCAAAAACAATAAATATGGTGATTAACAGAGCAATGAAACTTAATCTCACTGGTACTCTAAGTCTCGTAACAGTGGACAACTTCACATACTTGGGTTCCAACATAATTAGTAGTGGATCTTGTGAAGCCGAGATTCGTAGACGCATTGAAATGGCCAAAGGTGCCAGGTCTAAGCTCCATTGAACTTAGAATAAAAGGAAAACAAAAACCAACCTTTGAAAACAAAAACCAAACTTGTGCGCCTACATGATTGATCCTATTAAAGATAGGGTCGATTGCCTACATTAATCTTTTAAATTTTTCTATATGGGGCTGAGACATGGGCCATAAAGGTATCGGATCTTAAACGCATTGATGCATATCGGACAAAATTATCTAGACACAAACAACTTAAAGTGTCAACAAGACTCTCCAGTATCTGCCACAAGAGAGTGCTTTAGTACTTTGGACACATCTATCTATATATCTACTCAGCCCACATCCACCCACTGTTGGGTATACGCTATTTGTTCCGGTCCTGTGTAAGTCTCATCCAGTCTATTCCTGCGTGCCTAACAATTTCGTCTGACCATGGGGCTGGAAAACAAAAAGCAACCTTTGAAAACATAAACCAAACTTGTACGCCGACATGATTGATCCTATTAAAGATAGGGTCGATTGCCTACATTAATCTTTTCAATTATAAACAATTTCGTCTGACCATGGGGCTGGTGGTCTACCCCGTGAACGCTGTGGCCACCACTCCGCTATTACCTTGGTCCACCTTTGATCATCCCGTCTTGCCAAATGTCCTGCCCATCTCCATATATGGTCTAGCAGGCGTATGCCTAGCATGGCGAGCTCCATTGCATTGGACACATAGCCAGGAAAAATAGAGACAATCTGCAGAAACTCATAGTCACAGGCAAAGTCTAAGGGAAAAGGTCAAGACCGATGCGTTGGTCCGATCAGCAGTTCCGTGCCACACTCGATAACTCTGTCTACAATGCTCTGCAGGTTTCTAGCAATAGGAACAGAAGGCGTACAGTAGTAAGGAAAAGATAGTGAAAGGTGGTCACGACGTTCAGTAATGAGGATTATGATGACTAAAGGAGGAGGATCTATTATTAGCAACCAGACAAAGCGTGTCCTCCGAAGCAAGGAGTGATGGTAAATAATCACAAACCAATGGTGAGGCCGAGGATTGGAGGATTGAACCCCGTGTCATTGGGTTACATAACTCACATATTATCGCTCAGCCACCACCGCATATTATATTTAATAAGTATGCAGTAAGTAAATGTGTAGTATAATAGTAAACTGTATGTTAAAATTAACTTCATTTCAGTACTTATTTTCATACAAGTGTCAACGTCAAGTGTCGAAGACGCTTGGCATTATACTGAGGCATGACCCTTTCCACACTTAGATTCATATGTTTAATTTATATTTTAATTTGCTATTTTTTTTTTGATAAGTGTGGAATAAACGTTTTTTTTTTCTTTCATAGTGAGCATTTGAACCCAATCAGAAATATAATTTTCCAATTTAATAATTGCCAATTATTGTAATGTAGATAGATAGATATATAAAGCCTTTATCCATTGGCCATGAGTATTTTTGCTAAAAAGTATAATAATAAGGGTATATAAACTAAAGTAAAATAATAAGTATTTAGTTATATTTTTCAGCAACCAGTTTGTTTGTCAGGTTGTCTTTCGACATAGGCCTCCCTTAGTTTCTTCCACACTTTTCTATCACGAGATAACCTTCTCCATCCTTTGGATAATTCATCTTCCCATCTCTTTGTTTGACGTCCTCTTTGTCTTTTCCCGTTTCTGGGGTACCATTTCATAATGTCTTCTGTCCATTTTTTTCTATTTGTCCTGATAATGTGTCCGGTCCAGTTCCATTTTTTTTATATATCGCTTACTTTTGTTCTTTCCCTTATTTTCGAAGTGGTCCACCGATCTCGTAGCTATATATTTAGCATACTTCGCTACATGAAGCGAAGTATGCTAAATACGTTGCTAAAACGTTGGCAAAAGTTTTTGGTTGTTTATATTGTAATGTAAAAATGTATTGTATGTTCATAAAATACTTAAGCATTCGTATAAAATTGTGATGATATTGACCGCCATCTATGTATTCTGAAAGGAACTTACATTTGCCTGCAAACCTGAAATTTCAACCAACTAAGGACGGACGTTTGTAAAGTTTTACTACTCTTGTACAGTGTAGGAGAGTGTTTTATTTGTGTTTCAAAAGAGTTATGATAGATGTCACGTTTTTTGAATTGTGTTGTCATCGTGTTTATATTATAAGTGGGTTATATGGTTATAATAAGCAATCTATAAAATGGTAACAAATGAAATATGATTACAAAAGACTAGAATCTATCTTAACAAAAGATGACAATTTTACGGATAATAATTATTGATTATTTCTGTTGGCAAACTACTAAAAGTCTGGATACTACGCTGAAATCTTTTGATCATAATTCTTAACATAATTAATTTGCCAATCACCAGCGAAGCAACTTTCGAATATTTATGTGAGTTGCTTGCTTATCGTAGTATGAATATGATAATTATTATACCATCGTCAAATTAAATATTCTTGAAACAAAACCTTTCAATCGGACTGAAGTTTCATTCATGAAGTTCACCTTCATCCGTTGAACGACGACCTTCCGTCGCAACGATGTCATATTGATACCAACCTAGCACATGCGCACTGAGTTCCACGCATGCGTCTCAGCTAATACCCACTGTTGTGTACACTGTGTTTTTAATGAAACAAAAACCTGTCAACCTTCAATAATAACTTTGCAATACCTTGCTATGTGCTCATAAATTAATCTACACCTCTCTAGTAGCTGCTTTTAGTTTTAGTTCAATTAGTGGCTTTGTTTCGTTGTGACTTCTTCTATTTCGACGACATCATCGTTTTAATCGGAATCATTGAGCAGCGTGGACAACTCAACAATCCCGGATGAATTAGTGTGTTAATTCGAAGGACCATTCATTGAACTGTAAAGAAGGCTCATCAACAGGTAGGATTTGTGTCGGCTTATAGTAATTGTTTGACGGTTAACGTATAGATGTACTACGGGTGGGCGTTACTCCAGACTACGTGGGAGTAGCATCTGGCTCATAGTAGACAGAATGTCAGTAAATAAATTCAGCGCACGAACCACATTTAAATAATACGTGTTAGACAGTTCTAAATGATAAGGGTTTGACCTTTGAGTGAAGAACCCACATTATTTTAAATTGTACGCCAACGTCGATGTGAATTCCCACTTATTTTAACTTATGTGACTAAATGTTACATTATAACGCCCTTTTCACATATTTATGCACAAGTTTATTAAAAAGAGTATTAATGTATTTTTTATCGTCACCATCAATTTATCATTGTTTTGAACGAGCTTTGTGTTTTCCAATTTTTTGTTAATTTGTCGTTTGAGGTAGTGCTGGCCTCTGGTGTAAGAGTTTATCTGGCCGTCCAAGGGCCTCTAACATGGCTTAACGACGGCATCTAGAACCGACAGCTTTACGTGCCTTATTTAGCGTCCATTTAACAATTAATATTTTCGCCTACTTGCAATATCTCAATTAAATAAAATCAAAAAATTAATTATTTTGCTCAAAAGAGGTTAACGTAAACAATCAATCAGGTCAAGAGTGACTAAATAGGTTTAATTGGTTAAAATATCAATGACATAAAAATTTTATTAGTAACTGGAGTAAAAAGAACGGTCGTAGGACGTTTTCGCTTGTTTTCATATTTTGTTGATAGCCCACCAGCTATCAACAAAATAATAACAAAATAAATATAGAAGAAGTCAATTTGTAGTTAACATAATTCAAGATCTTTGTGCCAGACAACAATCATAATATAAGTTCTCTTTTACGCTGCAATGCTTCCCTTTCCACACAGACTAACAAAAATATGTCAATCATGTCAATAATTTACTTTAAACTAAACAAAATGATAGATTTAAACTAGATGTGTCTTGAGAGCAAAAATACCTACCCTAAAACTAATCCAGAACATACAGTACTTACATCCAAGCATAGTAGCAGGTATACCATTTATTCTCATTTTATCATTATTCGTTACCTATTCCACGGCCATTGAGGACTAAATTCCAGACCCCCACACCTTTCGCTTTTTTAGATAAATAATATGGTTTAGAGCTAAATTGAACTAATTTAACCATCTAAAACAACTGACACTTCCAATTAGATTTCCCATATATATCAAGTAACAAAAGAAAAAAAAAGGCTGCTTTGTGCTAGTAGCAACGTCCAGTGCAATATTTACAGAAACCGGCACCTAGTTTCTGCTCGTTTCAGCAAAATCAATATAAGCTATTGGGTGCGTTCACACGGGTCGGTGGTTCTGTCCTACATTCAGGCAGGACATCTAATGAACGTTCAGTTTGGAGACGAAAACGGACAAAGCTTGCAAATGAACAGGAAATTGGTCAATCGAATGTGATGGTTATTTGCACGCATTGTACTTTAAAAAGTTGTATTTATTAGTGGTAGGTTTTTTACACGTTACCACGTTTATACAAAGGCACTTTCTTGTTTGTCCGTCTGTCGTTCCGGGTGGGGTCTTGCAATTCAAATTTCAAGCACTTCCCGATTAGCTATACGGCGGAAACTTTCAGGGTAACTCACAAATCGATAACAATGCAAACTACAAAAAAAAACTACATTTGCTGCTTGTTTCTTTATAAATATATTATTATTTATTCAAAATTTAAATATATTTATTGTAAGTAGGAAACATAAGTTATTGTATGGCACTTTTTAGTATTTTTTGTACTAACACTTTTAATAGTCAAATAACAAAAAACACCATTACCTCATGCACAAAGTAATAAAGCTATCGACCCGTCCCGGCTTCGCACGGCTAGCTAAGGGTATCTCTAAATTCTTACACAAAAAAAAATAGCTCTGTTCTAAAAATTAAGCTAAAAGTTTAATTTGGCATGTTATTGCGAAGCTTGCTTCCACAATTTTAGCTTTTATTTCGGTTTCTCATTTTCAATTAAAGCAAAAGTTTGACGTCATTAAAACTTGGACCTTGGGAATTTTCAGTATGTATTGTAAAAATTACAGAGTTTAAACTTTCGCGTAAAGCCGTAACTCAAGTTCTAACAAAGCTCGGATTTTGCTCACCGAAAAACAGTTCACGTATTTAATAAACATTTTATATAAACATTTTGTTCTGGCGACCCATCCAGGCTTCGCACGTCCTGCGCCATCTTCTCATCAAGTTTTAACACCACAAAATACCTAGTAGTATCTAGGTGCGACGAACGCGACCACGCACATTGGATTAATTATGTCAGTGGCAAGTCATTCTGAGCTTTCGCTACTTTGTTAAACCGTACCGCGACGAAGTTGAATCAAATCCATGCAATAGTTCGAAATCGTTTGTGCTTTAGATAATAGTGTTGTTCTATGGTACGAGTAAGAGCTATTAAAAAAAGAGTACTGTTTGGGACCTAGAGCAGAATGCTAAAAAATGAGATGTATTTCTACACCGTCAAGTCGATGAAGTCGAGAGCGATGGTTGCATAGTGCAATTTAGAATCCAACGATACCGGATTCAAAACCTAGGCTTTTCGGAGTTATGTGCGGTTTTCCATCGCTCCGTGCTTCGGAGGGCACGTTAAGCTGTCAGTCCCAGCTGTTATTGATTAATAGTAGTCGTTAAGCCATGTCAGAGGCCATCGGGCGGCTTGACAAAACCTGACCAGAGGCCAGCACTATCTCATACGACAAACCAACAAATAAACAAGTCGAAAGTTCACAGTAGCCTTACGCAAACACACATATTATGCCAATCGGCCGTCACATCTCAGTTAGGTCTCAGGTCTCGTTTACCGTGTGTTTGGCAGTGTAGACTCCATCTTTTTTTAAACCTTCTGAGACTTAGACATAACTTTATTTGAGGCAAAAAACAGGGAAAGTAGGTACTACTTGGTAATGTTTTTTGCTACAAGCCGGCCTCAACCCAGCTTAATGCTGGTTGAAAACCAGCGCTAGTCTTCCGTTTGGAACGGCATGTGATGTCACTCACGGAAATACACTGCACCACTGTGACACAGACACACATTTTATAAATTATGTAAAATGAAACCATAGATATATATATGTCTGTGGATGCAAAAAATAAAAAAATTATGTACGTATTCAAAATGTAAATAAAACGGCGAATACTCACGAAATAGAAGATCGGAATATATGTAAGTCCGTACAAAAATAATTACATGTAACTTTGTATTTATAACATTATTATTTTATACTAGCAACACTATTGCAACGCAAAAGTTAGAAGCGATGCGAGGTAAATGCTTGCAGACAGA
Organism: Alsophila aescularia; assembly: GCA_946251855.1. Taxonomy (NCBI): domain Eukaryota; kingdom Metazoa; phylum Arthropoda; class Insecta; order Lepidoptera; family Geometridae; genus Alsophila; species Alsophila aescularia. The sequence goes on along the minus strand of OX276378.1, from coordinate 57,481,829 downwards.
AAACTTACATCACGTGAAGTTGGAAGGCAAACTAACTGAAAACAGAGTTTATCAAAACAAAACACAGAAAAATCAATGATTATCCAGAAACTACAAGTAAGTTTGAAAATCACTGGTGTCATATTTTAGAAGTTCTTCGTTATTTTAATCTTTTGAGCATAAATCTATGAATTATTTGCAGGTTCCTTATTGTCAGTGGGATGTTATTCTAACACTTGGAAGCCGTATAACATAAACTTCCTCTGAAGGCGGCTGAACTGTACCACTCTGTCACAAGCGTCGAGCAATGGCGTGACTTAAGGGACTTGCCACTAGCCTTACAAGACAACTTATTATATAGATAAGTCAGATCTTTGCATCTTATAACACCGAACAGACGACACGCCAAGTGAAGCTTACGCCGATGCCTCATTGTCAAAAGTGTTTGTTCAAAAATGGGTCACTTGTGACCATAACGGAAAGTCAAAGGAGATATGAGCACAAACATTCTGAACTCTTTCCATTAACTTTTGTCTTTTGACCAATAGACAAGGACTAAAAGCTGTATCATAGAATTTAATTTTGACAAAAAACTATTTTTTCTTCTAATTGGATATCCTACCAATTGGATGATCTTAATTTTTCTATCGATATTCTTTATGTTCGCAGTTTATAGCAAGCCAAGCAAGTTAGGCACGAGCCTATATACGCTCGATAGGTTCACCCATGAGCATGACGTTCGCAGATGAACGGATCCTAGAAATCTGGTTACTGCCGAATACATTTTGTTTTAACTAGAATACAGTAACAGGCAGTTATTATAAGATCGTGCAGCTATTCTAACGAGATCTTCGTTGAGCTTGGCAATAGATATGTACAACTGAGTATCGTCCGCATACATATGAAACCGCCAGTTCTTAATATGGGTTACATTTCAGCAAAATAAAAAGACTGTGTGAGAGTTACAAGATATGCGTGTTTTCTTCAAAACCCGTACAGTCATTTGAAATATTTTTATTACACATTGATAGCACTTTGAACCTTTCAAGATTAGGATACTTGAATGAGAAGTTCTAATATGTGGAGGGTTTTCAAAATAAACTTGCAGATGTTTTATAAGGCATTTGATTTATCGTCAAAAGATTTATAAGTCTGGTGGTATTTAATATTTGATTATTTTTGTACAGTTTTTGTAAACGGAGCTACTGTTGTCGTGTATTAATGTTGTACTTAATGAAGCAAAAATTAACGACGATTTTGCTATGAAATTTTAACAGGCGCCTACCAATAATTAAATTTAATATTTTTTCTTAAATCTGAAAGTATTTGTTTTTTATTATTATATAGTTATTGTAAAATGAACTACTTTTTTCACGTATTCATAGTGATGTATGGAAATGATGAAGCATTATTTTAGATTATGCCATATGGGTATTTCTTACAGCATTTGCCAGAAAGTCGTCCATTTGACCATTTATACATTGACTAAAAAGGGAGCTGACCAAAGACCATTATAGTGATGTACACTAAAATAGTCAGCTCCCTTTTGTCACAATATCATAAAGTATAATATATGTTGGTTGAAAATGTCCAGTTCGCATACCAGTGAAAGAAATGTTGTTAATCGGAAGAAACATTCCGATTATTACCACCAACGAACCAACTCTCTAATGTTCTCTATACCTACTTTTTATTTTGTGCCTATATCTCTTTAGAATAACGGCATAGAAGTGTAGTATGAAGCGTAGTTTTATTTATTGAAACCATAACTGTTCCACATAATTTAGTTAAACATTTTTGTTATGCTCATTTACACATCCGTGCATTTGCATATATTTTTTATGGCATATAATTAATCTAAGAGCGAGATTTGGAGAGAACTAGGTATGCTCGAGTTTCTCTGAATGGTTGGAACTAAAACGAGGGATGCGACAAACAACCAAAGTCACCGACATAGCTCAAAGGATGAGAAACCTGAAGTGGCGATGGGTTGGTCACAATAATTTGTCGACTGACAACGTAGTAGTGAACGAATAGCTACAGGCTGATGATGATGATTACTTCTCAACCACAATAAAATAAGTAAATTTTTGTATCCAGTATGTTACAAGTAGGTTTTTTTAGGCTAAGAGCAGTCTGCAAAGGCTTGAACTAAGTAAAATAGTTTCATAAATCGCCACTTCATTTAAAATGGACGTCAACATTTTAACATGTTATTCTAAGTTTAATTACATTAAGGTGGAAACCATAATATTATTAACATAATTGTTTGACAGTTATTCTATGGCTAACTAGTATGATAGAGTGACTACGTTTGTAAGTTAATCCTTATTCCAACTTGAAAGGTCCTGTCAGAGTGTTGTGTCTAGCTAAAACTATTCGTCTTCAGATTTACTGAGGCTAACATCTAACAAGGACGAAGATGGGATTAGAAAACGGAGGATTACATTTTTAGTAAGAGGTACCTTCGATCAAAGGGAGGTCCTACAATTTTTGTCAACCTGTTTGGCACTTACTTCCAAATAAACAGCGAGGTTCTCTCTTGTTGCTTTGATGTGTTCATATATTAAACATATGTTTTTCATATTATGAAACATATTATTTTGATGGCTTGTGAATAAGGACACCCAAATTATTCATCTCAAATTTAGATCATTAACCTCCACGTCCCAGTAAGCACGACCCCACATTCCGCCCCTAAAATGTAATGTTATTTTGTTAGGATTTCAATGTTTTTTTCATTTGGAGTGTGTTTGTAATGGTTTGTATTTTTAAAACGTTCTGATTGTGCTTGTTTTGTAACAATATATATACAATTAATTTTGTATTTCAACACACAAATTTTAGAAATAATAAGTAGTTAGTATCAAAATACAACGTTTTGAAAATCAAGTTCGTTGTTGGTGTGGAGCTTTGAGGAGACAATAAAGCTACTTCTGCGGTGCTTATATTCGTCATTGAAATATTTATATTTTATATATTTTTTATATTTTTTTCCCATAGATAAAAAACAAACCATAGTCAAATAAAACCTTAATCCAAAAATAAATCCAATATAAATGATTTCTACAATAAATAATATGTTATTATATGTACCTAAACGACAAACATTAACATGCCTACTTTATGCCATAATAGTAGAAGTAAACGGTTTTAGATATTAACACAATGTCAAAACAGTTCGTACTTCTAACAGTGGAGCTTCGGAAGCGTCTCGTCGTCACGCGCCAACTCCATCAAACTCCATTTCCGATCTCTCCGAATATCTCCGCAGTCCTCATCGGTACTCCAGAGGGAACGGTCGTGTACCAAGTACATGGTTTACGGGTTGTAATTAAAGTTTGAAATTTTCAAAGTTAATCCAAAATGGATATAACTATAACGAGGCATTATAGTTTGGATGAAGTGAGTAATTTTGAATTATATATTTTGATATGATAAAATTGCTATTAATTTAAATTGATACACTAATTGTTTATTCAATTTTGTTGTTAGTCATTTTGCCATTAATTTTTATTAATTTTAGTTACAGAAATTGGTAATATTACAGTCATAGATTTCGAATTTAATCAAAACACTATCAAATTAACTTTTACTATCCATTACTAATACTACTTATATAGAAATGTTGAGTTAACAAAAAAAAAAAGTACAAACAAACAAAAAAAAATAGAAATGTTGGTTATAGAAATGTTGTGTTGAACTATAATGACAATTTTTATAGGCTAACCGAAAATAAAATCAACTGATTTGGGCCGAACTTTGACGAGTTTATTTTGTTGACTTATTAATTATTTATCATATTATGTGGCACATTAGCTCCAACTTTAAATTCAAGTTGTTAGGATCTTTTCTTTATTTATCACATTTTATGTTTATATTGCTATGAGAATCAATAGTAGTATATTAGTCAAGCTTAGTGATTTTCCTGTTCACTGAAGATATTTTTCCTAAAAACCGAATTAAGCTAAAGGCAAGTTCGACAGATAAACATTAGGTACCTAGAAATCTTACTCCTACGATTGACTTTTTTCAGCTCCGTTAAAGAGTTATTTCCAAACCTGTGGTTTAGATCAAAGCAAACGGAGTCGGCGTGCCATGTACGTTTCACGTACTACAAATATTTAACTCCTTTCAAAAGGAAAAGGCCAGAGGACCATTTCGGTTTCACGGTATGAAAGACTTGCCTATCTGATTTCAATTAATTTGGAGTACCTAACTAACCGACAGCGGTATGTCTCCTCGTTTACAGTTGACCAAATTCGCAATGATGTAATACATGTCAAACAATTTTCATTTAGGATATAGCAGTGATTGAATTTTAAATATTATTTTTATTCAACTTTAAAAAGGAGGAGGTTCTTAATTCGACTTTATTTTTTGTGTCTGATCCGATGTGAACGGTTTTTTTAAATTGTTTTTGCCATCCTGTGTCTTCCAATTTAATGAACTTAAATTTATTTATTACTAGTTTTCCCGGCCACGACTTCGTCCACGCGGACTACTGTTTACCGCGAAAAAAACATCCTATGTTCTTCTAGGATATTAAAAACCAATGCAATAGTAGGTATAGCACCAATACTTTTGAAGTTTTTTGACAGACTTGTTATTTCCTTTCCATGGCAACCGTTAGGTACTTACCTACAGCGATTAATCAACATTTTCCAGTTTTCCCGTGAAAAATTTCAATTATGCGAGATAAAAAGTATCCCATGTTTTATTCTAGGGTACAAGCTATCACCATTCCAAATTTCATCAAAATCTGTCCAGCCGTTATTGCATGAAATAGGTGTATAGGTATGGACTAGTTGTACCCTCACACGATGGACCGACGACATTGCCATCGCAGGAAGTCGATGGATGGAGGTGGCACAAGATCGCTCGTCATGGCGGTCTTTGGGGGAAGTCTATGTTCAGAAATGGACTTCTAAAGGCTGACATGATGATGATAAAGTTTGGATACCGCTTGTTCTGTTGGTAAAGGCTTACTTTTCGATTTTCCCTTACGAGAGAGATCAATTCATGGACTTAATGGATCACCGCAGTCCTGATGCGCTCTATATTTCGTACCTACTCTGCTATTCTAATCAAAATCGTTGAGAGGTGTTTCCGAAAAAGCATTAGTATAGTACAACTTCAGATAAATTTCATCATAAATGTGGATTTGTATCTACAAGGATTGCTCGTTGAGTACCTACCTATAGGTATAATTTGAAACGAAGAATTGCGTAAACAGAATTGTATGAGATTTCCATAATTATTTTATTATCGTGATAAGATGTGAATGGATTTGTTAGCGGTGGCGGTTCCTGTACCTAAAATACCAAAATAACAAATAAGCTCAAAGTTCATTCAGCCGTTATTTTCTTTGATGATTTCTCTGCTTTTTCTCATTAGATTGAGATACAAATTATACCAGATTTTAAGTCAAACCCTTAGCTATCTAACACTGAAATCTAACCTAGACCCGCATTTCAATCGGTCTAGGAGTTATACGTGTTGCGCGAACAAATTTCATTTTTTTTTACGCTTTTTATGTTTTTTTTATGTATGTTTGTTTGTACTTTTCTTAGGCACGTCCTACAGCCTAAACCACTTGACGGATTTTGATATATGAGGTATCATTGGATTCGTCTTGATCACGAGAGTGCTGTAGGATATATGAAATGTCAAGAAAACTAATATGGCGGCTTACAACTGCAATATTGTATTTCCGACGGAACAAAAATAGACCAATACCTATCGAGTGAGGTATCAAAATACAGGTATTTAAAAGACCATTGAAAAAATATATAATTCTTATAACTAAACAATAGTATATTACTTCTTACAAATTTTCAATTTTATATTATTCAAGTTAATGTAAATACTATAGTCTAATGTTGCAATTACAACTATTAAAGTAAAGTAATATTTGTACAAAAAAATACATTTAATTTATATTGATACTAGCTGCTGCCCGCGGTTTCACACGCGTCCCTCAGGGACCTTATATTTTTCCGGAAAAAAATAGCGTTTGTGTTAATCGAGAGTATAAGCTACCCCCGTACCAAATTTCATCCAAATCCGTTCAGCTGTTTACGCGTGAAGAAGTAACACACACACAAACACCCTTGAATACATACAAACCTTTATAATATTAGTGTGATTATTGCGGTTTTATCGCTCTGAGCGATAAAACCGCCCCTTGTGACACTCATACTTATACTGTTATATTTTTGCGGACGGTCAGCTCTTATTTAATAATTTTGTTCGCACTAAGGTTTTTTGTAATAATTTTATTTGTTAATTATCTTCTTTGTACAGACTTTTTCTTACTTGCTGCATTATTATAAGTATAGATAAAAGCATAGATACAACACATATTTTCAATTTAAAATTTAATGTATAAACAAACAAAATAACTAAATAAAATAGAGAAAAACTTAAAGAGAGAGTAGAGTTAAAGTTTAAAAAGTTTTTAGCTGAAAATTTTCAACTAAACCGTGTACGTAATACGTGTAATATGATTTAACCAGGACTTTTTCTTCACGTAGCGTAGGCTATTGGCTGATGAATCAATCTTTCTTTATTATCAAAACTGATCTACATGTAGTGTATCAGAAGCTGTGCGTATCAACATAAACGTATAGTTACATTCCACACTCGTATTCAAGAGTAATGGAAAAGCTCGAGTTCTTCCACCGCCATTATGGGAGCGGTAGAAGTGTAATGGGTCGTAAAAAAACATTTCTTTCTATATCACTTCAGTTTCAGCAATAAACCAGTGGTAATAAGTCGTAATAATTTCAGGACCAATAAAGTCAGGCAGACGAAGATAAATATTTCAATTCAGTTTGATAAAATATGTTGGCTGATCTGTACTTTACCGCAATTTCGTTTGATAAATGTTTGCTGCAAGAACAATCAAGATGCATTTCTTGTGAGTAGAATCAAGTTAAAGCCGAAATTTGTAAATGTGAAAACTGAATACTATATTATAGTATTTTAAATTAAAAATTAATTGCCAAATTTGAACACATGCCCTTGTAAGCATATACTTCTACACGTACGTAGGTTATTTTTTGCAAGGTACTTGAGTTTAATTACATCGTATACAAGCTTTCTAAGTAAAAAAATAGCAAGATTCATAATCTGTATTACGTATCCATATCATGAGCTTCTTGAACAGAGATACCAACGAGCGGTCTTGTAGCGGTCTATCAGTAGCGTAAGGTTTCTTCAAACTACTTCGATGAAAATCGCAATGTATCATCACATCTAGAGAAGCATGAATAATATGTTACACATATTATGATGCTACCTCATTTCTGGTGATGTCATGTGCGTAACGGTTGCCCTCTCACGTTTCTCGTTATTCGTAACTCGAGCATGATTTATGGTTTTGCAGGCAAATATGTTATTCAAGAGTTCAAGTTATATATGTCTGGCGCCATTATTTACATTTCTCTCTAATGTGCTTGATCTTATAGAACAATTTAATATAACTCCCAATAAAATATAGTTCCAAAAAAAGCGACTTCATATTAAAAATGATATTTTGTAAACAACTACTAAAAAGAATAAAATAATTATAATTGAGTCAGAACAGTATCACTTTTTCGAAATAACCAACGTAATAATAATGCAAAAATACAACATAAGATATGAAAGAGTTTTTTGAAGGCGGTGCCAACCCGAGCCATAATTATTAATATGGTTGAGCTTATTCAAAAAGATAATGTTTTAAACGGCTTGACGTGCTATATAAAATAATAAGCTTTTAAAGTAATTATCTACAAAAACTTTATCATTTACTAGATTGCTGTATTTGTGTCAATCGATTTATGAACATGTGGAAGTCAAAATCTGCTCGTGTGTCTCTTGTTTTGTCTTTTTTGCATTTCGTGTTCTGTATGAGGGTGCGTCATAGACAACTGCATATTACTTCGTAGGTAGATAGGTATGTATTAATTTTGTAAAGATATTACATATAAATGATGCCTGGGCTTGGCACCGCCTTCAAACAACTCTTTCTTATATTATGTTGTATTTTTGCATTATTATTACGTTGGTAATTTCGAAAAAGTGATACTGTTCTGGCTCAATTATAATTATTTTATTCTTTTTAGTGGTTGTTTACAAATTAACATTTTTAATACGAAATCGTTTTATTTTTTTATTTTGAGTGGCCTAAGCAAACATCGGACAAAATATATGCCAAAAAAAAATAGTAGACACTCACTCACTTTAGACTCAAAGCGTTAGTAAATTAACCGTCTCCTTTTGGTAAGTCGCTTAAAAACAATTCACAGATTTGTTTATTCGTACTGAAATTTAAATAATAATATCAAAATATCAATTTTAACTAGAGGTCAATTAAAACTAGCACATGCAGTGGGTATAAATAGTAATTATATACTTTACCTATGCCAGCAGTAATTTTTATTTCGATAATTAACGTAAAATTCTTGCGAGGCAGTTTTTTCTTCATGAATAGTTCAAAATAATAAGTTAAATATAATTCATTTTATAAAAGTGTTGCATTAGCCATCTCATGGTGTAACTTAAAATCGGCTATCACAATAAAATACGTATACAACATTTCGTGTATGTGATGTTAACTGTTGAAGAGTTCCTTTGTCTGGAGCTAATCCTGAATGACGATCCAGGTCAAGCTTACCATAAAGATGCATTTTCATCAGAACATGTAAAAATTTAACTCCGTAGGATAAGAGGAAGTGGTTCTATATCAGCTTGCAAGATTTGACCCCAACAAACATAGATATACATACACACATACAAACATTGCAAGTAAATAAAAGCTATTAAAAATAATGCCGGTTTGAATAAAGTTCTGAGTGTAGTTACTGTTTTGTTAAGATTTTGGCGATTTATCTTAAATTTTAACTTTAATAACTTCTTTGAGTAATTTAAACCGACGCGGTGATACATGAAGGTACAACAGTAAACTTAAAGTTCGATAGAACATTACCCCGGTCACACACATTCGCACGAATACGCGAACCCACAAGTGTGGGACGACATTTGCAAATGGTTATGCAAAGTTTTCGATGCATTCGCGGTTTTCCAAGCTGTGTCGGTTTTTTGACGCACATCAAAGCGCGCGAACCTCGAACCTTCACGTAGTCACCCACACATTCGTGCGACCAGTTGTGCACTTGATTGCGAAGGTGACGGACGTTTCGCCGGTCTAAAGCGGTCTGCTCCTTGCAGTATAATATAAAATAGGTAAAACATTCCAACCTCAATAATAAAATCTTCGCTATCCACGATTCACAAAATCAAATAAAAGACTGAGACATTCGTTAAAAAGTATGAGGAAGCCATATTGGTTCGCACATTGAGTTCGCGAACCCATTTGCATATCTGCTATGTCTGCGAATGAAAGTCTGACGGCCCTCACATGCGTGCAAACATTTGTACAATGTACGAATATTTGTACGCATGTGAGTGACCGGCATTAGACTGATTTTACATACTTACTCGTATTATTTATTTTTTCAACAGAAAAACAAAACCGAAACAAATTATATCATACTTATGTTCTTAATACGTTCTATTTCTAAACAGACGACAGCCATCCCACTGTAACTAACAAACCCATTACGAATAACCCTGACTTCAGCCAAATCCGAGAAGTAGGTACTCAGCTTAACTTCTTACTGAACCTAATACAGCCTTTTGATCTCTCTTTGGAGATTTTCTCTGTAAGTATACGTTAATTACCGATATCCGAGAGGAATGGGCACTTTTTTCATTAAAGGAGCCTTGATCTGTATCTGGGAGCCTTTTGTGCGAAGAATTTAATTTTGTAGGGACGCAAAGACATACTTTGAGAATTTACTTTGATGATTCGATAAAAGAAAGCTAATTTAAGGCTATTATAAGCTATTAGAAAGCTATTTTAAACAATAAGCTCAGCGGTACCTATAAGGACACTATGTTATTAGGGTCTGTGAATTATTGACATCTTTATAATTTCACTGGAAACTATAAAATTTACGCACATAGAAATAACCCAACTGAGAATGGTAATGCTAACCAATTTTAAATCGTTATAGTTTATACCAAATGGTCACACAAAATGAAAAGTTATAAGTAAAACCTAGAGATGATTTTCAAATACCTATTCAATGATACCTCACTTAACATAGTTCGTCGTATTTTTTCCTCGTTATGCCATCTGCTTGTAGCCATATAATGTCATATCTTTAGTGACACTGCCAAGAGTAAGACGTAATTGACGTATCATCAAAATTAGCCAATGCGTTTGGTCTACATAGTGCCACAAAGGAACAAACATACATACATAGGCTGATAAAGACAATACAACAGAATACCTACCGCTTAGTCGGATAGTAAAAGTAGTAAGTGATAGTTAGTGAACTTACGTACGTAGATTGTAAGGACACTGAATCAACTGTTTTGAAATGGATAAATTGATCCACGATAGCTTTGCATGGATTGAATAGTATCGGACCAGTGAGTTGAATGCTGACATAAGTCTGATACAGGCTTACTTGTTCCATTGCTGGATTTAATGAAAGAAAGGCCTCTCTTTTACCATGACATTTGCCTTGGTTATGTGCCAATAGGATTTAGGCTCGACTCGCGATCATAACAATATCGTCGTCCGCGAAAATATTCCGGTTTGGCATATTTTCAGTCCATGCGGAACATATAAGCTGAAGTGATTTTGCAAAATCAATTGTAATATCTGTAAGTTAACAATATACACGGCAATATATCTATCTATCTATTCTATACTTATACCGATTGCGATGCGGACTTTATGTCTCAATCCGATGAGTAGAAGCCGAGCAAGCGATTAAATTATTTTTGACAGTTGAAGGAATGTTGGTATATTGGTATTTTAGGTCCTGGAATATCACAAAGAGTACTTTTAACCTACAGAAATGACCACGCGTGCGAAGCCGCGGGCATCAGCTCGTATATATATATATATAAAAGTGAAAACTTGTTTGCTTGTTTGGCGAGCTTTCACACCAAAACGGCTGATCCGATTTTGATTAAACTTTGTAAAGAGGTACAATATAGAGTACAATATAGATACCAACATAGAATACTTTTTATCCCGAAATATGGTAAGTTACCACGGGAAAACTGGAAAATGTCGATTACTCGCCAACGGAATGACGTTGCCGAAGAAAATAAATAATAACAAGTCTGTCAAAAATCTACAAGAGCGTTGGTGCTATACTTTTACATTAGTTTGTAATATCCTAGATGCACATAGGATGCTTTTTTCGCGATAACCTGTAGTCCGTGCGGATGCAGTCGAAAGCTAGTGGCTTTTAAACTCAAAATGAAATCTTAGAATGTTAAAGTATGTAGACTCAGTATATTGAACTAACTTTTTTATTTTTTGGAAATTTCCTTAATATGTTTGTTATGTATTCAGGGCTGAATCTGGCACACAACTTGATTCAGAAATTTGCCCATTAAAATAGCACCAATAAAATCTAACGGGATGTCTTCTTTTGTAAAATGTATCTCTGTACGCGTCTCAAGGACGTGACAAAATTAACCACTCCACCCTATATCGCTTCAAAATCATACTCAAAAACATCCAAGCCCTTACCGAAACATAAATTGTCGCACACAAACATGGGACCCGCAATTTACCGCAAATCGCGTCTCGTTGATTGATTTTCGATGTTATTTCAAGCGAAGTTTTATTACATTTCCAATATCTAATAACGGTTCGATGAACGACAACTCTTATTTCAATCAACCTCAGCAAAATATTGCGGAGTAACTTATTCAAAAGTAGGCAGAAAGCAATCGGCTGTTTTAAGTGTGATGCTTCATAGAGATAAGTTTATAACTGGAAAGATGGACGTAAAGTGCAGTAACTTCGTAAGTCAGGCTTATAATAACATTTCGCTCGTAATTTTCACATTTTAAACACCCATGAATAATTTAGAATAGTTTCCTATTAAGTTCAGTAGCAACTTAATAACTATGATATTCAGCGAATTCACTATATATACTATCTTCAAACTATTGTATATATACTGTCTTCAAACGGCGGAACTATATTGTTTTTCTTGTTTGACGGTAGTTTCTGCAACTTTCATATAATTGAGGTTATTAAAACAGTAGGGTGGGTTTATCACACAAAGCGTAGCCAAGTGTGATAATAGTATCACACGTGTTACTTTTAATACCTTATTATAAGAGTATGCAGTTGCATACACTACTTCATCTTAACTCATGCAAAATCAATCTATCTATATACTTATAATAAAGCAATAGGAACAAAAAGTCTGTACAAAGAAGATAATTAAAAAATATGGTCTAGGGTACATAAAATAAGCTACTGAACACGAATACATTTTGAAAAATGTTTGTCTATTTGTCTGTCTGTATGTTTGTTCGCGCATCACGTAAAAACTACTGAATCGATTGCGATGCGGTTATCATTGTTAGATAGCTTATGTTTTGACTTAAAAACTGGGGTACTTTATATCTCAATCCGATGAGTAGAAGCCGAACAATCGATAAAAACATTTTTGACGGCTGAAGGAATTTTGATCAAATGTTGGTATATTGGTATTTTAAGTAATGGAATAGCACAACCAGTACTTGTAACCTACAGAAATGACCACGCGTGCGAAGCCGAAAGCATCAAATAGTTTTTTAATAAAACAATAGATTAACAAAGGTAACCATTTATTTATATAAAATATTTATTAAAACTTTGAGTATTTCACCCATAACTAAGAAGCCCTAAATTTGTCTTTTAGGTACTGAACAAACTTTTAGGTCTTTTTCCCTTTTCCACTCCAAAGATTCCTTGTAGTTTTTGTCGTGTTTCCCTTTACTTATTTGGGAGTAGATCATGGGTCATTTTTGTTGCCACGTACGGGTGGTAGCGTCAAATCTTTATCTGTATCGCTAATTTATAAACCCAAATCTTTCATAAGTTATATAAACACATAAATTACACTTCAATAAATATGTCTAGAGGTGCCAAATCTATGTCCATCCATTCTACACGCGCCGCCATAGATACTTCCACACAGAATTAAAACTACCCTAGTCGTCTTCAAACTGTACTATTATGGAAAAAAATTAGCCAAAAACCTCGTTGGTCGGGGCCATAAATGTTCAATAATGTTAAAATAATAATTTAATGCATTGTTTAGTTAAAAAAGTTAAAAAGTTATTTTTATTGGGTTATTATATTTTATCTACACTCATAACGTATATATATAATAACTTAATAAAAAAAAACTTCATTCCGTATTAATATACATCCACACTATATTTGTCCACAGTGTAAAAACATGACATAATGACAAAGTAAGTTAAGTATATAAAAAAAATATATAAGAATCGTATCGTAATCGTAATTTCTGTCCATGCAAAGGTTGTCTGGAAGAGATCGCTTTTAGCGATAAGACCACCCAACGTGCCTATTTTTTTTTAAAATAAATCTTGTATTTTTGTTTCTTAACTGTGGTGTAATAAAGTATTTATTATTATAAATAGGAACTCAATTATATCATGACATTGTGTGCATCTGCATAGCACGAATCATGAAAGAACAAAAATTACTATAATATAAACTAAACATAACTTAATATGCGCTTTAAGAGTTATGGTAGCCTAACGGTTCAATAGTGCAACTTAGAATCCACCGATACCGAGTTCGGTTCTAGGCTCCGCACCAATTACTTTTCTAAGTTATGTGCAGCTATTCACCGCTCCGTTCTTCGGAGGGCACGTTAAGCTGTCTGTCTGGCTGCAATTGATTAATAGCAGTTTAAGCCATGTCAGATGCCATCGGGTGGCCTGGCAAACTCTGACACCAGAAGCCAGCACTACCTCACACTACAAACAAACAAATATGCGCTTTGCTAAGTACCCTTCAAGAAATGACCACTACCTCCGAAATATTTATTCGATAAACTTAATCAATTGATTTATTGTGTCCCCAGTCGTCAATGCGAAGCGGGGCGCTAGCGGCGATGGAGGCGGAGCCCGACCTCAGCACCTTCGAGAACAAATCGGGCTTGGCCGAGGACATGAAGTTCTTGGCCTCCATGCCCGAACTGTGTGACGTCACCTTCCTCGTTGGGGACACCAGGGAGCCAGTCTGCGCTGTTAAAGCGGTTCTGGCTGCCAGGAGCAGGTTAAAGATATTTCCCTTTTTAATTGTCAAATCTTTGACTATAGCTTTCCGCGTCCAAGCCCCAGTTGTGTGAACCTAGGAGACACGAGAATGCCAGCGTGCAACGTCGAGACCATTTCTATGATTTTAATCAAAAGAAATAGAGGTATAAACGGGAGTTACTCAGGTATATTAGTTGAATAACTATAACTACTGCATCCGGTGGTCTTTCGAGACCACCGGATTTGTGTGCGCGACAAGACACGTTTTCCGCATTCACTTTGAAAAAGACCAACGGATGTGGTTGAAACTATAGCTGGAATAATTCAACTAATTTACGTTATTAACTCCTGGTGTTGCCTTTACAATGTATAAAAACCACGTTAGTTCTCATAATAATATGTATAAAATAACAATACCACAAAAAATAATAATCTCTCAATACCGATTTTATAATTGCTCATTACTATGTAATACCTCTTTCTTTTCCTCATTGGAACTCAACAAAATGGCAGACTAATGATAAGCTTATATGATAAATCTAATAATAAGCCTAAATATTAATGAAATAGATTTTCCAGAGAGAAATTATAAAGCTATAACGTCGTCTTCGTAGATAAAAAATTAATACTGTCATGTACTTTCACAATGAAAACAATTTCATAAAAGCTGGACAGCGATCGCGAGAAATATTCGACATAGTTGACATCCATATTACAGGCGGAAAGTTATGAGTTCCTTTGTAACAACAAGACCCATGTCACTATGGACATTATCTGTCCAGCTATGACAAATTATATGATTGTTGCTCTTTTGAACAGTATTAACTACGTTTCCAATATTGGATACATGTGAACAGTAATTAGCATAGAGCAGTTATTTTTCAGTAGTCGTTGTGTGAATGCAATATTGTATTACTGAGTTCCCAACTCAGTTTTAAATTGAGACTCATGTTTCTAATGAAAATCTCTCATCTCTATGACTGAGGTTGTATGGAGAGAAACACGCTGTCTCCAAAGCTGCCAATTTCCATAATATTTTGAATGACAAAGCCGAGGTTTTTAACTTAGTAGGTACTTTACGTATAAACTGAGCATTTGATATGTAAATAACAGCTCTTGAATTATTATATACCGAGTATATAAGAATTAAAGTGCTGCTCTTAACCATTAACCAGGTGACAATGGTTTTATAGAATAATGCTTATGAAATTCAGGATTTTGTTTATATACAATATAGAGGCATTTTTGTTTAAATATATCTGGTTAAGGAAAGAGCGAACATATATGTTACTTGTTAGGTGCTTCAATCTGAAGAAAATGTTTAATTTTGTATTGACAGAGTGTTTCAAAAGTTGCTCTACCAAGCTCCTAGTCCTCAAAGAAAGAAGGAACCAGCACCGCGAGAGAACAAGCTCAGGTTATTCCTCAAAAGATCTTCGGAACCGCTCCTCAATCTACAGAATGCTGCGCAACAGGTAAAGTAACCACCAAATGTTTTATCTGTTGTATTGAGATTGCAAGGAATGTTAGATGTTCAATCATGTGTTTGAGACCCCCAAATAATCCTGGATCGTGTCAGAGGAGATAACTTTTAAAGAAAAACCTAATTTTACCTTTAGTAATTCAAAAAGAATTAAAAGAACTTACCAAAAGAAGTAATTTTCATAATGTTAGCTAATTCACATATAAAAAGTTAAAAAAAAAATGGATTCTTCCTGATAAACTGTTTAATAAGACATGTAGCTGTAATACATTGTATTTAAAGCTACGCAAATGCATGCTGGTAGACTTTTTAAAGGTTTTTCTATTTCCTTTTGAACCGGTTTCATTAACAGTCTTGCGTCATCGTCGAATTAATATCTGGGTTTTCCAATATCCTTGGGAAATTCCACTGCCTTTATTGGACCATCTTTCTTTATAAAGAGTTGTTTTACTTTGCAAGATCATCTTCGCGGATCTACTTTGAATTCCTTTGATATAATTTTTATTTAACCTCAGAGCAAATTAAAGTTTCACTCAATAACACAAATAATTCTTACTTTTATTCATTTTTATAGCTAGAGTGATATAGGTATTGTTATATTCAAACCTGAAGCAAAGTATGAAAAGTGTGTTGTTTTAACTATTTTTGTCTGCACAGTGTGTGAATTATGCAGATTAAGGTTGTTATGGTTACTACGAAATATCAAATCCCTATTTTAAACGACTTGTATGTACTAGATTGTCAAGAATAGCAATTTACTGCTTTGATTCATATTGAAGAACTAATTAGTGAACATTATATTGAACGACTAATTATTTAATCTAATATGATGAAAACAACCAAGGAATTGTATTATTTTCGTTAGCACAAACTTTATCCATGAAATTAATTATATCCTAAAATGTAAATCAGGAACATTTATTATTATTAGTATGCTTTATTAAATTAATGAAATACTTTTGTATTGGAGACCTAAATACTAAAACATTTTCTAACAGTCATCCACATAAGAAAAAAGGTACACACAAACACTAGGGAGATCACTTTTCTATGTACGAGTACTAAATTCCAACTCCAGCATATTTCAGAATTTCGCTTTAAACTCATTTAAAACTGCATCTCCTAAACAATTGGAACGCTTTGAGTTGTGAAAGAGGAAATTTGTATTTCTGCACGAATGAAATACAAAGAACGGAATCCAAAGGATGTTTGTGCCTTTAGTTTGTTAAAGTAAATTGTTTTTACTGTGTTCAATGCAGAGATCGACTTTCGCGCAGCAATTGGCACCAATACAAGAGGTAAAAACAAAATTTTAGGGAGAAATCACTACGTCGGTATTTCGTTGTTCACATTGTACAATTTCATTTTCAATTTTACTATGTAGATGAGGTTGGCAAATTTTTGAACTTGTATAAATTTGTTGTAACGTAGGCAATTCGATTGATTCAGTGTTGCATGCATATTTTGTTAATTCATAATTATATAACAGGTTTATTAATTAAGAAAAGGTAAGTATTACGTATAAGAATGTTGTTTTAAGATAGCAGTTACGTAGTAGATAATAATTGTAAATATGCCTTCACCTCCGTTGCATGCCTTATTCGTATACCGTATACATTATGTATTTTGATCCCACGTTTTATATTTTAATATAAGTTAATCATGTTGTGTTTTGTCGAAGTTCGCTTAGATATTAATATTAAATTGTCGAAGACTTGAGGGCCGTCGTTGTGAAATTTATTTTCCGTAATTCATTTAATGCTTACGTAATATACAACGCAAAGAAAGAATCAATTTAATATTATGTATATAATATGAGGATTTTTCATATATTGGTATGATAGATAATGAAATAAATATTATTAAAAAAATATAAGTTTCTGACAATCAAGTTTTTTCATTATGTGTGTAGCCTAATTCGTACTTTATCTATTCGTATACACACCACCGCATATTCCAAACGCTCATTTACACTAACACCTCATCTATAGACACTGTACGCACACTAAGTAGTTAACTGCATCGTATTTTTTTAAACTACTCCTTATAATTATTTTTTGTATTACATAAATGTTATCATAATAAAGAACCGATTAAAAACGAAATTAATGACCTACAGCACGAAACGTAGGGTTGAGGTTGATGGGCAAGAACTACACTATATTGATGAAAGTACATATAGGTACTTGGGCCAGATAGTCTCCTTCAGAAACCGGTAAGAAAAAGAATTCGCTTGGAAAATGCCTGGAGAAGCTATTGGTCCATGAAAGAGCTTATGAAAGGCAACCTTTTACACTGAAGCGCAGACTCATTGACATTCGCATCCTGCCTTATACTAGTACTTGTACTATTATTTATTCTGTGCTTTGATGCCCAAACCTGGTCGCTGACCGAGTCTCTAAAGTCCAGGCTTGGTGTTTGCCAAAGAGCGATAGAATTCAGCGTCTTAGGGATCAGTAGGATCGACTGAGTTCGTAACACCACGTTGCGTTCTATCACTGGAATCGTGGATGTGGGGCGTAAGGCTGCTAGATTGATGTAGGATTGGGTGGGTCACGTGACGCGCATTCATCTCAATTGATGGGCCAAAATCGTAATGCAGTGGGTGCCACAAGGCAGGCAGCGACGCCGAGGGAGGCCGATAAAGAACTGGCACGATGATCTGCGGATGCATATCAGGATTGTTGGTCGGATCTAGCGAGTGATCGAGATTCATGTAAAAAATGGGGGAGACCTTTGCCCAGCAGTGGGACAGTAAAGGTTAATAAAAAAAGTTATTATTACGCAGTCAGTCCTAGTTTATAACAGCACTAGTGACTCTGCTTCGCACGGGTAGCGCTCACACCGCGGCATTATTCTTACGTTTTGCATTTTTATACACCACGTGAATTCTAAAAAAAAAACACGCCAAAAAGCGTAATTCAAAATCTTTAGCAGCAACGATCATGGTATATTTTGATCATAGACAACTGCAATATTGCTCACGTACTTGACACACTTGTTATTATTTCGTTTCCATGGCAACCTGTCATTAATAATTCGTTTCCAAAGCAATGCGACGTACCGTTCTGATTTTGATACCGTGGGTCCCAGGTCCCTTCATACATTGCAATTATATAAATTGCAATTTACGAAGGGACCTCTAATTTTTTGAATACTAAAATTGGACCCATGTTACCCGCTGATAATGTAGATTTGAAATCTCTTTATAATATTATATACATTTGTGTGTAGATAGTAAAGTTCCCTGATCGGGCTCAGTGGCCTGCATTGGAGAGGCATCTGTCCAGCAGTGGACTGAGACGGGCTGATAATGATGAATGTTCTCTGTCGTTACGTGCCTACATATAATGCGAAATACCCTGTTTTTGGTGAATAATTTAATTAAATTATATTTAATTTTATTTATTTATTATTGTTTTGTTTAATTGATTTTATAATACTTTTAATTTCTAAACAGCCGTCTTCACAGCAACATCAGACCTTGATTATCGAAGAATTTGAGCCCGATGTGTTCCGTCAGCTGATTGAGTACATCCACACTGGATGCGTTACCTTACAGCCAAGGACCTTGCTTGGTGAGTTCTGAGTTTTCAGTAATTTTTACCACATAAGACTTTTTCATGATTGTATGCAAATCCGAAGCATATATTTATAGGTTAGTTTAGCATGTACTGCAGCTTTGAAATATTCACTGAAGTACCTAAACTGTATTTAGTTGAATACTCATAAAGCATTCTTGATCTAAACCACAGAATAAATAATAGTAATCTATCTAAACTCATGTTTCCATGGCAACCACAGACAATTCTGTGATGATAACCGTTCCTTACAGTGAGTAATCAACATTTTCCAGTTTTCCCGTGGAAACTTATAATTTTCCGAGATAAAAATTGTATGTTTTATTCCAGGGTATAAGCTATCTCCATTCTAAATTTCATCAAAATCCGTCGAGCTGTTATTGCGTGAAAGCTCCCCAAACAAACAAACAGACAGTTAACGTTTCACTTTTATATATTGGTATGGATGGATATATTTTAATATATTTTGATATATATTAATTTCGCAATTTTCATATATTTTCTTCAATAACTCTTTATTTAAAACCGTGCCTACTGCGAAATGTTACTAACAAAATGTTGTTAGCTATCCGTGATAGATAACATGTTAGTAAACACAGCCCATCCGCTGCGACTTGACAACTAATAATGTTTTTGTTAGCAATTATCATGAGCTCCGAAGAGGAAGACGTGCTAGCTTTAGGTTTCTTGATTCCAATCTATTCATTCCGACTCACAAACTGCTACACAATATACAATTACAAGTTATTATTGCTACAAAGGGAGGTAGCATAAAATAGCTAACAAAACATTATTCGTTGTCAAGTCGTGTTGTTTGGGTCACGAAAATTCATATACATTTGTACCAAATTTTAATCGGTCCAGTAGATTTGGAGCAAATTGGTTGTGACAGACACACGAGTGATCCTATAAGGGTTCCTTTTTTTTCGTTTGGACTACGGAACCATGAACATTATCGAGAAATCATATATGACGATGAGTGAATTTGAAAAGAAAAAGGCTTAGCTCAATGTTCAATACACTAAATGCGAAATCCCGAAAAGGAAGGAGAAGAATTATTTGTACCTAGTATTATTTTCCGTTTGAGTGGAGGCAGTCAACGAGATTGCTTGAGGTACTTTTCGTATTTCTGAATATCTTGAATATATCTATATTACATCTTTATCTTTTCGTTTTGTATTAATAGTACCATTGTTTTTTAAAGTTTGATGACTCATTCTAATGGAAAAACGCATGGATCTAGAGTGATAAGTACTGAATTTTAGTAATTTTAATAGGCTCTCTTAGACGCGATACACTGATTGATATTATCAAAATGCGGCTGTTTGGTGAGGATTTTTAGGTAATTTTAGGCCTTTATATTACTAATACTATTGAGCCGTACAATTAATGGTACCAGTGAAACTATTTTGTATCACTATTGCCATTAATGGTATTTGTCTGTAATTTTATGTTATTCCCCTCATTTGTTTTCAAATTTATAATATTCACCCACTGCCACGTGTCACGTTGACACATGTCACTTTGACCAACCCCCCTTCTGCCTACGACCTTGGGTAAAAGCTCATGTGAAATAAACAAAGACGTCTTAGCGAGCATACTAGCGAGTGATATGACAGGTAAAAGCTCACGTGAAATAAATTAGGAGCGTTCTAACAAGCATTCAAGTGAACGTTCTAATGAATCAACAAAAGATGCTTCGAATTGTTCGGCTTGTCAAAACGAATAGATTTTGTTCGCATTACGCAGAATTGATTTTTAAACGAACATTTATTTGAGCGTTCGCTAGAAAGATCGACTAAATGTACGTAGCGAAGATTGACTCTATTCAATGTTCAGTTTGACAAAAAATAAAAAAATGGCGATAAACAGCAAACAAGGAGCAAATGAAGATTAAAAATTAATCGAATAAACACGTTTTTAAAATTATTATTTATTGAATTCTTTTTCATCGAGTGACATTATTTGTCATTCTTTGTGTTCTTTGTCATGTGAGCTACTCTGAAAGTTTCAGCCGAATAGCAAATCGGACAATCAAGAAAGTGACTTAATACAAAAGTGGTAATTAAAACTTGGTAAAATATCTAAAACGAATCCCTAATTAAAACAGACGTAAATATACAAAGAAAATAAAAAGAAGTAATTTATATAAACAAACAAAGCTAACCAACCCTTATCCAAATTGAACTATCCTCTGAACATGTGCAAACAGTGGTACACCTATTAATCTAGAGGACGAGCCACGAATAATAATCTTATATACAATCTCAGAATTTAAATGAACATCTCAAGCATGCCTCGTTCTCGTCTGGGCTAAGTACAATCTCAATTTACAAACATGTTTGTTACCAAAGTATTTAATTAATTACTTCGCAAGTTAATTAAAACTTTGAGTTAGGTAAGGCACAGTACATAAATATAGTAGTATGGTTAAGGCAGATTACAGAAATATATTTAGGAGAAATAATCTGTTAATCAGTTTAATCTGCCTTGAGTTGCTACTTCAGATACATACGTGTAGCGATAACGGTTTGGAAGCTTAGTCAGGCAAATCCTGCCTGCAAAGCTAATGTATTTGTATCCTAAACTGAGCAAAATTTTAAATATATTAGTTTGAAAAAAAAAACTTTAATTATATAAAACAATACACTTCACTATGTTTTAATATATTACCGTTATCTCAAAAGAAAAAAAGGAACCCTCAAAGAATAAAAAAATACAAAATGTTTATTTAACCAATCAATCAATCGTTTCGTTTCGAATCATTTCGTTGTCCTTCTTGAGAAAAGGGGTCTCTATCTGTCTTGACAGACAGATAGATACCCAAGACCCTTTTTCTCAAGAACGCTTGGAAATACTCGTATCAAGTTCAAATGAGTATCAAATACTTAAATCTGCAATCCCTTGGAGCTGTGAAAAAAAAAACTTCAGTCAACACGTGGAGAGAGTGTCAAAGTCAACGCAATCAAAAGATACGGCCGTTTGTGCCGCATATTTTGACACTCGACAGTAAAAACCTCTATGGTACTTCCCGTGTACCTAGAATCATGAAATATTGCAAAAAGCATTTATTGTAAGCACAAGTAAAGGGAAAAATCGAAAACCGTAAATTTGTAGTACATTCACAAAAAAAGTTTGGACGGAACCCTCGATGCACGAGTCTGACTCGCACTTAGTCTTTTTTTAAAATAAATTGCCTATAAATTATCATAGGCTTCTACTTCATTCGTAAAATACGTCAACTAACTATAACTCGAAATTGAATTTGAAACGTCGATCGCTAGCCGATCCTACAAATTAATAGCCAACTTAAATTATTATTTGAGAAACTGTGTCAAATTCAGCGGCATAGTATTTACCTACGTGGGTATGGGGAGCAAAATGGTAACCGTAATTAGCATCCAGTAACCAGTAGGTGCCCCACGCGCGTGCGTATACCAGTTTTTGTACTGAGTGTTGGCTGCCGAAGCAGCCGCGAGGCACGTTACTGAGCCTGTAAAGGATGACGATTCCTAAACGAGATGATCTGACAGAGAACTAAGGTTACCGCCGTAGCTCAGAGAATAACTAAGCTGAAATGGCAATGGGCTAGTCACATTTATTTGTAGTACCAATTTGGGGTAAACGAGGTCTAAAGAGGAGACTACGAATCGGCAAACGCAGCGTAGGGCACCATCCGGCTTGATAGAACGACGATTGGGCTCAGTGGCGCGTCTTGGGAGAGGCCAATATCCAGCAGTTGGACTAATACCGGCTCTTGATGATGAAAGGGTAACGAAAAACATGCAAATTTTCTTACTATGGCTACATTTTTTGCTATTTAGTAGTTCTGCACAAAAGCTATTTGGGATGGGCTGCGCAGCTATTAATAAGTTTGTGATAAGTTATCTAGTGGTCATGTTTCCGAAATTCATGGAATGTGAAATCAATCACGGCTATATTAATCCATTATATCAGTTGTTGATGATAAAGTAGCAACTATCTATTTTATTAACTTAATAAAGGTCATGTTTGATACTCAGTAATCAAAAGTATTGTTAGTAAATACATACATATGGATTGTTTTACTTATCCTGCATTATATACAGACTCATATATGTTAGTGACAGTTTTAAACTTTAAGTTTAACTATCCCAGGTCCACCGATTTTCCCGTCATTGTGCTGTGTTTGATTTATTTCGTTGTAACGCCTCGTTCAAAGTCCTCCTTTTACATATTCCAGGTGTAATGAACGCAGCAGATTACTATGGCTTGGACGAACTTCGGCGAGCCTGTGCAGGATTCGTGCAGTGTTGCATTACAGTCGACACGGTTTGCGCTCTTCTGGCATCGGCTGAGAGATACATACAGTACAAATGCACCAAGAGTCTTGTGCAGAAGGTAATACTGGATTATTATTATAACATGTTTCAGGTAAAAGTAGTTAAAATTGACGTTATTATTGATTGAATCAAGCGTCAACGTACCTGTATAATTATTCTGAGAGGCTCTTAGTTATCATGATTGGTAATCCGTATTTACTGCAGAGTTTTTCCACTTCCTTGTTATACGTAGTGAAAGAGAGTCATCTTCAAAGGAAACTATTTGTCTTGTTTCAATCGTTAATCATAAATTTCATAACATTAAATAGATATCTTTAACTCTTTGAGTACATAACTGGCCTTCGCAACTAGAATGGTATTATGTAATTCATCTATATATTTCTCGTAGAATATCATAAATAACCCAAGACGAAAATCCAACCGACTACTCAATCGTCCCCTTCCAGCTAGCCTAATGTTCTTCAGATCATTTTTCCATAGATTTATTTCAGTCTGTACCTGTAGATTTGAGATATTCTATCACTTTTAAAACATTGTTAATCAATTCATTTTACAAGCCTCTACTATCACATTGCCAGTATAAAATTTATATTTTAAATTACAAACAGATTACCAGTAATTAACATTGAAAGATAAAGAAATGGAAACACAATACATAATTTTGCTAGTTGGGTTGCCCTATTCATATAAAAATACTTGTCTATTAAAAGATATCTAACAGCTCGTCCATCCTGATACCAGTTCACGTCCTCGTGAACAAGTAAATGAATAATCAACATAAAAGTGTGTCCTAAAATATTACTAAGCAAGTTTTAATTCTGACTGACGCGAAAACTGTTATTATATCTGATAATAATTACATTAAAATATTAAACTGTCATGGTCACTAATATTAACGGTTTTTATTTTTTTATTATATGTAGTCACGGCGTCTGCAACGGACCCGAAAAATTAGGACTCGATTAACACAATACAATATGGTAAACATCCCGTTTATAATGATAATACTAACAGCAAAATTATTATCACGTGAAATTACATGCATATAAAACAAACACTTAGCTCAGTGATACCTAAAGTGGTCTATGTACTTTGAATCCCAGGGGTTGAAAACCCGACCAGCAACCAAGAACCAAGAAAGGGATAAAAAAATGGGTTCCATCCATGAGATGTAAATGTGGGTCTACGATAGTGGATCATGACTTTAATTTTGTCTTTCCGTGAATGGGATAATCCATATACATAGATAGTACCTATTTACTTACATAATACTTTTTTTGTAACATATAGACATATATTGTAATCTTACCTATATTATAAAACTACTCATTAGTAATTTCTGTTTAAAACATTGTTCATGAAACGTGATGTAGTATTGTATAAAAAATTCAGTTACTAGGTTTATTTTCAGACATATTTATGAAACTGTTCCAGAATGATTATAAACTAGTAGTTACCCTCAGCTTCGTCTGCGTACGCTTTTATTTTACGGTGACTAGGATTTTATTTTGTAAAAAAAAAACGTGAAGTTGTAGCCTGTGCAAAAGATCATGGAGATTATTGATTCGTTAATTTTTACGTGAAAACGTAGCATGTTTGCTACGTTAGACTGAAAATACACTACTACAGTTCTGTGTTTGTTTATTCAGTTTTTCTACTCTTCACTACAGTGATACAGTTTAATCTTTTATAGTAGCACTATACTAAGTATCACAAACATATTAGAAGTAGAAGAATTTGCAAAAAAATAATGGAATATGTAGCAGGGTCTACCCAAAACAGAAAAACATAGCAATGGGTCTACGAGACAAAGAAGTTTGGTGATCTCTGACTTAGTTAAATTCTTACTAGTGTTCACTTTTAAATTTTTACTTTTACACCCTTTGTGATTTTATGATTTAACGCATAGCGCACTTTGCGCTTAAGTAGCTTACTTTAAGCATCAAATGAGTGAATCGCACTTTGCGATTAGCGCACTTTGCGCTCAGCTCACTTTGAGCATTAAGTGAGTGAATCGCACTTTGCGATTAGCGCACTTTGCGATTAGCGCACTTTGCGCTTAGCTCACTTTGAGCCGTAAATAAATGAATCGCACTTTGCGATTAGCACACCTTGCGCTTAGCTCACTTTGAACCGTAAATAAATGAATCGCACTTTGCGATTAGCGCACTTTGCGCTTAGCTCACTTTGAGCTTTAAATGAATTAACCGCACTTTGCGATTAGCACACTTTGCGATTAGCACACTTTGCGCTTAGCTCACTTTGAGCCTTAAATGAATGAATCGCACTTTGCGATAATGAAAAATGAAGTACCTATATAAATAATGAAAAAGCGATTAGCGCACTTTGCGCTTAGCTGATTTTGAGCATTAAATAAAGGATTAGCACACTTTGCGCTTAGCTCACTTTGAACATTTTTTTTGTTAAGTAGTAGCGCAAATTGCGCTTAGTATAAATAGCAAAAAAAACTAATAATTAATGCATAAATATCATTAACGCACTTTGCGTTTAAAAATAACAACGTTTTGCCAAATCGCTACATTAATCAAATTATATTTTACTTACTTTAAGTAAAATAACTTATAGCATTCATTTTCTTTGTCAATAAATATTTTAAAGCAATTACTTCTACAAAGGTATACTTAATTCCTTAAACATCGTGAACAAATTATCTAATGTCATTAGACATTACTTAAGATGATTTCATTAGATAATCTTTCACTGTTTTACTGAACTGCTTATTGTTCGATCATCGTCATTAGCAATATCGCACGAAGTTTTATTTTCCTTCCCATTTAAACACCAGGATAATCCAGGGAAACATTTTATCGACCGCATTAGCGCATGTATACTATCTTAAATAAATCATTCTCTAAAAATTTTGTTCTAATAATTATTATGGAACAGACAACTTTAACAATAGCTTTCTACTCTTGATGCTTGCTTTTTTTTTTAGTTTTCTATACTTACTGTTTTATATTCCATAATTGAATCTGTCTTAGGATGCGTATTTTTTAATTATATTTTTGCTTTACCTGTGGTTCACCTACAAAAGGACGTACTTACTTCTGATTTGGTTTTAACTACCTATACATTATATTAACTTAGTAATGTTATTTTAATTGTTCTGACTATTAGTACGCTTTCCAAGCAATAATTATCGCTAATAATATCAGACTGACCTTCAGCTGTTATATATATTCATCTTCTTGCTATCTGATCATCATGATCTATTTTATGTCTGTTTCATCTTATTCATTCGACTAACATCCATCCAATCAAAACTAATTATTGAAATCATTCATTATGACATATTCATTATATCTGCGGTACATCCTGAGTAGTATTCATAATGTTTAAGTTTATAACCGATTGATTTTCGATAAAGATTTTCTTCCATGACATTTTATTTAACAAATACACTCTTACTAAATGCACAACAAATATTATTTTTTTATCACAGCTTTCATTTAAAATTAATACATACAATAATTATAATAATAGACGCAATAATTATGCTACGCTGTGACCTGCACTGCACCTGTCGTTCAATCATGCCCATAGCCCAACGTCATCTTGTCCGTAATTTTGATGAGAATTTACCATCTACTTCATTCGGGAATGATCCATTTCAATCCTTCATTGGTATTTCTCATTGACGTAAGAAATGTCTGTTACTCTATGGTATTTCTGTAACCATCTAGTGTGTTCAGACTGGGTTGACTTGAGACACAGATTAAAGAAGTTACTACTTGACAATTCCAAATCGTATAACAAGTTGTTCGATTTGGCGAACTTCAACACTTTGCAATTCTTGCCATCAAGAACCCTCCCAAACCGAACGACAAACAGACAGTATAGTATATAAACAGACGGTATAAAATTATATTTACAAAGTCATTTTAATAAAAAAAAGTTATCCATATAAATTCTTCCAAAACGAAGGGCCTGATTGTCTTCGGCTAATGGAATTACGTATCCTGTTTAGAATTAAAACGATTGAAATAGGTAACAATAGGGAATTAAAGTGGGGCCAGAAAAGCTGCGCAATAGTAATAAATATCATAAACAATACATACTTACCATAAACAAAACTAAGTATTATCTATTTTCAATACAAGTGTTGTCTAAACGAATATTAAAAACGTACTGATTGAGCGAGTTATGGACAGATATAGTTCTAATAAGGGAGCGATAAAGCAAATATTGATGATGAATATTTGGTTTAAGTGAAGGCTCGGATACCTAATCCAGTTTTTTTTTGTTATATTGATTGTCTTGTTGAAATTGACAGTTAACAAGGTACGCAGTCCTCTGTGGTTCTAGGCCACATAATGCCCCGCCATGTGTAATTTTGCCGAGTGCATCGAGTGGTTTCGTATTACTAAAATTCCTATAAAATCGACCGATGGTTTTATCGATAACTCTAGTTTGTCAAAATTATTCAAACTGTGCTTCAACTCAATTAGAATTGACTGAATAATTAGGTATCCAGTCATTATTTTCTACACTCTTGATGTTCTAAGTTTCATTTCCACAGCCTCAATTAAATTAACTTCATTGACTGGGTTCCTGCTCAAATCATCCGCAATCTGCATAGATCATCATTTTGTCTCCAGACTATACAAAACATCACAATTATATTTCATAAACTTTGATTGCATATTTAGCTGTAGAACGTCCATCGTACTATAAACTCCACAAACATTACATCATCTATTCGAAACTGCAAACAGAAATGTAACCTATGCCATTCTTCACAGCTTTCATCTACTTTTCCACCATTAAAAACATTTATTCATTCATTTACGTACCTACATGTTGCTCATTGACTAGAAACTTTGATTATTTATATCTAAATGCTTATCATCTTTGTAAATTTAAATATGAAACTGCACCGTTAACCCTACTCACACATATGATGATACTTTGGTTCTTAACTTTATGATCAAATTCTGGCATTACATTGATGTTGAAGACCTTGCTTTGTTATGTGTACTTACGGATGTGACAGTTTTTAACACCATATTATAAACTATCAATAAACTTTCTGCGCTCGTTCACCTCTTAGGTATGGAATTACAAAAAATAAAATAAAAAACCTTCCTTTACCTTTTAAACCTTCTGGTTTAGACTATGTTGCCTGTCAGTCAGCCAACAGATATGTCATGGTACTATTTACATATTTCTTCAAGTTATTTGTACTTTGTTTTAAATTAAGTATACCTTTAATAATTTATCGTAGCAACTAACATCTTCCTTGTGCAAGCTATGAAACTACTTCTATCAAATTATAAACAAGATAAACACTACGTGTTGCGTACCACGCAACACGAAGTGTTTATTAATTACGGAAGATTAATTACAGAATTTGAAAGGTTGACTAGAAGAAGTCTCCCATAGCGATAAGTTCACCCATTGTACCTACTTAATAATTTTGTTAACTGGTGTACTACAACGCATTTACCATTCCATCTAATTTACGTAATGTATGTTATGTAATGATTTCTATTACAAGTCTGCATTATGGCCTTGAATCTAACCGCGTGCGCCATTCGTGGGACCATGGTGTTACCGTCAGACGTGGCCCGCCGCCGACCCCTGGCCGCGCCTTGCTCGCTTGTGGCGCCTCATGCAATGGCGGGCGGACAGCGACCGCCGCTCACAGGACCGTAGAAACGCCCTCACACAGCGCCGTGCAGACACCAACAACAGGACCGTCGAAGCGTCCTCGTAGGGCGCCCATCCCGCCGCCGCGCCGCCACGTGGTCACACGCGCCAGTCTCACGTTCGCAATCCGTGCCCTGTGGTGGATCGCGACCGCCAGCGCGCCTCAACTGCGCTTCCCTTGGCACCGTTCAGACATTTACAACCTGAGCCACAAAAAATATATATTATAAAACTTGTAACATAAAGACCCCAATAATAGTTTTTTTTAACCAGCTTTAAAACAATATACAAGGACCGATGCAGACAATGCCAACACACTCAAATAAATAAAAATATAGGGCATATAACCGCCCGCACCAGTTCTAGTACCGATCGACAAATCGCCATGCTAAGTCATAAGTCCTGAGGCTACTCCACAAATCCTGACAGAGGCCAGCACTACCTCATACTTAAACCAAGCAAGCACAACACAAATATTTGTCCCGGTCAAGATTCGAACCTGGTTCACAAACCTCAGTAGACGGGAAGACTACTAATTGCGTCAAAATATAGACAATTCTCAGAGTGATAAGGATTTGATATACCTAGATTATCTAAATTAGAGGTTTTCCCAGCCCCTCACATGGTCACATTTCGAATCAAATGATAGAGCTATGGCTATCAAACATTTAGGAGTGCTCTCAAACGACCTATGTGGTCATCATATTCAGCGGAGCAACGCCGCCACTATGCCGGGCACCTACGCTACAAACGTCTTAGCTTTGCATGCAGTCAAAATGCCCTAAGTAATAGCTGTTTGTATTTTGTATTATTTAGATAATAAAAGCACTAGACATTTATTTAAAAAAAAAGTATTTTGTCTTTGACTCTAAAGTTATCACACTGTAGATACTTACTATACCTTCAAAGGTATTATTACAGACTCACAGAAAACTTTGTACCTACTTATAATGGTAAAGCCAGGACTCACCTTATGTATGCTTTTGTCAATGTTATATCAAACCTGTATACTATTTCATTGTGTCTGTGCCGAGCCAGAGCACTTCAAGCACGAGTTCTTGCCACTTCTGAAGTTGAAAGAGAGTCATCTTCAAAGGAAACTATTTGTCTTGTTTCAATCGTTAATCATAAATTTCATAACATTAAATAGATATCTTTAACTCTTTGAGTACATAACTGGCCTTCCCAACTAGAATGGTATTATCTAATTCATCTATATATTTCTCGTAGAGTATCATAAATAACCCAAGACGAAAATCCAACCGACTACTCAATCGTCCCCTTCCAGCTAGCCTAATGTTCTTCAGATAATTTTTCCATAGATTTATTTCAGTCTGTACCTGTAGATTTGAGATATTCTATCACTTTTACAACATTGTTAATCAATTCATTTTACAAGCCTGTACTATCACATTGCCAGTATAAAATTTATATTTTAAATTACAAACAGTTTACCAGTAATTAACATTGAAAGATAAAGAAATGGAAACACAATACATAATTTTGCTAGTTGGGTTGCCCTATTCATATAAAATATTTGTCTGTTAAAAGATATCTAACAGTAGGTAATCATGCTATAATCCAACTATAATTCAAATATGACATGACATTTCCTTCAATATAGAAGAAGGTTTATAATAGAAGTAAAGAGGTTGCTTACAAAAATACATTAACGAACTACTTACTTGATTAATTCGAATCACTCGCTACTCGTTGGTATTTACCTGAACTGTTTACTTGTTAGACAGTATCGGGTGCTAGAACTAGTTATGTAAAATACTTAACTGGTTACTTAATTGATTAATTAATAAACATTTAAAAAAAACAGGTCCTGGAATTTGTGGATGAGCATGGCAACGACGTTCTCAACCTGGGCTCCTTCACACTCCTGCCTCAGCACGTCGTGAGATTAATATTGGCAAGAGACGAGCTCCGGGCAGATGAGTTCACGAAATTCCAGGTTTGGCTTATGATTAATTTTACATAAAGAGCTTAGATAGTCAGGAAGTAAATCACCATCATCATCATACAGCCACTTCGCTACCCACTGTTGGGTATAGGCCTTATTTCGCTGTTGCCACGCCTTTGGTAATGGTAATGGTAATTTCTGTTCATCCAAAGGTTGTCTGGAAGAGATCGCTTTTAGCGATTAGACCACCCAAAGTGCCTTTTTTTCTAATAAATTCTTGTATATTTGTTTCATAATTCTGGTATAATAGTGTTTATTATTATTATTATTTGAATCAAAAAAGGTCTCTCGACAACGTTATTCTTTCAAGTGTTACTGTACTATGTACCTAAGTCTCATCAATTTCTTCGTTACTGTAAAGCTGATCATAAATTCTAGAATGTTAAAAAGATAGTGAACCATGCAAGACCAATACCTCAGACCTCACCGCCAAACAACGAGTGAAGCATAGCAAATGGCGGCTGTTTATGTGTGCGTAGTGGGCAATTTATGGAGTTTTGTGGTTGGTAGGTACACAATGTCACACAATTTATGGTGTTTTGTGGTTGGTAGGTACACAAACACACAAAATTGTCACACAATTTACGGTGTTTTGGGGTTGGTAGGTACACATTGTCACACAATTTATGGTATTTTGTGGTTAGTAGGTAAACAATGTCACACAATTTATGGTGTTTTGTGGTTGGTAGGTAAACAATGTCATACAATTTATGATGTTTTGTGGTTGGTAGGTACACAATGTCACACAATTTGTTGTGTTTTGTGGTTGGTAGATACAAAATGTCACACAATTTCTAAACAAAAGACAGCATTATTCTTGATTTCCGTGAGAACTTGATAGAATTAAGACGTCTTACAAAGTAGAGATCTAGCTGCGATGTGACGGCCAATCGGTGCATGAGTCATCAGAGCGGATTTGCATATTTTGGGTGCCTTACTTTAGATCATTTTAAGGCTATGGATTTCTGTATCTGCTCCTACTCGACTAGGCCAAAGTGTTAATAAAAACCATGATAAGTTCACAATTTTATGATGTCAATTTACCAAAATGACATGATATCTTCCAGGCTGCTCTTATGTGGGGCAAGAAGTACTGCGATACAAATCAGAACATGAACCTCAAGGACGTTATTGGCAACTTCCTGGAATACATCCAGTTTCACAAGATTCCTGCAAACGTCCTGATGAGGGAAGTACACCCGCTGGGCCTCGTACCATACTCCATCATCATGAATGCGCTGGCTTATCAGGTGCGTGAGATTTCCTTTGGCTAACCTATTTATTTATTTTTATTAATAGAAAAATCTGTAATAATTTTATAGATAGCTCTCAACGGACTTTATACACTACTACAGATGCTTTTTTTTTTACTGAAAAAGGTTATGTGTTTGGGCTGTATACGTACGAGTATGTATGTTTATTTGATGCGTCCTATAACCTTAACGGCTTGATGGATTTTGATAAATGAGGTATCATCATATGAAGTATCAAGAAAACTAATATGGTGGCTTATAGCTGCCATATTGTATTAAATATATTTCAATATAAAAATCTAAAGCTTGTTTAACTCATTTTAGATTTGTTTGCAGTCGAGTTTTTTTATATATATCCAAATAATATATATAAATTTGAAGTAAAAAGCAGTAGTATATGTATAACTCGACTGTTTTTTTTTTAAATAAATTTATAAGTAATTATAATAAGGCAGTAAGTTACAGTAAGTCCGTTAACTGAAGACAATTTAAAAAAACTACCCATGGTACTTATGATAAGCTACTGAACAAGTACATTTCATTTTGTAAATCTTGTCTGACGTTTGTCTGTCTGTCTGTCTGTTTGCCTATTCGCGTATCACGTACAAACTACTGAACCAATTGCAAAGCGGTTTTCACTGTTGAATAGCTTATGGTTTGACTCAAAAACTGGCTTTGGTATCTCCATCTGAAGAATACAAGCCAACCAATTCATAAAAAAAAAAATGACGGATGTACATATTATTATATTGTACTTTATATGGTACTCTTGGTATCGGAATAACACATTGGTTACGTTCAACCTAGAGAAAAGACCACGCGGGGAAAGCCGCGCGCACAGCTACTTGTAAATATTAAAAAACGCGCATAAACCAAAGCGTCAAACGTCTTCCTGTGTAAATATTTTAAAAAGTTATACTTAAATTATTTATACAGGAATAGAGATGAGCATACTGAGTGGAGTGCTGAATACGCTGTTGTTGCAGGCAGACCCGGCCAGCGTAGATCCTGGCAAGCTGTCTCCCGCGCGAGTGCGGCGCAACGGCCGCTCCATGTCCGTACAGTCATCGCTCGACCCCTACGGCTCCAACACCACCCTATCCTCAACCGGCTCCAGCGATGTTCCGTCATCAGACAGTAGACACAACTAACGTGAGGGGAACACCCCTTCCCGTCCTCCACCCGAACCTGTCCCCGGACCTTCCTCAGCTCCCGTCGTCCCATTCCCAGACAAACCGCCAGGAAAACTTGGACTCTTCTCTTCTATTAAAAGAGCTGCGAGCAAAAAGTTTGGCGATCGACGTTCTCCTACTCCTAAGACGAGAGAACCTCGCTCTAAATCAGACTCTGTGAAGCACGCCGCTCTTACTAGGCAAGTCTCCGAGACGGTGGCAGCGTCCGGAGATACCGCGTTCGAACGGTGTAGACCTAGAAAACGTGATAGTGATACTGAGTTTCCAGTGCGTAAATCTACTTCGGAACTTTCTGAAAGTTTTCCATTCGTGAAGCGTGCGTTGGCCGAGATTGAGAACGGCTGGAACTTCTTTAGGCGGTCGGTTGCGTCGGATGCTTATGAGCCCAGGACGCCATTAATGAGAACCGAGCCGGTGGTGGTCGTCGCGGCGGCGGATGATGAGCCGCCGATGTCTCCTCCGCCGCAGATGGGACTGAAGGAGAGAAGGGGTTCCCGAGGTTCACCATGTGCGAATCTTCCGCCGTTGATGCTGCCTCCGAGATCGCCGGATCCGTCCCCTGGGCGTTTGTCGCCAAACCATATTTCACCTATCGTGCCAAAGGAGCCTTCATCAGCACCAGCCTTTCGTCCGCAGCTACCTCGCCGTTCACGGACGCATTCGGAAATGCCGCCAGATCCGCCGCCACGTTCGCCCACGACCCCCCGGCCGGCATCAGTCTCTCCAAAACACACGTTTGCGTTCAAAATCGTTCTCAAGAAAGTTGAAAGCACGCCGGACACTTCATTCGAAAGACCTGACCAATGAGAGTACCTCCTCTAAGCGCGGCCGCTGGTACGCGGTGGGGTACTCGAGGTCAATACGCGCTGTCTCCGTATTCTAGAAAAGCTAGCATAGTGTAGTTAGTAATCAAATGGTCGTCAGGAATGTAAGCCGTGGCGATTCGACTTCTTATGAAACAAGGGGCTGGCCCTCTCTTTGAATTGTGGACATTTGTTACAACTCTAGATGAAACAATGAATTTAAGGTTGACATTGCTTTTGTTTATGTACCTACGATGTGAAATAATGTGGATTGTAAGTAAAAGTATCATAAAGAGGGACTTCTAGTGAATAAAATGTTGTTATGGACTTCTGAACTTTTTATATGTAAAATATTGATACTATTCAAAGACGTAATGAACTTCGGTGAGATGAGGTATTAAATGGAGTTATAATTATTTAAATATAGATGTTTTTATGACATTTTATAAGCTTTCACTGTCTAAGATTTGTTAAATTGTTTGTCTTATGCACCTGTCTGAATGGACATTATACTATAATGCACATTTATAATGATTGTTATCGTTAGGAATAAACAGTTTGTCTAAATGTATTTTCGATGTTTTACAAGTAAACTGACGTGAAAGTATTTTTGTAATGTTGTATCCATAATTAATTGTATCTAAAAATGATGAAGATGTTTGTTGTTATAAAACTTTTACACGATAAACTATGAAACATCGCGAAGGCGATATTTTTTACTTCTGCATGGTTGTGGTAAGACTGTGACCAGTTACACAAAAGGTTTTGCAACGGAATAAGTGATCAAAACCCGACTCTTTGACCTCCAGAGCAATATAGTCTCGTTTCCCCGTAAATGTGACAAGAGGACGTCATTAAATTTCCATACCGTTGTCCACTTTGTGTCC